>PSNO01000008.1:1200000-1616353 GCA_002976275.1 Monascus ruber | reverse complement strand
AACCCTAAAACCCTAAAACCCTAAAACCCTAAAACCCTAAAACCCTAAAATCCCAACTGACCTCCATGAAATTAACCAACCTCCATGCACTCCACTGAGCCTATGGGATCCTGGTACGCGCCTGACTCAGCTCCATGGAATCAACCAACCTCCATGACCTCAACTATGCGGCCGGGCTTTTGGTACGGCCGTGAATGACCTTGGTGGAATCAACTAAGCTGATGCCTTTGCATTACCCACTCAACTAACCTCCACCCACCCAACTGTCCTCCATGGAATCAATTAACCTCCATGACCTCTATTATGCTGCGCCCTCCTGATACCCACTGCACTGACCTCCATCACCTAATGAACCTGATACGCTTACATTATCAGCTCTACCAACCTCCATGACTGAACTTAGCTTGTGCGCTCCCATCACCCGCCTATCTGACCTCCATTATCTCCATGACCTAGCTCAGCCCGCGAGCTTTCATCGCGCCCCCAACTATGCTGCATGATCTCCCTGGCCTAACCAACCTGGCCAGCTTCCATTATGTGCCCAACTAAGCTCCATGGAATCAATCAAGCTTCCTGGATCCTACTACGCCCTCAATCGAGTATTACGGGCCCAACCAACCGAGTCGCATTCCATTATTGCCTTAACTGCCCTCCATGGGCCTAACCAACCTCTATGAAATCAACCAAGCAAGTGCGTTCCTGATCTCAGCCCAACTGACCTCCACGAAATCAACCAACCTCTATGGAATCATTCAACCTCGCCACCTCCTGATGTCTGCCTGACTGACCTCTATGATCTCCATCACCTAACCTAGCCCGTGCACTTCTATCTGCTGCCCAACCAACCTCTATGAACTCTATGCCATCTAATCAACAACCAAAAATATATATTCATTGATCAATCTATATATATATCTATATCAAAATCCTACTGACTCCATCACCTAACCTATCCTGTTGGCTTCCATTGTCATCCTAACCAAGCTAACCACTATCTCAATCTTAACCACTATCTTAACCCTAACCACTGTATCAACCCTAACCACTGTATCAACCCTAACCACTATATCAATCCTAATCAAATCATACCTCTCCTCTCTATATAAATTATTCCAATTCGAAATCATCTTGACTATTTGAATCTATCCATTTTCATCTAATATAATGAACTATTATGCCAATAAATCCTTTCTCATCTGCTTTTGATTATTATATTGGAAATCGTTGATGGAATCATTAAAAATCCCTACCCATTTAATCTATATCCTGATATCCATGCCAAAATATAATAAATCTACCCAATGAAATCCATCATGCTGAATCTATGATATAATCTCAAATATCCTATCAAATATCCTATCAAATATCCTATCAAATATCCTCAAATATCCTATCCCTTTAAATATCCTCATCAAATGGAATTGCTCCAAATCACTCTATATGACTCCATTAAATGATATAATCCCAAACTTTGCTTTCTCTATATATCTATCATGCCATTGGTGCGCATATGTATTCCTGCTTCTATGAATCGAAATATATATATATATCGTCTGTGAAATCATTCTGCATTGGAATATATATTTGCTATTATATGCTCAATCAACTATATATCTCCCAACTGCCTGACTGCTATCAAGCTTGCTGGCTTCTAATATGGTGTTGATCGCGCTTGATGTAATCAATGAACCCTGGTGGATCTCCATGGAATCAACTGAGCTCGTGGGTCCCTGCTACGGACCTTACCAGCCCCAACCAAACTCTATGGAATCTATTAAGCTCGCCGAATCCTATTATGGACCTTACCATCCCTCACCAAGCTCCATGACCTCTACTATGCTGGGGGCTCCTCATACGCGCTCTACCAATCCCAACCAAGTTCCATGAAATCAATCAATCTCCATAAGCTCCACTGAGCCTTTGGGCGCCTACTGTGGGCCCAACTGAGCTCCATGAAATCAACTAAGCTCCATGAGCTCCACCAAGCCAACTGGATCTGCATCTGGGCCCAACCAAGCTATATGAGCTCTACTATGTGGGGGGCTCCTGATACGCGCTGGACTGAGCTCCATGACCTAGCCAAGCTCGCCCGCTCCCATTGCCGCCCCAATGGAGCTCCATGATCTCCATCATCTCCATGACTGAACCAAGCTTGCGCTTCCATCACGGGCCAAACCAAGCTCCCTGAGCTAACCTAGCTTGTGTGCTCCCATCGTGCGCCTATCTGAGCTCCATGATCTCCATGTGCTAACTTAGCCCATGGACTTCCATCGCCGCCTGAACCGATCTCCATGATCTCCATCACCTAACCAAGCTGGTGGGCTTCCATCATGGGCCCAACAAAGCTCTATGGAATGAACTAAGCTCGTGCGCTCCTACTATGGGCCCGACTGAGCTCCACAAAATCAACCAAGCTTGCTGGCTCCTATTATGGGCTGTACCAACCTGACCCAAGCTCCATGAAATTAATTAAGCTTCCTGGATCCTACTATGGGCCCAATGGAGCTCCGTGGAATCAACCAAGCTCGTGGGATCCCGATCTGAGCCAAACCAAGCTCCCTGAGCTAACCTAGCTCATGGGTTTGCATTGTGGGCTCTACCAAGCTCCATGAGCTCTGCTAAGTTCACTGACACTTGTTGCCGGCTTGATTGAGCTGTGGAATCAACCAAGCTGATGGGATTCTATTACGGGCTCAACCGAGCTCCACGGGCCTAACTGAGCTCCATGGGCCCAACTGCATGGAATCAACCAAGCTTGTGAGCTTCCATCATGAGTCTATCTGAGCTTCGTGATCTCTATGATTTCCATCATCTCCATGACTGAACCAAGCTTGCGCTTCCATCACGGGCCAAACCAAGCTCCCTGAGCTAACCTAGCTTGCGGGCTCCCATCGTGCGCCCAATGGAGCTCCATGAAACCAACCAAGCTCTATGAACTGTACTATGCCTGGGGGCTCCTGATATGGGCTGCCTGAGTTCTATGGAATCAATGGAGCTTGTTGGCTCATATTACAAGCCTTACTAATCCTAACCAAGCTTTATGGAATGCATTGAGCTCATGGCCTCCCAATACGGGCCTGACTGAGCTCTATGGAATGAACTGAGCTCTATGACCTTTGTTAAGCTTCCTGGCTCCTACTATAAGCCAAATGGCGCTCCATGAGCTCCAGCTCAATTGATTCCACCTGATTTGATTTTAGCTGGTTCTATTCCTGCTTAATCAATTTGGCCTCCATTAATTCCAGCTAGTTGGATTCCATCTCAATTGATTCCTGCTTGATCGATTCCCCCTGGTTCAATCCCCGCTCGATTGGTAGCGGCTTGGTCGATTCCACCTTGATCAATTCCCCCTCAATCGGTGCCAGCTTGATCAGATCTACCTGGTTCAATTCTATCTTGATCAATTCTATCTGATTCAATTCTCGCTGGTCCTATTCCCCTAAATCAGTTTGAGCTCAATTAATTTCAATAATACCCCTGGGGAAGCTGCTAGTCAAATAAGTAAATGATCTAGATTATCCTACTCCATCTATATATATATATATATATAACCAACCCCCCTATTGGCTCCAATGAATCAACTGAGCCAGCCCCTCTACTAAATAAGTAACTTGAATCCGCCCCCGCCAGCATTTCTGCCCAAGAAATTTAATGGTAGCAGCTGGATCCTGAGAATCCACTCCATGTTGCTTCAACCACTCATGCCATGCTTGCTGGATTAGCGCTGACTGGGGTCCATGGAGAATACTAGCTACCATGGGAGCTAGCTGGCCACGCCTGGGACACTGGGTGCCTGGAATCCGATGCCATCTCCCATAGTCATGCTCTTCCCAATTGGGGCAAGCTGCTTGGGGTAACCCACAGCTAAAACAGACTGAATATGGAGCATATGTGATGGTGGCATAGATAGCCTGAACCCAGCTCTGTGCTGACTGGCTAGCTGGTTGATGACATTGATGCAATGCATGGCTGTCTGGGAGACCTCGATGATAGCATAGATAGCATCTGTCTTCCCAGCTAGTCAGAGTATGAAGAATAAGCTGCATTTTGGTCTCTGTGGCCGCATGGAGCTCTTTCCAGGTATGGTGAAGCTGCTGGCGCTGTTGATCCTGCTGGTGAAGCTGTTCCAGGATAGTGGGTGGGATTAAGGGGGCTGGCTCCTGATTCAATTCCCAATTTGATCCCTGATTGGATTCTGTCCTCCCCTAGCTACTGGTAGAGGGCTACTAAATTCCTCAGGGTATAGGGCTTGCATGGAGTTGTTCTGGCGCTGGAGGGTGCTGGGAGTAGAGGCTGAATAGATACTAGGAGTAGATGGTGCCACAGGAGATGTGGAAGCTTCTGGGGTGGTCTGAGCTGGTCCTGATTCCTGAGCTCCTAGGCTGGTTCGAGCACCTAGGCTGGTTCGAGCTCCCAGGCTGGTTTGAGCTGGTCCTGATTCCCATTCCTGGGGTTGGCATTGATCACATGCCTGCTCATGCTCCTGGCAGACCCTAGGATCCTCCTCCCCATCCAGATAGGCATCCAACACCCTTCGCTGGCAGGTGCCAGGGGGGCAATCAACATACCTAGCCACCATCTCCTGCTCCTGCATGCTGCGTCCATCCTCACCATCCCAGATATCCACCCTAGGGTCAGGTATGATCAGAATGGCCTGGCTAGGCTGTTGGTCCCGACCCGCCCGCCCAGATTCCTGGGCATATTCTAGGAGGCTTTGAGGCTGCCCTAGGTGGATCACTGCGCGAATATTGGGGATATCAATCCCAAGGCCTAGAGCATTGGTGGCCACCACCACTGTTTCTGGCCCCTGTATGAATCGTTGCAGAATGAGCTCCTTAAGAGGTTGGTTGCTAAAATAGGCTCCACAGCCTAATTCCTCTGCCACAATCTGCACCTGGGAGCGGGTAGGGGCATAGATAATGACCTTCCCATGCGGTTGATGTGCCCCAACCAAACCCTTCAGCGCCCCTAGGATCCTAGGATCCTCTACCCATCGGAATTGATTCTGTAGGGTTCGATCCCGAATCTGATACCAATGGATCTGATAGCGGATATTTCCCCGCCAGGTAGGGGATCGATAGAGCCAAATGCGCTCCCTAGCTAGGCCCAGGCACGCCCAAAGCTCTTGTTCACAGCTAGGGGGGAGGGTGGCGGTGAGGAAGACCATCTGCGCCTGGGCAGAGGCCAGCTGGCCGAGCTTGGCTAGCTCAGGGCGGAAATTCGTTTGGTCATGGAGCATGAGGTGGCATTCATCCACCACCAATCAATCTAGCTGCTGGAGCAGCCGGAGGCGGTTTAGAAAGCTCCTAAAATCCTCCGTGAGAGCGGATTCTGGGGTCACCAACACTATTTGAGCGGCATGGGGAGGTCTCCTGCTCTCCCAGGCTACACAGGAGATCCCTAGCTGGGCACATCGATGCTGGAGGTCCACGCGGAGTGAGATCAATGGAACCACCACGATAGTGGTTCCCCCCTGGCTGATATAGGCGGGCAACATGAATAGTAAGCTTTTTCCCCCTCCAGTAGGCATGACCACCACCACAGGGCTTTCCCCCTTTTTGATGGCATGCAATGCGGGGGCCTGAACCCCCGGAACTGAATATCCTGTCTCCCCATGAGCTGGTGGAGCTCCTTCTCTAGGTCAGCTTCCATGAGCTGCCACCGGCGGAGCATGCGGGTCTCCTCTGCATCAGATTCGAATGGAGCTTGTTTCCGCTTTCCTAGAGATCCTAGAGATCCTAGAGATCCCCAAGATCCCCAACCCCCCTGAGCCTCTAGATCTAGAGCTCCACGAGCTCCACCAGCTCTATAAGCCCCCAAGCCCCTACATCGATGGGGGAGCTAGGATAGGCACTAGCAAATCCAAGAAATCGGTGCCAGTCCATGCTGGTCAACCGGAACTGCTCCCGCTGCTCCAGAATGACCCCTGGCTGCTCAAGGAGCCCCCGCCCATATACCGCCCCAGCTAGGTGGCTCGGGTGGCCCGCCTGCAGATCCAGAATATCATCATCATCCTCCCCCAGGCCTAGGGGGTCTCCATCCCCTGCTAGGGGGGGTTCGTGATCCTGTTTGAAGGCCTGGCTGGGCCGTAGGAAGCGCCGACTAATCGCGATCGCGATATTCTGATAGGCTTGGAGGTTTAGTGCTTGGCCATGGAGCCCTAATCGTGTTTCCTTCTTCAGAGCTTCTCGGAGCCGATTCCCATTCCATTCCCGCCCGTTGGGATCTGGGGGGAATAGATAGGCCTGGCGAGCTGGAGCCTAGGGGATCAACCCCTGTTTCTGCAGCAGGTGCTCTAGGTGCTGGGCAAAGGGGAGCACTAGCCATAGATAGTGTATGACCAATTCCCCAAGCTCCCGAGGCAGATATCGATGGATCACCTTGGTGTTCCCGGACAGATGGAACCCCTTATGATAGAGGGTCACCAAACTAACCAATCCATCCTCTATAAACAGGTTTCGGTGCCCCCAACTTCGGTATTCACAGCCCGAATGCTCAGGAGCTCCGTCCCCCGCGCAGGCTGGCCGGAGCAGATATGGATCAGAACGGCTAGCTGCTCGCGGAACCGAACTAGGTGGCCTAGGTAGGCATTGGCTGCTTTGGGGTTGATTTCTAATTGAGCTGGTTGGGTCCCTAGATCTTGATTGGTCCCCTGAGCTCGATTGGCTCCTAGATCTCCATTGGTCCCCCAAGCCTGATCAGCTCCCCGAGCTCGTTTGGTCCCCCGAGCTTGCCCTGCCCCAACCCTATGCCGAATCCATTTCCGTTGCAGATAGGCTTCCCCCTGGAATCGATGGAGGAGCCATTTCCTCCCATCTACTGGCCAGCAGGTCCGGGAATCCTGCAGAAAGCTCCACCCCAGTTTCCCCTGTGTAGGATCATCCCGAAGGGAATCCCACGGCACTAGGGGGATCTGAGCTGCTCCAGGCTGTTCCACGAGCAGCAGATGCTCATGCAATATCTCCCTAGCTTGGGCCACCAGCCCATGAATCAAGCTGCGAAATTCCCCCATGCTAAATTGATATTGCTTATACAGGAGTTGGTCCTGCCCCTGCCAGCCCACATGGCCTGGGCTAGTGGTATTGTAGTGGATCCGCAGCCCATAGGTTCGCAGATCTAGCATCCATTGCATGGGTCCATGGGTCCCTTTGACCATGAAGCTGCTCATAAACAGTTCCACCCATTCCTGAAAGGATCGTTTCCCCCTAGGGGAGCTCCCAATCCTGAGGATATGATCTAGATCTCCTAGATCAGGGGTGGTAGGGGGGGAGGAGCTGCTTGGTAGGAGCTGGGAGCCCTGGATCCCCTGTGTTCTCTGGGTCCCCTGGGTCTCATATCCACTATCCTGGGAGCCTGTGAATTGGTAAAATGGATCCTCCATGGGACTGACCCCGAGGAATTTCCACCCTAGATCCCCCCGCGTTGATGGAGTGGTGTGGAATAGGTAGGGATATCCAGATCTAATCAATAGGCTTTGAGCACCACAAGAAATCGAGCGATTTTGATGATCTTGCTTAGGATAGGGGGGTAATCCTCAGGGTCCCGCCATCCATTATACCGGCAGCCTAGGACTGCTAGGGCACACACCAATGCACAATCATATTCGTGGACCTGGATCTGCTGGTTGAGCAGCTCCATGCAGAAATCTAGGCATGCTGCTTGTAGGGGGGTCAGATCCTGAGCTGGATCAGTAGGAGGTGGATGGATAGGAGCTTGATATCTAGGAGCTTGATATGGAGGAGCTCCCCCTAGCTCAGTATGCTTGGCTTGCTCCCACAGGATCTCCCAGGTCTTTTGTTGGCGCCACGTGAATTGATATCCAGGCGTTTCCTCAGTAGGCTCCATCTGCGTGTGAGCAAAAAACATGATAATCTGCTGCCAGGGAAGCATGTGGTGTTGGATTGATTCCTGATTCATATATGCTTGCAAAGGCTGATATCGGTTTTGATGCTGCTCAGTTCGAATCGCGGCCATCCGAATCAGATTCCCCTGCTGGCTCGCCACCACCTGACTAGTCCGGATCAACCCCGCCATGGCTTCCCAGATCGTTAGGAGCTGCAGGTCCTCCTGATTGGATTTTAGGGGATCCCTAGGAGCTGTAGGGTGCCTAGCTCTAAGGTGCCTAGCTCTAGGGCCCCTAGGTCTAGGGTCCCCTACTAGGCTCGGAGGCTCGATCAAGGTTAGGAGATCATGCCCGTTGAGCCCCTGGAGATATTGTGGCCACTGGGTCCGCCGCAACCAAGGGTTGGCTTCATCCATTTCCCCAGCCTCTATCACATGCTCACGTTGCTCCTGTTCCTGTTGGTAGGAATCCTCTAGATCCTGAATCAGATCAGAAATGGCTGCTGGCTCCCCCCTAGCTTCCTCATCAGATCCTAGGTCCTCTGTGCGGACCTCGATATAGTGGGATCCCCAGCGACTAGGGAATAGGCGATAGCATGAAACCAGCTGGTAGGCTTGGGCTAGCAGCTGCTGGGGATCCTCTGCTAGCTGGCTGGGGCGCCCAGCTTGGTTCCGAATGGAAAATTCATGAACTTCCCGCCAGTGTCGTTTCATTCGATCTAGGGACCGACAGATAAATGAGCAAGCTTGGGGAGCTAACTGGCAAAGCATGCCATCATTATATTTCTCTATTTCTGGGATCAGCTCTGTAAACTGCTTTGGCCATGCAACCTGATTAGGATCCCATTCAATCCCCTCCCATGCTAGAACTGCCTCCGCAAGCTCCTTCACTTTAGGTGGAGTGAATTGATGATGGCTGCCCACTAAATGCTTTTGAATTTCCTTGGGCCATACTCCATGCTGGCATTGAATACAGATAATAATAGGAAGCTGATCAAGCTTCTTAAATAGTTGTTGTTCCATGATCATGGGAATAAGATTAAGATAATAATCATAATTTGAACCTCTCTATCTCTCTCCTGAATTTCATCTTGATGAGGATATACTATTTCGGACAGGTGGATTATCTGATAATCCGGTCCCGGATACGGAGTATATATGTTCCGGAGGAAGGACCAACATACGGATGTTGGGACAACACAAGGTGTAATAAGAAAGCAGACAAGAGGAAGCGCATCGTTTTAGAGCTTCAAGATGTACTAGAGACAGCAGTATATCGATCTAGAGCGTTCACCACGATCCCTATGAATCCTACGGTATCCTTTTAGTATCTGATATCCAGACGCCGCACCCCTGATCCACATCACATCTTTCCTAGATAATCATGTGACTAGTAGTCAGCAAGCCTAGGCAGTTCTCTAGAACTAGGAAAGAGCTTTTTGCTCTCCATCTCCCCTGGAGCTCCACCAAGCCTCTAGGGGCCTAGCCAGCTAACTAGGCTTCTTCCTACATCTCTAGAATAGATAGGAAACCTACTATGGTATTTTGATGGATTTACTAGGGATGGTGCTCCCCGCATGACCTCTCCAACCATATGGACGCTCCACGAAGCGCTCCGAATGGCTATTGCCTGCCCCTTGGAGCTTGAATAGCTCCACCACCAAACTTCTAGGAGCCTATTCAACTAGCTAGGCAGCTTCCTAGATCAATAAAATATATATAATGAGATCTATTTGATAGAGATAATGATTTTTTGGTGGTTAGATCTATAGGAGAAGGTCAGGAATAATTATGTACGTTGCTTTCCTAGACTCTATCTACGACGTCTCACCCCATCAAAAACCCATCATTTTCGGAGCACCACCACACCCCCAAACCAAGCCGAATGGCTTAGATATTCTAGAATATTACATTTAACTTTCCTGGCTATGACATATCCAAGTTTCATGTAATTCTATGAAGGTCTGCAAGAACGGGTGAACCCATGAAATTAATTGGTATGGACCCCCCTGCCAAGACTTTGTTATATGGCCGCCCTAATTGGTATCAACTCCATCCCAATAACACCCCTGGGGTAGGGGTTCAGAGTGAGACCACAGCAAGGCAGAGTTCTCGTGCACTGTCTGAGCAGAATCATTCAGAGAGGTCCATGCAAAGAAGATGACGGTCCACAAGTGGAGAGGACAGCTTGGATGATGTTTCTGGGTTGGAGTTAGATGACACGGATGCTAGCGTGATCCATGGAATCAATGTGAATGACATGCAGGTCTCCCAACGGGCATTATAGGATGCAGACCGTTCTGACTGGGCGCAGAGACTTGAAAGGGAGAGGATGGATCTGAATGACATGAGATGCAACCTCCCTCCAAAAGGCCAGGCTTGAGCACACACTGCGGCTCGATTACAACGTTATCATCTCAAATGGAGGCCACCAGAGGTAAAGTGATTATTAAGGCTGTGGTTTCAGCACAGCAACTCCTGGGCCTAGATCAAGGCAATTGATGATCAGTTGTCAGAACCACAATTGAAGGATTGGACCCAGGTTGATCTCAAGGATAAGATGCAGACCATTAAAGCCTGGATGTTGAGGTAAATCGCCCAGCTTCTGATAGAAAGCTGGAATCCAGGCTTATCAGATCTTTTTCTAGGAACAATGTCTGTATACCAGAGGAGTTTGGGCAGATCACAATCAGCCCACCAAAGTTGTAACAGATCGCGAACATGCTGGGAGATATTTAGATGGTTGGTATAGGACGCGTGGGGTTGATGGTTTCAAATCCCAAATTCTGGATAAAGCCAATTAAACTTCACATATGTTTGACGCGAGAGACCCCTTAGAATTTCAATCACATTTCAATGTCCAGACTCTCTTCAGCCAACATGATCGCTATGTAGCCGTAACTACTCTTACGATGGACTAATTAGGTTTAACATAGGTCACAAAAATAACCTATCTGGGTTTAGCACAGATCACGAAAATAACTACTTCAGGAAGCGGGCGGTCAGCCATGACGGCAGAATCAACAAAAACTTGCCACTTTTGAGGCAGAATAACTCAACACTCAGAGCAGTGGGGTGTAATTAAAAGGTAGCTTCTGATTCTGCTGATGGCGCTCTACAATATGGTACCATTTAATAGCCACAATTCCCTGATGTTGGTGTTGTTACAGGGTCACAATGACAGGTATAGATAGGCCTCCTCTGCTGCAGCCTGGCGCAGCACCTGGGTGCAGGCGGAGGGGTGCGTGCAATGTTGCCTGCCAGCCAGGTGGCCCCGGATATCACGTGGTGGCACGCCGGTCTGGCAGGACATGCAGATCCAGGTGCGATAGGTGGTGTTGAAGGTGAATAGGTCCATATATCTATTCTTCTGTTTACCAAGATCAATATCAATGTATATAAGTCATGGAAAGAAGGAAGCAAGGTGAAAGAAAGGAAGCAAGGCTATAGGATGAATGAGCCATGGCATATCATCATATCTGTGTTGTGGTTGCAGTCGCGTTGCATCACACGCGTCATGTCATGATATGATGGTGGTGGTGATTAATTGTTTATTTGATGCATCGCGTCGCGGTCGCGTTGAGAGGAGAAGCACGGAAGCAAGGGAAAAGCAAGATAAGCAAGAATAAAGATAAGATATTGGCCAATGAGCGGGGGAGAAAACGGGAGGAAGGTTGGATCGGATTGCGCATAGAGTATAGCTCCTTCCTAGTTAGGTTTAGTCCATATTAGTCAGCGCACTGTGTAGATAGTTCGCCCGGCTCCGGGCCTCCCTAGCTAGATCAACCAACTCAGCGAGTTCGACCCCCTCCAACATATCCTCATCAAGCCATAATACCCACGTGATTTTACAAAGTTTGCACCTTGATGTGCTCTGGAATGTGCTTTATACCCATTATCTTAGCCATATGCGTTGATCTGTCCCAGTTCATGATTTCAAACGCCCATCCAAACTTGTGTATATTTACCATACTAGATAAAATTCATTTAATTCACGGTACGTTATATAAGACTTATGGAAGAAGTCAACAGGCGATTATCAAGGTACAATAATTAAAAGCCTGGGTTATTGATAAAGAAGAGCACTCGTATTGAATGGAACTAAAACTTATAGAGCGCAAAATTGAGAAATAAAGGGCATCAAGAATTCGGCTATTTTATTTCTAATTACCTGCACTCACAGATGTTGTAACTTCGTACGTGATAGATCTTGATAAGTATCGGATTGATATAGGCCAGAAAACGGTCTGCAAAAAAAGACGACAACTAGGCTAGTGATTGATCAGGCTCAGCTTTATCAACGAGTTTTCCCAGATGTTCCCGGAAGTGACCTCCAGCCGTCGTCTGGGATTCCAGTAAATGGTTGGTTAAATCATTTCCGTCTTTTGCCAAGAATATGCCGAGTATAGAGGAGTAATCCAGGAGGTGGCAGAAATCCATTCACAATAAGCTCCACAACGACAGTGACGGATTTCAAGATATGGTCATCATCTTTGTCCATAAGCTTTTCAACGATACTGTCAGGAGCATCTAATAAGCTTGCGTCCAGTGTCTCGCACAGGTCTTTCTTCACTTCCTCTCCGCTGAACGAAGATGTGATTGCAGTGGCGTACTGAGCCACATCCTCAACTCTGATTTGGAAGCTCGGGTTCTCCTTCTTGGAAACTTGACAAGGGACAGAATCAGCTCGAGAACCATCACATAAGCGTAGTACTTACACCAATCGATGATCACCATCTCTGATTCCTTACTGTCCACCATCATGTGGAAGAAGTCAATTGGTTCAGAAGCGTAGTTTCTACTTAGTTAAAGCCTTCTGCTTGCAAGGAGCACCAGGCATGTATTTATATCCATCTTGCGTATAAATATATCGATGAGTAGTGAAGTATCCATAGCAGCTTGGAGGTTCATTTTTAACGAGATAAACTTCGATTAGTTTATATGGTGTCCACGTTGACTCCGGTCTGAGTGGTTGTAGAAGCCGGGAACTCCTGGCAGGCGAGGAAGTACGCATCCAGTAATACCCAGCATAACTGTGCCCCTAATGGCGATAGGGAATCAAACTCTGGAAGCTAAAAAAGAAGTCGAGCGTAGGCTATCTGTGTAATCGATTCATTTTCTGGCAATTTAGTGCGAAGCAACCCTGTTACTGTGCACATGCACTTACTGGCTAGTGCCTTATCGCGTGGGTTTGTACTTCAACTTTAATTGTATCCGAGTACAATGTCTACACTATGTCTGAACCAAGATCATATCACGTCTTAGAACCAAATATTCTTCTCTTTCAATGCCGTGTTTCCGCCCTAAATAGTGCCCCTCTTCGTCTTCTAGAACTGCTTAAGCGACCCAAACTTGTCGTGAAATTCAGCAGGTGGAATTCGGATGACGCCTTTTCATGAATAAAGGGACCGCCATAGTTAAACATAGCCTCCTGAGTCACTATTGTATTTGACATAGAACTTGATGAAGAGATTTGTAGGGTCCAAACTGTCTAATCATAGCTCTTGAATTTAGCGATTTCGCTGAGAACTTTGATGAGAACTTCCACGTTCAAGACTGTTTCCTACACCTGGGCCACGATCTGTATTGTTAGCATTTCTAGTCCACCCTTAATCACATGATATTTACTTACAAGGTCCAATCCTCCAAATACTGCTTTCTTCACTAGGTCCTATACGATTGTAATAGCCAGGTTCTTGCGACCTGCGCTGGATTGGCGGTTCATGTTGCCTCGTCAATATACGTGGTGGGGGCCCAACTTGAACTCGGGTAGAGAATGGTTCTGGAAGAATGGTGGTGTTACTCGTCGATCGAGCCGATTGGGTAGGAGCAGGTTGACTGGTACCATCTGGAGAAAAACGCGCTTAACATATACGAGCAAGCACATCGGTAAGGTGCATTTCAGGGAGCGAATACCACCGTAGAGTGACGGGGGAGTACAACAAGGAATTCTTTGACTCTGGGGATGCAGAAAATTTGACGATGCTGAAGTCTCCTTCGCTGGCTCTTCCCCATCGTTCCGACTGAATAGAGAATCATCTGGTAGGGGTAAAAATGACCGAGCCCAAGCTAGGAGCAGAGATCCGAGCGAGGCAGCAGAGAAGCAATTCATAGGGGCTTTCGACAATTGGCCTAGATAGCAACATAAACAGAAGTAGCCGTACCCATAATAGGGGCTTTCGAATATATTGACACGCCAAGTATCATGTACTTCTATCGTATGGCGCTCAAACATCAAGTCAGTATTTATCTATTTTGTGGATCTTAAATACTCACGCCGGAAAAATATCCAGAACCTGTAGATTGTCTCTCGATATAGTGCAAATAATATAGCACCGACCCAAAAAACAAGAGCAACGAGGAATACTAATCCAGTCATCGATGAACAAGTGTCATAAGTAGTGTACAGAGAAGGAGCATCGTCGACTTTCGAAGTTCCTAACCCCATTATATATTCCCACACTCACTATTGTGCCTGACCACTAGTAAAGGCAATAAGTGTTTATCGAGAATCACATCGAATGCCCTTGCTGGTAAGCCACGCTGTCACCAGCAGTCCCAACAAACCGTTCCTCCCTTCCCTTCTCCGATGGACAGCGTGCTTCCGATCTATTGGTACCCTGATCCGCTAGGTTCTCGAATACCCAGTCGGCCTTGCCGCCAGATTTATTTCCGGTTCGAGTAGAGCGCCTTAGGAAAGGATTGGTATTTACCCAACGCTCCTGGAGCATATGTAGGCGTATGTTCCCACTACATCTCGCCTCCTCTGCAAGCATTAAACGGCGAGTTGTAAATGGAGATGTGATGCGCTCTTGCACTTTTCCCTTGGTTTGCAGTAGCTCCATGGTGAGCAGTGACCGCGACCGTGATATTGAAGGAAGGGGTTTCCGTTCAAAAGACGTGGCACTAAATTCAGGCTCAGGTTTTGTGTCGGTGCCTTCCTCATCCTCAATAGCGTAATCCGCGGTGTTTTCTCGCTTAGACTCGGAGACTGAGGTATCTCGAGCGGCCAGTATACCATTGTCCATGATGCCCTATTTTTTTCCGTTGTAGGTCGTATAACCAAACACCCAGTGGAAAGGAGCTGTCGCTTTATAGCGCATTTGCAGAAAGCTAACCTTATATGCCACGAGTTGCACGAGGAATAGATGGAAAAAGGTAAATTTGATAACTTCGCGAGGTAAAATATGAGAATAATCTGTAAAATTGTCTCTCAGATTAGGTCTGTCTTTAGCTGATAAGATCATTTCGTGCTAAATGGAAGATACGTTTCCCAAATTGTTCGTATGCCTGCGCCAGGGCTTAAGATTAGAATTAGGTCTTCGCATTCATCTGCAAAAAGGCGCGCTATTGTGATTTAGGAGAATATTATCCGCGCGGACAATATTCGACTGATTCGGAATAGCGCATCGCTTTGACCTTGCTTGTTTGAACGTGCGTTGTGATAGGCCGAAGCTTCGAGTATAAGTCATGCGGCGTAATTTATGGTTTTCGAATGCTTCGCCAACAGCGCTTGCATAATTAGCAAGTATCTCAAAGTCCAATTGTCTCCATTCCTTCCTTCGCTGGGACTTCCTATAAAGTCTGTCATCTTTCTCCGAAAATAATGGATTACCGCGGTCCTCAACTATTTTTTCGCAAGCGAAACACTAGCTGCAAACCGAGCCCCAAAAACAAACAGCACCATGACGAGCAAAATCTCCAAGTCTGCATTTCAAGGTCTGGCAAAAAAGATACGCGAGAATGCAGACTCTGTCAAAGCACTTCAGTTTGCCGATAATGCAACTAGCAAAACTGCTGTCAAAACGAAAGATCTCCGCTTGGACGTCCACCGAAACACCCAAGATGCGACAATGGCAACCGGCATAATACAAGCAAACAGTCAGGCAACTGACAATACTGTCAAGGAATTCATTAAGGGCAAAACTGGAGGCCACAGTGGCACGCATCAGGTCATCGGCCAGAAAATACGTTTTGGCTTGGGAGACAAATTCAATGTCGATGAACTTGCGACAGCCGTTGAAAACACAAAGTAGTGGTGAGACACCGCGCCTCTCCAAGCTCACTGTAACCTAACTGAATGTGCTGACCAATGAAAATAAAGGTCCCCGTAGTGGTAGCGGCCGGCTTGAAACGCTGTTTGGTATGAACCTGATTCGAGCGAAGCGTATCTTTGAGCTATAATGCCAAGGTTAGGCTAGCTATGGTACGCTACCACGTACGCACGTACTCCCGGATCTGGGTCGCTTTGCGATAGGGTTGAGGTGGTTTCCCGATTACTTGGCTGTCATCTAAATTCTAAATTAATCCATCTTCATCAAATTTGGCTACTGGCTATCTATGTAGTCAGCTATCGATGAAAGCCCACTCCAGTGTTGGTAAGCTTGGTACACGCATGTGCCCGTGGTTATGTATATAATCTGCATACTGCGTGCATACATCTCTGTCAAACTTTGGCATACAGAAATACTTTCAATCGTAGATTGTCACTACAAGTCTTTTGGTCATACAAGGATACCGAGTAGCCGGCTCTGGACGGTTTCAACTGTTCCGGGTGCATCGAGGCATGTCTTTGTACCCGATTTTCCATGTAGTTTTGGTACGTTTCAGCAAAGATTGTCATGTAAATTACTGCTAGAGCAAGAAATGACCGTATGGACTGAGAATGCCGCCTATAGTGTATTTTTGGTCTAGCGATATTATGCCCCCTATTCTGTCCGACAATTACATATTGGTCCTAGTTCCCAACCTGTGGCTGAGCGTATGGCTGACTGTGCAGGCATTGCATCAAAATTCAATAGTTAGGTTTGATTGGCATTAGTAATGAATGACCGAGACTAAGTACGACAATATAATGCCTATTTTCCTGGTTTTAGACTCCAATGCCCCAATCTGACAAGATTTGGGCTGGACCTTGGAACGGATTCCGCTTTGCATGCCACCAGACCGCCTATCAAGGGCCACGCCCACCTCGGGTCCACAATAGAGCGATTCCGAAAACAGATGTTCGGACTCGGAAATACCTTTCCCCGAGTAACTTTAAGAACCGATACATTGCCCCCTTTGGGAGGACGGACTTTCGACACCCTGCAACAATGAGTTTCTTCTGTCAAAATCGTACTCCCAGCGCTTTTCGAAGATTCATGGCCATCTCCAGGTATCCGTTACGGACTTTCAAGATGCAATCAACATCAACGTCTCTTTGGAGAGCACTCGAGGATGGATCAGGTGATCCCTGAATTCCCGTTCGTTTGGTCAACGACTGATTATGTTGGAAGAGGTGCCCATCGATGTGGACGACTTGTACCAGTATCAACGCTATCGGTGGCTGTATGTCAGTTCTACGGTTGACTGGAGCTGTCTAACCTTTTAGGAGCGGAGAGTCTGAGAAGCTCGCGATGCGCTACCGCAAATTTAATTTGCAAGCCCTTCTTGATACTTCTGTCAAAGCTGCGTGCAATGAGGAAATAAGTTGTATGTTGTTCTTTACTGCAAAGTGTCTCGCTAAACATCAAGACAGGTGTGAAGCTACTTAAGTGTGTGGAAGGGCAGTTTAATAAAGCATTTCTCCTGACCATGAGCAATGGTCTGGAGGTCGTCGCTCGATTGCCCAACCCAAAC
This sequence comes from Monascus ruber, assembly GCA_002976275.1. NCBI lineage: Eukaryota > Fungi > Ascomycota > Eurotiomycetes > Eurotiales > Aspergillaceae > Monascus > Monascus ruber. The sequence goes on along the minus strand of PSNO01000008.1, from coordinate 1,598,890 downwards.
GCTGGACCAGCTTTCTACACAGTTGCATCAGAAGTCGCTACACGCCACTTTGTATGTTGAAGCATCCGCGGTTTCTAAGCTGGGGCTAACGCAAGTCAAAGTTGCGTGACAAACTGGGCATACCCATCCCTCGCGTCTATGGTTGGTCGGCCGAGGCATGTAATCCAGTAGGTGCTGAATATATTATCGAAGAAAAGGCTACCGGTCAGCCTCTTGGGAATGTCTGGGCCAACCTCACTTTGGCTGCACAATTGGATGTCGTGAACCAGGTCGTGGATATGGAAAAGAAAATTGCGTCTGTTTCTTTCCCGAAACACGGTTGCATATACTACGAGACCGACCTTAAATTGAAATCCTTAGATTACGAAGCCCTTTGCTCACGACATGGCTTTTCGGAATCGGTGACCGGTCAAAAGGACCAACTGCCAGTGTTCGTGATCGGACCTTCCGCCAATCCAAATTTCTGGGGACGTGAAAGAGCAGCAATGAATTTGGACAGAGGCCCATGTACGTTACCAAGGCGAAGTATTCTTCCGTCAGCTAATGCGAGCCTAGGGGGAAACGTTGCTGATTACGCCGCGGCCCTTGGAAAGAACGAAATTGAATGGGCTACCTCTTATGCGAGGCAAAGAATCAATTTTTATCGATCTATGGAGACTCCAGAGACACCGAACGATTATATCACTCTTATCAAGGGCTTCTTGGGCCTGAGTCCATTTTTGGCAGCTTCATCAAATATCGAGCAGCCCAACAGGATTTCTCATCCAGACCTACACCTTGACAACGTGTTCATCGACCCAGGGACCAACCGGATCACTTGCATAATAGACTGGCAACAGACTTCTGTTTGTCCGATATCTCTACAACGGTCTTGTCCGCAAATGCTTGAGCTATCTCTCACACCACATTCAGACCAAAGAAGCCATGAGAGAAAGCTTTTGGATCATTACTACAGTGCGGTCAAGAAAACGGATCCTCTCCGGTGGAAAGTTCTTACAGATCCCCTCCTCACAGTTAAGACAAATCTATTCTCTTTGGTCCCTGGATGCTGGCACCGAGAAGACTTATTCTCGCTACGCAATGCATTGATCACAGTCGTCGCCCATTGGAGTGACATTGGATACAGTGAAACACCATGCCCAGTCCACTTCAACGAAGAAGAGTTGATACGACACCAAGATGAGATGAGCCTTGTTGAGGGGATTTCAGCAGTTATGCACGAACTGCAAGATACAGGGCTTATTCCATTGGGCGGTATGGTACGCCGGGAGTATTATGAGCGTGCCATGGAGCTAAATAATCGGTTCAAAGGCGAGTTCATAAATTTGGCTGAGAACGAGCGCCAGCGAGAATTACACGCGAAAGTATGGCCGTACCAATAGAATTGCGGGTTTGTCGCCTAGAAAACAGGGCAATAAAGTCTGATGGAATGGTGTTGTAAGGCTTGTCATCTCTAAAATGATAGCTGGCGCAGAAGCCGTATTTATGGGACCGATAATTATCATGTTGACGGACCCGAAAGCTGTCTGAGTTCTAGGCCTATTTCCCATTTTAATGGCTCTCTTAGTGTGAACAGGGGTTTGTGGGGAACGACTCTTGGCCTATGAATAACGCCCTCGGGGTTTGTCACTGGCTGTCAACAATCGAGCTGCACGATGGTCGTAATCACCGGCGCTTTGATGTTTGGGGCTGAGCATGTGCATGCAGATCTATCACACACTAGTCTTTTTTTATCTAGCCCTCCTTGGGTTTTATTTCAAGGGCAGGAGCTCCAGTTCAAGTCCTCCTCAACCCCTTCAAAGTCACCAGTCATGGGTATTGCGGAAAGCAAGATACTCTTGGGGAAACTGCAAGCCGCGTGTTCATATGCAGAGCATAATGGCCGCGATCAGGTCGAGGATGTTCTGTCTGACGAGCAGGTCTGTCGGTCAGCTCCGGGATTATTGTCGGTCTAACAAAAAGCAGTTTGTCGATTGTCTCGCAAAACTATGGAAGCAACTACCTAAATGTTCGAAGAAACAAATTGACTCTGCCAGCCGCAATCGCACCAGCACGGCTGCGAAATGCTCCGAGAAGAAGGGAATTCAATTGTCCGATTCTTTAAGGACAAATCTTAATCAATGGACGGCAGATCCTCGCTCCTTTTTGGATACGAACAGCAGCGCGGAATCTTCTTCAGCTATGCGTTGCCCGATTGCAGCGATCTACCAAGAACTTACGAAAGCGGAGATTCGCAGCTCGGGGGATACGATACGTTTGCGTTTCCTGAAGGTTCTTTTTCATCATATGAAGGAAGGATTCTGCGTAAACTATCTCCGACCTGACGCGGTCGAGTGGGTGACAAGCAGAGTTGTGGCAGCGAGATTGGATGATGGTGACGCGGTCAAAATCTCGGACAAAATTAAAGACTGGGCTGTCGTTGGAGGAAGATATGATGCACTATGCATAGACCTGGGGAATTATAACGTGGCGCAAGATTACCGGTACCTAGGCAACTTGTTTCGTCTACCTGACGATATCACTGACAGATTGTGAGTCAAGCAAGTAGCCTATAATTCCAAGCTGACATTGTCACAGTATGTTGAAAGAACTTCGAGTTAAAGGGGACGAGAGAAAGAAAGTGATCGACGCGTTACTGGGCCGCGGTATCCAAAAAATGGACCAACTCGCGGCCATGGACTGTCTCGCGGATCGTATATTTAGCTCTCTGTGGGATAATATCGAGTCGACCGAACATGGAACCGTATTCAAATCTTTGAAAAGTGGGTACCCAATTATGACCCGCGACACCATGCTGACATTTGTCTGTCAGACGGACGCAATTTGCCAGGCACTGGAATTATCAGACTGCAGTATGCGGATCGCCCAAGCTTACAAGGGGCAGACGAGGAGATGGATTTGGAACACGAGGCCGGTGAGCTAGTCCAACCAAACGCGAGAATGAAGAAATGAAGAATCATAATTTACCAACCTAGGTCAAGCAGGTAATTCTCCGTTCATTCGCCAAATTACTCCATGCTATGATGGAGCTGGTGGAGGAAGTGCAAGAGCAAATCAAGGTGCTAACAGCGACCTAAGAACATCGGATGTGGATGAATTTGGATCGTCTCCACCGGTTCAGTCGCTAGAGACAGGCTCTATCATCGACTTAAGTAAGTGTTTTGCACGGAGGCCAGATAACCGCTAAGTTCTGTAAGCAGGTAACGATGATTCTTCGACCACTGCATCACTTGACGAGAATGCTCAGACAACCAATATGACACCAGGAACATCTCGGTCAAACACCAGGTCTGTGGAAGTACTAAACTCCCGTCTAAAGAGGAGTCGCAAAAGACCTCGGAAAGAAAAGCGTCGTAATGGACCGGGCGCTGTCATGCTCGGCACGTCATCGCAGACTCAGGGTGATTCCGGAAGCCAACACCGAGCGCCAACGTCTATTTTAGCTTCGATACATGAAGTGCTCAATGAAACATCACCCGATAGCGCTCCATTAGATCCAGGAGACGCCTTACGCCCCGCCTCAGCAATTCCTTTTCTTGCTTCGCAGCAGGCCAACCCCGTGAATGCCAGCTATCATAGCATGGAAGGCGTGGCCCAAATTGACCCGGCGAACGCAGCTTACCCTACTATGGTAGACAACTTTCAGGTCAACCCCGTGAATGCCAGCTATCATAGCATGGAAGGAGTGGCCCAAATCGACCCGGCGAACGCAGTCTATCCTACTATGGGAGGCAACTTTCAGGTCAACCCCGTGAATGCCAACTATCCAAGCATGGAAGGCGTGGCCCAAATCGATCCGGCGAACGCAGTCTATCCTACTATGGGAGGCAACTTTCAGGTCAACCCCGTGAATGCCAACTATCCAAGCATGGAAGGCGTGGCCCAAATCGATCCGGCGAACGCAGTCTATCCTACTACGGGAGGCAACTTCCAGGTCGACGCCGTGAACTTAGAGTACCCAGCCATGAGCGACGTGGCCCAGATCGAGCCTGTCGTGGGTCTATATCTGCAGGACAGGGAGCAACCTCTAAATGTTGGCTGTGGTAGGGTATCCTTAATATATACATGATTCTCGGGCAATCTTGAAGTCTTCAATGTCATACTCAAGAGCAAATAAAGTAAATAGCAAACAAGTCACATTCGTACATCTCCGCCGGTCATCGTCACTCAGGTAGATAGACGACAAGGCAATCCAACTTCGCATTCAGAGTCATAGTACTGTCAAATTGGGCGAAAGTTCCAGGCGTGAGCACTTCATCATCCACTTGAACCTCTCCAGAGAGCGGGAAGAAAAGTGTCTTCAGGTGAGGTCGCTTTATGATTTCAGTTTTGCCGGATATGCGATATATCATATAGCCATATCCCTAGGAGCTTTTTAGCCGCTTGTCCGCTGAAGCGTGTCCATTTCTCTATTCACCTGTATTTGATCATACCCCAACGCCTTCAGTAACGGAAGTGTCTTCTCATGAAGGTCATCGTCCTCACATTTGAGGAGATTAGTCTCTTTCTTCATTTTGGCGCTCTTGTTAACCCACTCAGCCAGAGTTTCCATTGGCGAGGAAGCGCCCGCAACTATTTTGGTCAGTGGCATGGCTGAAAGGCGTGTCTGGACGAATAAGAGCGCGCTAGATTGTAGAACGCCATCTGGTTAGTAAATGATCGACGCAGAGGAGATGCCTAGGCAAGGCTTACCGTCGGTCCAATAAATGCTACACCAAGAAGCGAGCATAGAGGCGGTTTGTCAGAGAGAACATGAAAGCTGCCATCGGCGGGGTAGTTAGGACTCGAAGTCGGAGTTGTTCACACATGCCCGACGTTAGGCTGCGGCTACGGAATAACATAAATCCAAGTCCGAATCAACTCTTCCCCTTCCAGCTGCCATTGAACATATCCACTAACTTAGGCTCGTCCATAATGGTATATGACCCTTGGTTAAAGTCTCCAGTGAGATGATGGCAACGCGAGGCTCATGCAATAGGAATGCATATACTGCGACTAAAAAAGTCAGGTTTGCAATGAACGACGCAAAAGCGCATAGAACTAGATCCTAAAAATGATCACAGGGCACGTTTCAGCCTTTCAGCTGGGGCGCTACTCTGGGGGTTTCAGTTGGCGCCTGAAAGGGTCGATGAAATATGCAGGCGGGTCCTCGAGCGATCTTGGAAGCCACCATCACCAGTGGATTACCCTTCAACAAATTGGGATGGCGCAGATCCTGCAGCCTTGATAAAATTATCTGTAAGATCAGTCACTGACAGAGGCAATGTTAGCGCCTAGAGTGCCTGTACGAGGCTGCTCGTCGCAGCAAACTCAACGGTCTAGCATTAGGCGAGTGGGCGACTTTCGCAGAGCTAGACAATTACCACAAACGCAAGGGAAGTTGCCCCCACCGAAAGAAATACAAATATTTGCATCTTTTCTTTCATTGAAGTTAAGAGGCAGTCAAGTATCATACTGCTTTCCTCATAATCTGTCTTTTCTCTTTGATCTCCCTGAGGGTTTAACAGAAGCCTCCTTAATGAAAATCGCAGAGTCATCTGAACATACAAACCTTTTCCTGCCATATCTTCTTTCTTTCGAAATGGCCACAAAAACACTTCGATTACTCCATGCAAGATTTGTCGTCCCTAACGCCGTTCCAGCCCAACCAAGCCTGCTGGAGTCTGCAGTCCATTCGCCAATGAACATGAAACATTACGCAAAAGAGGAGGATGTTTTTCAGCTTGCTGCGAACCTTGCTGAGAAAATAATGAAAAACCATGCCTTTCAGGACGGGAACAAACGGACTGCCTTACTGGCCGCCGACATGTTCTTGAAGATCAACGGCTACTACCTTCAAAAGGTACCATTCGCGGAGGATTCACACAATAAGGAGCTAGCAAATGCTCATGTCGCCGTTGTTACCAATCAGTGGACCGCTGAACAGTTAGGAAACTATTATAAGTCTGTGGCAGCACCTCTTGTTCCGGTGACTGCAGAAGTCATAGAGTATAGAAGCTCGGCCACCGAGTACTAGCCCCATACTCTCCGTCAGCATCTTTGGTGCTTGAATGGCTTTTGGGTGGTGTTATGATCACAGCATTCTGCTCCGATGTTCGCGAGCTTCTAGTGGGATTCATAGTCATAATTATTTTGGTTTTGCATACCAGTTGCGTATCCTATGTATTTGATTTGTCTTTGTTTAAGAGGGAGGGAAGGAGGCTCTTATAATGCAAACCTTTGCTGATTTATTGCTTACTCCTACCACTTCGTTGACTATTTATTGTCTACTTAAGACCACATTATGTTCGCTAGGTTTTCCTTTAAACGCACATTGATCACTGAGTAAATAAAGTATAATTTTGCAGATAAATCATTCACCATTAGCCCCTCCCCCGGGTTCTAGTTGTAAATTGGCGACCCCTTTCCACAGTCGTATATCAAACGATTCCCGACATAGTTGCAGAGAAAAGAGTCTTGATATCACATATTCTTTAGTTGGTGGAGTACGCTGGCTAGGTTCTGTCCAGTAGCGCTTGCATTCTCAGCAAAATTTGCTAGATAGATATTATGGATCAGTATCCGTAAGAGGAGAAGGATTGGTGACTGTATTATACCATCATCTGTTCCATCTAGAACTATCTCATACATCTTTCCGCTCAAAAACAAAGTTGCAGGGCTTGTATTTGACTCCGTTTGGCGAGGGATTTGGCTTGGGGCGTAGAGGCGGGGATAACTTGATGGTCCTAGCATGGAAAGCAAATTGTTAGCGTCCGCTATATTAAAACTCGGTATAGGAACAACTTACCAAAGCCAAAGTGTTGTGAATCATGAAAAAATGTAAGTTTACATCTACCTTCAGCACTAGCTGTAGAAGCTGATGTACAGGGACTGGCAGCACGGAGTGCACTACCGAGCCCTTGATCAATCAAAACATAAGTTTCTCCCGGGTTGCCAATAATAACAGGCACCTTTCTGGTAACCAGATGCCCTTTCCGGTCGTGGGTAATGAAATCTGTTGTGACCCGATGAAAATATCGCGCGGAATATGCCCGTCTGGTGATGTGAAGGGAAGTGAAGGGCCGGAACGCACTGCAAAACATATGGGATCGAACAAATTGAAGACTCAAGTCAATGAAGGGCCAGGACTTCGCATTTGACACATACGATGAGCAATTGAGGTTGCAGAATGCGTAAGCATGATAGGGGTCGATGCCACACTCGACTTGGGCCGTGCTCTGAAATACCCATTCTTAAGGAACCTTGTCTCGGAGCGGATAAATATATCCACGTGTCATTGCTTTTAGGAAGCTCCCAGTAAGGCCGACACGGGAAGTAGCTCGGATAGGCCCTCGGATTTACTATCTCTTCCGGGTTGGCCCGAACAGGAAGCATGTCGAAACGCAGCCGGTACACCGATGAAGGATATAACGTAATCGGTAAGCGAGCGGATCACAAAACGCATTTTGACTGCCATCAAAAAAGTTGAAGCAATTCAACCCACCACCATGCCACCAAAAGTGCGTACAAATTCAAAAGATTCAATTGAGCAAGAGGGGAGGATTCTACTTGCAGTATCAGCTTTGAAAAAGAAGGAAATCCACACTATTCGCGAAGCTGCACGCATCTATCATGTGCCTTATACCACACTCCAGTGGCGCTTAAATGGGCATACTTTTTGGGCTGAAGCACGCGCAAACAATCATAAAATGACTCAAAATGAAGAGGAATTGCTTATACAATGGATTTTATCAATGGATCGACGCGGAGCGGCTCCCTGACCATCCCATGTTCAAGAAATGGCCAACATCCTACTTTCAAAGCGTGGTTCAACTACTACCCAGACTGTCAGTGAAAAATGGGTATACAACTTTATCAACCGGCATGATGAAATTAAAACCCGATTCTCAAGGCGCTATAATCATAAGCGTGCTAAATGTGAAGACCCAAAGATCATTCAGGAATGGTTTGACCGCATCCAAATCACTATTATGCAGCATGGCATTGCATATGAGGATATTTATAACTTTGATGAGACTGGCTTTGCAATGGGCCTAGTAGCCACTGCTAAAGTGGTTACTAGAGCAGAGATGACTAGCCAGCCATTTCTTATACAGCTAGGCAATTGAGAATGGGTCACATCTATAGAGTGTATCAACTCTACTGGATGGGTGCTCCTGCCATGCATTATCTTCAAAGGAAAGGTCCATATTGAAGGATGGTATCAAGATACAGCTTTACCACATAATTGGCACATTGAAGTCAGTGATAATGGATGGACAACTGATAAAATTGGACTGCGATGGCTTCAAAAAGTCTTTATCCCAACAACTACCAGTCATATGACTGGGAAATATCAACTCCTGGTTCTGGATGGCCATGGAAGTCATTTAACACCTCAGTTTGATCAAATCTGCAGTGAGAATGATATTATACCAATCTGCATGCCTGCACATTCATCACATCTCTTACAGCCTCTGGATGTTGGTTGTTTTTCTCCTCTAAAGCGTGCATATGGCCGCTTAGTAGAGAATAAGATGCGGCTTGGCTTCAATCACATTGACAAATTTGACTTCCTTGAGGCCTATCTACAGGCACATACAGAGATATTTTCTGCAGATAATATCAAAAGTGGCTTTTCAGCAACTGGCCTTATTCCATTCAACCCTGAATGTGTGCTCAGTCAGCTTAATATCCAGCTTAAGACCCCTACACCACCAGGCAGCCAATCATGTCAAGGTGCGGATTCAGGCGATCAGGAAACAGAAATAGATTGGAAAGAACACGCAGGCAGGCAGGCAGGCAAGCTATCGTACAGGCAGGTAGACAGGACGTAGCTCGAAGAGCTACAACAAGATCGAGACAGAGGTTCAAGATATTTCCTCGCAGGCACGTGCAGGGGCGGTCAGTACAGGCAGAACCGGCCTCCGGACCGTCATACGGTGTACGTTGGTCCAGCACCGTGATAGTACGCCCCCTCTTCTATGCCGAGCTCCGTCGAGGCAGGGGGCCCGGTTTCTGGGGGTACCGCCGATGGAAGTTGGCGACTATTTCTTGTGAATTTCGCAGGTACTCGGCAGGCTCTTCAGTGGGTGTGTCATATCCAGCCCACTTTACAGTGTATCGCAAGCGTGGGCGTCCCCAGCCCCGGCGCTCCCACCGGGAATCCAATATGTCTTCAACGAGCCATTCCTCCAACCCGTCTACTTCGACAGGTGGAGGTGGGTCGGGCCTCTGGCCGGGCAAGGGATTGTTGGCAGCCGGGGTTAGTAGGTCAACATTAAAGACTGGATGTACACGGATGCTAGTCGGCAGGTCCAATTCGTAGGCATGTGGGCTGATCTGACGGAGGATGCGGAATGGTCCCAGGTTCTTCCAGTCTAGTTTCTTTTGTGGTCTTAGTGTGCGGATATTACGGGCGTTTAACCATACAAGTTGGCCAGTCTGGTACTGGTGAGCAGGTTGTCGTCGTTTGTTGGTCTGCTCTTCCCAACGGGCCTGAGCAGATAGGATTTCAGCTCGTGCGAAGTTAACAATCTGGCGCATCTTTGTTGTGAAAGCGTCAGCATCACGGGTGGCAGGGAGGTTAGCTGGCTGAATAGGTTCGAAGCCCATAGTTGGGTGGAACCCGTAGTTGGCAAAGAAGGGTGACATGTGGGTAGTCTCGGATTGGGCAGAGTTCATCGCGAATTCAGCTAGGGGCAGCCATTGGGCCCAGTCATCCTGTAGATAAGATACATAGGCACGGAGGTATCGTTCTAAGACCCCATTTAAGCGTTCAGTTTGGCCATCAGTCTCAGGGTGGTGGGCAGTTGATAACAGGCGTTGGATCTGGAGACGCTTGGTTAAATGCTTCCAGAATGAAGACACAAATTGGGGACCTCGGTCAGAGATAATAGTCCTAGGCAGGCCATGCAGTTTCCAGACATATTCCAGGTACAGGTAGGCTACTTTCTCCGCGTTGTAGGTTTCCTGGCAGGGTATCAGGTGTCTCATCTTGGTCAGGCGGTCCACTATAACCAGGATTGAATCAAAACCCATGCTCTTTGGGAGGTGTGTGATGAAGTCCATTGAAATATCTTGCCAGGCACGCTCAGGAACTGGTAGTGGGCGTAGGGCTCCTTGTCGAGCTTCATGGGAGGGTGTAATACGGCGGCAGACATGGCAGTTGGCAATCCATTGTTCCACATACTTGTACATTCCAGGCCAATAGTATTCTCGAGCTAGGATTTCATAGGTCTTAGAGCGTCCAGGATGTCCAGCAGTGGGTTTGTCATGTGTGTATTGAAGTAATTTCGCTCGCAGGCTGTCGTTATCAGGTATGTACAGGCGGTTCCGGTAATAGAGGTACTGGCCACGGCGCTGGCAGTCAGCCAGGGTGATAGCAGGGTGATGGGACGCCTTCTCATCCACAGCCTTTAGGATTGATTGTACTAGGGGGTCAATGGTGTAGGTTGTTTTTATTGGTTGTTCAATTTCATTGGGTAGAGGTTCAGCGGGTTCAGCAGGTTCAGCGGGTTCAGCAGGTTCAGCAGGTTCAGCAGGTTCAGTTCAGCAGGTTCAGCAGGTTCAGCAGGTTCAGCAGGTTCAGCAGGTTCAGCGGGTTCAGCGGTTCAGCGGGTTCAGCAGGTTCAGCAGGTTCAGCAGGTTCAGCAGGTTCAGTTCAGCGGTTCAGCAGGTTCAGCAGGTTCAGCAGGTTCAGCGGTTCAGCAGGTTCAGCGGGTTCAGCAGGTTCAGCGGGTTCAGCGGTTCAGCAGGTTCAGCAGGTTCAGCGGGTTCAGCAGGTTCAGCGGGTTCAGTGCAGCGGGTTCAGCAGGTTCAGCAGGTTCAGCAGGTTCAGCGGGTTCAGCGGGTTCAGCAGGTTCAGCGGGTTCATATGTCTGGGCGGCTAATCGGGTCTTGGGGGTTCCTTAGTGTCTAGGCCAACGATGGTTCGTGGGGGGTCATCAGGGTGGTAAAATTGACAGGTTTGGGTCTTTGTGAAGTGCACCTGTTTCCTCATCTGTGTCTTAGGTTCTTGGGCGTCAGGGAACCCTCCCAAATTCTCTCTCTTCAGCACTACCTGACTCTGGTGTCTAAGGCGTTCATCCCCCTCCTTTGGAAGGTCCGCTGACCTCCGTGTCAGGGCATCTGGTTTTGCTCCTTGTTTGCCAGGGCGGTATATCACTTTGAAGTTAAAACGGGACAGGAATTCAGACCAGCGGGCTTGACGTCGATTTAGGAGCTTAGTGGACATAAAATACTCCAGGTTGCGGTGATCAGTTAGGACACGAATTGGGGATGGGGATCCCTCTAGCTCTGGGCGCCATTCTTCAAAGCAGCGCACAATGGCTAGTAGCTCCTTGTCATAGATCTCATAGTTGCATTCCGTAACAGAGTGCTTCTTAGAGAAGAACGCGACAGGGTGAAGTATCCCATCATCATCATACTGGGATAGGACTCCTGCTGAGACATAATCAGATGCATCAGTTTCCAGAATAATCTCTCGGTCCCAATTAAATGGTTTCAGGATAGGTGCTTTAGTGAAGGCTTTCTTTAGGGCTTCAAAACTGAGCTGGCAGGTAGTAGTCCAAGCAAACTTGACATGCTTCTGGGTTAGGGCAGTCAGCGGTGCAATTATCTTGGAAAAGTCCTGAATAAACCGACGGTAAAAATTGGCAAAGCCAATAAATGCTTGTACATCCGAAACAGAGGTGGGTACAGGCCAGTTAGAGATGGTCTCAACCTTCTCAGGGTCCATCTTGATCCCATCTCGTCCAATAATAATACCCAAGAACTTGGTTTCAGGGACAATAAATTCGCATTTAGCTAGCTTGGCATATAGGCCAGCTTTCCGTAGACGTCCAAGGACCAGGCGGACATGTTTGACATGTTCAGAGCGGGTTTTGCTATAGATTAAGATGTCATCGAGATAGGCGGTACAGAAGACATCCAGGTATTCAGCCAGGGTATGATTGATATATCGTTGGAAGGTAGCAGGGGCTCCTGTCAAACCAAATGGCATAACAAGGGATTCAAATAGGCCTAGGCGAGTGCGGAATGCGGTAAGGTATTCTTGACCCTTCTTGACACGGATGTTATTGAATGCAGAGATAATGTCAACCTTAGTGAAATATTTCATGTTTGCTAGGTTGTTCAGGGTCTCCTTGACTAGTGGTAATGGGTAACGGTCCTTGATGGTGATGGCATTCAGTGCACGGTAGTCCACGCAAAATCGGAGTCCCCCCCAGGTTTAGCAACAAACAGGACAGGTGAAGCAGCAGGTGAAGAGCTTGGGCGGATAAACCCCTTGCGCAGGTTGTCCTCAATCCATTCCTTTAAAGCTTGTAGTTCAGTACGGGACATAGGGTACAGGGGTCCAAAAGGAGGCATCTTTCCCTCAACCAGGCGGATATCATGGTCACAAGGACGGTGGGGAGGCAGCTGTTCGGCCTCTTTTGGGGAGAACACATCAGCAAAGTCCTGAAATTCGGTAGGCAGTGAGGTAGTGGTATCAGTTGGAGTTCCTTCAGGGTTATTGTTCTGTAACAGCTCATTGATCTGGTTTAGTGTGATGGCATATATCTTGTATTTCCTTCGGGCATAGGCAGAACAGGCTCTCAGGGAGACAGGGGCAATATCATGATCTTTCAATACAGGCGGGCGGTCTGGTAGGTGGTGTGGGCGAGCTTTAGGTGGGATATCGTGTAATGCTTGAATCTTGGAGATTTGAGAGGGTATGTTGCAGTGCTGGCGGCAGTAGTTGCTGTCAAACAAGATATTGTGGGCTGCAAAGCCAACTCTTGGGTCATGCTTCTTCAACCACGGTAAGCCCAGTATGATTGGAAAATGGGCAAGCTGGGTAACTAGGAATGGGACATCCCTTTCCACATGGTCTTCAATTCGCAGGGTGGCTCGGACAAAATGTTTGATAGATCCTAGCTCTACTTCAGTCCCATCAAACCCTGTCATTCGGATATGGTGTTTCAGAGGGTGCAGGGTCAGGTTATGGTGTCTAGCCCATTCTTTATCTATAAATCTTGTTCCTTCAGCTCCGGAATCTAGCATTGCATAGGTTGGGCACTCTTTATCTTGTTGGGTTAGGCTGGCAGGTAGGACCATCAGGTTAGATCGCTGGACTTCTTCCTCAATAGGCAGGCCTTGGACAGCAGTCATGGAGATTCGGAGATTGCGCATAGTTGAAGCCTGATCGCGACTTAGACCAGGCTTACGCCTTTTGCTGAATATTCAGGTTCAGAGGACCCATCAGAAGCTGGGGAACGGCCCCTTGGGGGGCTCCTGGGTGGTGAGTCGTGTAGTAACTGGATATTCCCACTGGCTAATTGAGTTGGGCGGTTGTCAGGGTGGGGCAGTTTCGGACTAGATGATCTTTAGATCCACATCGGAAGCATTCCCCTTTCTCACGGCGTGTTAGGCCCAGGGATGAGGCACGGCGGGATGTAGATAGGTCCATAGGCTCCGGATGAGGCCCTAGGGTTGGCTGGCGTAGTTGTGTTGTGCTAACATTGGGTGTCTTAGGTGTAAACTTCCCTTGTTGACTCCGGGCGGGTTGGATAGGGCTGGTTGGATAGGTACTCCGGGTGGCTCTGACATAGGTGTGAGAGGCGGTATCATACTGCATGCGACGGGTCTCCAGATTCTGCAGGAAGGTTGCAAGCTGGTGATAGTCACCTTCTGGGGGCTGGTGGTGTAAAAGCATGCTTCGTAGTTCCCTGTTAATAGCTTGTTCCAGGAGTGTTGGTAAGGCAGCTTCGGGCATTTCCCCTTCTAGGGCCAGGCGGTGGAATTCAGCAAAGAAGATGCTGAACTCCTTATTACCTTGTCGCAGACGGAATAGAGTGTTACGGGCATTGCGGGCTCGGTTTGGATCCCCAAAGGCGCGTTCCAATATATTCAATATTTCTTCATAGTCAGGTAGCTGGCACGTTCCGCCATGTAGGTACGGTAGGATCTGGTCATAGGGAGCTCCCTTCAGGCGGCTGGTCACGTATGTCATACGGCTTTGTGGTGTTGGAAACCGGTCCTGGTTGACAGTCATCTTCCCTCGGATCTGGGTGACAAAACGGCGGAGGTCCTTCCGGTCTCCGTCAAAGGGGTCAGGGTCAGGAAGTCGCTCTGAAAGGTGGGCGGAGCTGGTAGATGGGGGAGTAATCGACGCAGGCGCTCCCACAGGAGTAGCTGCAGGGCTTTTAGCAGCAGGTTCAGGGGTGGGCACAGGCAGTGGGGTGCTGACGGTTGGCATGGTGGCATTGATGGCTTTGTGCTTGTCCATTACAGCCTCCATATATTGCTGCTGGGCTTCCCTAAGCTGTGTCTTCTGATAATCTACCACGCCTTGGAGGCGGGTGCTGTTCTGCTGTTCCCGACAAGCTCAGTCTTCAGGTTTTCGTGCTCTTGCTGGACGGCCTGGTTCTGTAGCATCAGATGGTCAATTTGTCCCTTCAGCTCAGCCGTGATCGTTTCATTCCGTTCCATATAATCGTAGGCTTCACGGAAGTAGTGGTACCACTCCGTCAGGTGGTTGGGGACGTGAGCTGCGAAGCTCTCTTCGTTGCCAGGCAGGAAGGGTGGTCGGGGGCAGGCATTCGTAGACATCATGTTCTTCCCAATAGGAGGAGCTACGTAATGTCAAGGTGCGGATTCAGGCGATCAGGAAACAGAAATAGATTGGAAAGAACACGCAGGCAGGCAGGCAGGCAAGCTATCGTACAGGCAGGTAGACAGGACGTAGCTCGAAGAGCTACAACAAGATCGAGACAGAGGTTCAAGATATTTCCTCGCAGGCACGTGCAGGGGCGGTCAGTACAGGCAGAACCGGCCTCCGGACCGTCATACGGTGTACGTTGGTCCAGCACCGTGATAAATCAACTGATTCAGTTCTTAAAACACCTCACAATCTCAACCAGTTAAAAAAGCAGGAAACTACACTTAAAAAGCTGCTTAGGGAGCATACACATAGTCCTTCTACCCCAACTAAAGCTGCTTTAGACCAGCTTATAAAGGGGTGTGAAATGGCTATGAATAATGCTATCCTTCTTGCAAAGGAAAACCAAGATCTACGCACTGCACATGAAAAGCAGCTTCAAAAAAAAAAGCAATCTAGGCGACAGATAGATACTGAAGAGGGCTTTTCTATACAGGAAGGCCAGGAGTTCATTCAACACAGGAATCAGACTGATGAAGCTATACCAACTGTATCTACAGAACAAGCAGTGGAAGCAGAGCAACACCCTAAATGGGCCCCCCACGCTGCAGTGACTGTCATGTTTTAGGACATAGGCGATTGCAATGTCCTAATCGCAATAGGAATTAGTTTATATAGATAAATGCATTTTCTTGGGGCTTAAATTAGCCATTTTTTCGTCCATGGTCAAGATTGTACGGGCAGTGATCCGCTCGCTTGCGTGATCCGCTCGCTTACCGATTACGTTACTAACTATTTCTTGCAGGATTAGTCATGTAGTAGAGCCCATCCAAATTGTCAGCTAAGGGCTTTACGCAGCTCATTCTTTAAGGATGATGAGCGCCGAATCAATACTTAAAGTATGGCATTGTATGCAAGAATGGGGCTAATCTACCAACGGGAACCAATTCAAAAAGATAGGATGAATTAATTGAAAAGATAAAAAGAACGGATCATGCGAGGACACGTTAAGGTGTCCTTGCTTACATGAGTAGGGTGAGGGGGGTTGAAACTCCCGATTCTCGGAGTGTCGAGAATCCCCTAGTACAGGCCGAGATTATTTAACAGGTAGAACTATGCTGCGTTGCCCATTCGCCTCACCTACTCATCAAATCTCTCTCGCGCAAATGCACAATCTTCTTGACCTCCCACCCGAGATCATCGTCTGGGTGTTTGAGTCGCTCGATAATATCGATGACGCCCTGCACCTTGCAAGAAGCTGCAGATATCTCCATTCTATATTTGATCCAACCAGCGTGTGATTGAGAGTGTTCAGGTCAATAATTGTATGTGATACATTAATTGCACACTAGCTGACGACGTTCTGACATGGATTAGTTACACGCAACCCAGCATGAGAAGGACCTTGAGCTCAACCAGGCCGTTCATCTGCACGCAAGATTCGCTTGTGAATTCTACAGCACGCCGACCATTCCACTACGTCCTGACCGCCGCAGGTGGCATTCCGACGGGCTGGAATCTCTAGAAAGCGGAAGGGACCTACCTGCAGAGGTTGTTTGGGATATAATTTGCCGATGGCATGGGATGCGCATTCTCTTCGACTTCTACGTTGACGAAGCCGTGTCTGATGATTATGTGAACCCTATATTCACATACACGTCTGGTGTGGATTCGTCGGACACAACCGAACATTCAGCCAGAGAAGATGATTTGCCACACCTGTTCCGGACTTCGAACTTTCACACACATATAGAAGCTCCAGAGCGGAGGAACCTTGCCTATCAACGTTTCTACAAAGCGTTGGTGTCACAATGGGTGTCTATTGAAAGTCTCTGGAAGGTCAGAAGCTAGGTGTGGCCGAATGCTTAGCAGTTTGACGACGCATTTGCGTCAACCCTTAAGGCGTGGACAAACAACCCGACAAGACCCCTGCAAGAGAAGGTAGACATCGTCGAAATTGTTGATTTCGTGTGGGGGTTTCTCGCCCGGAAGACGTTCTATGTCTCTTGCGTCCCGTCTTGGCTCGAAGGCGAAGTTGATCACGTGAGAGATCAGTATATTGATAACAACGAAACCGAAGTTGGGAATTGGGGCTTCTTTGTACGAAGCGTCCTTCAGTTCTTAAGGCCCCCTCAAATCATTACATTGGTTCTCTCATCATGGTACCCATCGGAGTGGAACTTCGATCGACCAGGCTTTCTCCGACAACTCGGACTCTTTGACACTTGGGAAGGGATACTTATGGATGAAGAAGACTCTCCGACAAGCGATAACTGGGTTCCTTTGAACATCGTAGATGACGACGTGGGAAATCCATTGGCGTACATGACGGACGTGGACGCCATTGAGAAGCAATGGCAACGGTATAGGGAAGATGTATGGCCGTCGGAGATAAGGGGTAGATTATTTTTCCGAGACACAGCCGCGCACGAAATTTTAGGTGGAATCACAGGTCATGCAGCAGTGCGTCGGAGGGTCTCTTAAGTTACGTCTTCGAGATCCTGAGCCGTCTTAGACTATGACGCCGTTTTGTCAGGTTGCGCATCTTGACCGACCCGTCGATAAATCACTTTCCAGGATATGGGCGGGATAATTCAACATGAGGGTAGCGATAGTGGAAACTATGTCCTAGGAGAAGATACCAAAGCTTGGAGAAAATGAAGGGAGCAGAACAAGCAAAGTCAGATTCTTCCCCAGTAGTACTATCAGAACAAATTGCGAAGAGCGGCATATATAGGATCAGAGCATCAATTTAGGGATAGGAACAGGTACACGGCGAGAAACACCGCTTCAAGTCCATGATATCCCACTGTATTTTTTACTTTTGGATCCCCGAAAGAATATTCTGATCTCCGTATTTGCTATCAATGAATACACGAAGAAAGGAAGTATGCCATCAGGATCTAGCTCTTTGGGTCAGTCGCTTGGATCGTCTGAGTCCAGAATGGAGACCGTCGTGTGATAATTTGCGTTTCACTGATCCGGTATCATGAAAGCTACGCGGTAGGTTCTTCCCAGCGGAAGTACTACCTTGGTCTGCTGTTTCCTGAGTAATGATGTCGCTGGTCATCGAAGGTGCAGGTGCGTCATCAATCCCCCAGGCTTGTGAATCTTTGCCTGGCCCAGAAGCAGGCGAATGAAGCTTGCGATTGGCTGAAGAGTGCTCAGAAGAGCAGGTGAGGAAGCATTTTGGGTCGGCCCTATCTGAGTGGATGCTCAGAACAACACTTCCAAAGAAGTCTTCTCGTTCCTCATAATCTGAGTCTGAAGGGGGCCATGCTTTATAAAGTTCGATAGAAACTCGTCCGATGAAGTCATGTCGCCAATTAGCTCCCTTTTTCCATTCTGGAACGGCCGATTCAATGATTACAATGCCATCTGACCACTTTCCAGATGCATGGACATTAGTACCATGATCGCCCTGGAGGACTTCAGGGGAGAAGGTGAGGAAGCATTTTGGGTCTTCTGCTTTCAAAGGGACGAGCGCGACACCTCGTCCGAAGAGGACATCGTCTTGGTTGCAAATATCTAGGTTGCAAGGCGAACGTGGCGAGAAGAAGGCTGTTCGGATAATCACTCTGTTGACCATAAATCCTTCTGGCCATATAGCCCCCTTGTGGAAATCTGGGACATGCAATCGTATGGTCACACGGCCTCCTTCGCTTCGTCCTTGTGGCTGTCTGATCCTATTTGAGTTGCCTGGAAGCGTGTTTCCTGTAAAATCGAAATCTCAGCGACCGGATTGAACGTATATGGCATGGGTCTACTCACAAGACTGAATCCTATCATAAAAAGCTTTAGCGTGTAGACAATCGGCATTCTGGCAGTGGTCCATATGATCATAGATCGCGGCCAGTTCCTCGCTGATGGTAGTATATATGGAAGAAGGCCAAGCCGAGGCTGCTTTGCCTAAGCACTTGATTTGGTTCATATTACCCGCTTTTTCACGCGATAATTTGCGTTTTGTTGATCCCACATCATAGGAGTCACATGAAAGGCCTTTCCAAAAGGAAGTATCAGTTTGGTCTATTATTTCTTCAGGGACAGCGGCGCGGGTCATCGAAGAAGTCTCGGGCACAGTGCGGCCCTCTCTGAGTTCCTTGGCCTCAAAAAGGTTGCCTTTCTCTGGGCTCTGCTCGCTTCCTAAATATCGTTAGTATACAAGTCACAAATAAGTCGTCGGCCAAGCGTACCTGCGTGGTCATTCGCAACGTTTTCACTCCTTGCAGCCTCAAGACCCGCGCAATTCTGCGACTCGTCAAACAAATCCTCAGTCACTTTCAGTGCTTTATCATCCAAGTGAAAACAGTTCGGGGTTGATTGCTCGAATGGCTGAAGGCCTTCTGGATCCCCACAGCCTAGCGATCTGGTTCGCGCACGGACAGAGGACGAATCGACAGCTGCACCTTCATCTACAGGCACTGCGAAGGTTTCACCAATCAACGTCCCCCAGAATTCCGGTGTAGCCATGATCTCAGTGTCGGCATCGGAACCGAGTTGGTCTGTCTCATCAACCCTCGTCAACATGGATCACGATGGGATTGGAAGCCGAGCCCAATGGAGCAGGATCATCTCCGATCACTATAGGATTGGCCTGCGTGCCTAACTCCGGGGCAACGATAGAGTCGCGTACGACCACTTCAGGCCATTCACAAGGCCAAGTGGGGATTGAAGCTTCACCATGTCAAATTAGTGAGATCAATCATGCTTGTAGAAGATCTCTTACTGAAAGTTTCGTGTTCATCTTCTGTAGAAGAGGTCATATTGACTCGGACCAGTGAAAGGGACGGAATCAAATATGTACTGGATGATGTAGAGAAAACTGAGCACTCAGATGAATAAAAAGGGGAAGTTGAATTCTTGACTGCTTTTTCACCAAGACGGCGTGCGAGATACATGGCTTTATACCTCTCATCAGAACGACCACGCCCTGCTCAGCATGCACGAAGTTTCGAAGGGCAAAAGCTCCGCCAGGTTGGCATCCAGACGAGACCTACCTGCCAATCGATTCTGTGACTGATGCATCGTGCAGGGTACTACCGCACAAATGGCTCGCCCGCTCACCAGTTTGATCCAATAGCCACACTGCAGAGCGCTGTTTCTATTTCTAGGGAACGGCATATCTGCGCATCGCCTGCGTCCAGTCGTCACCACCTGGTCGATAGAGCTCTGCTTGCCAGTCGTTGCATGGCATAGGACCGAAGACAAAACGAGCAGGACGCACCAACATGGAGACAATAGCTCCCTCGTCGCCTCCGGTACGAATGACGCTCGTGCTGCAAGAGAAACCCCTGTTTTCCAATCCGTCCATCTCATCCTCTCCGCCAATCGATTATGAAGTAAACGGGGCTCCGACAACAAGGCGCACTCGGTCACAGGGGGTGGGGTGGGCTCGAATGCGATTGACGGCAGGATAAACCGTGTAGGCCGACGGGAATGGATGTTCGCGCGCGGGCTGACGAGGTCGCCTGGCGAGGTCTTCAGGTTCAGAGATCGTTCCTGAGTTTCGACATGGCCACCGTGAAGCCATACGATCATTGGGAAAGGACGGTCATCGTCTCGTCAACTCTGGCGGACTTAGTAACGGGTGGCAGATGCGAAATAGCGGCCGAGACAGTCAGCCGCTCGTTCACGTGCACTGACCATCAATCTAATGGATAGGCGCATGTATGGTCGTTATGTTATGTTATTATTATTTAACGTCGCTTGGCGGTCACGTGGCGGGTGACCGCGGCCTCCCGAAGGGCAACCGGACGTGCCTCCCAAGCGTATACTATCTAAAAGGATCTAAGTACGTGCGCAACGATCTAAATACATGCTTAAAGGAGACAAATTTGAGCACTATGTGCTGTAGAGTTGGGGAAGTTCCCAGCACTGCCCTGGCTGGGGCTTCAAGCGGTAGAAAGCCCTGTTTTGCCTCCCTATAGGTGAGAGGGGGAGCCAGTCCCTCTTTCCCAGGAAGATATGTGTTGACTGTACACTACTCCGTGTTTAGGTGGGCCCAGTTTGGGCATATATCCGTAAAGAAGGATGTGTTTTGCACGATGCGGCTGAATTCCTCAGCCCCAGCAGCAGTCCCTAGGAGCCAGTCAATGGTTTTTGCTGGCCCAGCTAGTGTGTGTTTCCGTCTCTCCTTCCAGCGCTTCCTAGTATGTGGGCAGAAGAAGAAATGTACTGGGGTCTTTAGCTTCTTGCAGGAGCAGGTTGCTAGGTAGTCAGTGTGGTGGAAGCGTTCATGGTATGCTGCGAAGTCCCCATGTCCAGTGCGGGCCGCAATGAGCCTGCCTAGTACCCAGCGTGGTAATTTATGTTCCTGGGCCCGGCTGCTCTTCGTATGGGGGCGGATGCCCAGGTCTTGGTATGCCTGGGGTGCGCTGCGCGTATACGCTGCCTGGGTGGCAGTATGGAGTTGTTGTTTCGCCTCTCATCTCAGGTATGCCGGGGAGGGGGGGATGTGGGAGCCATCCATGGCTGCTCCCTGCTTTGCTAGCCTGTCTGCCAGCTCATTGCCTGCGATTCCAGTGTGCCCTGGTACCCAAGAGACCCGTACGGGCCTGCGGGGAGGGGCTAGGATGTACAGCAGGCTGAGCCACTGCTTGGAAAGCTGGTGGAAGGTGTCTGTGAGATGGCGTCTGTGTGGCGCGGGCCTGCCATCTGCTAGTAGACTGGCTGCTGCCAGGTTGTCTAGGAAGAGGTTCAGCTGGTTGGCATATGCGGTGCATGGCAAACCGACTGCTGCCCGGAGACCTTCCACAGCGCCCATGATCTCCGCGTCATAGACCTCTGTCCGGGGGCCTGCTGGGCCCTGTCCCTGGGTGACTAGGATGGAGCCGTAGTATATGGCGTATCCATATCCAGCGCCTTGGCCCGTGTGGGAGCCATCTGAGTAGACTGATATGGCTAGTGGTGAGGAGATGTGCCCTTCCCGGTGGGTTGGCAGCATGCGTAGTGGTGGGGGCTGTGGCTCTACCCACCTGCGTTCTGGTGCTGGTGTGGGGATGCGTTGCAGGATCCTGGTGAGCCTTGTGTTGTACCCATAGTTTGGGGCTGCATGGATGTGTGCTACAGGGTGCTTTGCATCTAGGCCTGCATATCTAGCAGCTGCCCTCTGGAGGGTGCTCTCCAGAAAGGCTCTTGGGTCTGGCAGGTCTGCCTCTCGGAGGAGTGCTGCTGTGGGTGTTGTCTTGTAGGCTGGGAGGATTGCTAGTGCGGCAATGCGGAGCAGGGACTGAAGGGAGTTAGCCACCTGCTGTTGTCCAGTATAGAAGACCTCCACTCCATATAATGCTGTTGGTAGTGCGCACTGTAGTACAGCTGCTCGCATAGAGGCTACTGGGCACCCATGCTGGGTGTTGCTCAGTCTTTGTAGGTGTTGTGCCAGCTGCTTACCACAGCTGAACACCCAGTTGATATGTGGTTTAAAAGTGAGCTTTATGTCCAAGAGGACCCCTAACCAGCGGGTGTATGATGTGGGAGGGATCTCACCCACATCAGGCAGCCTAACCACTGGGGGTGGATGCTTGCATTTCCTAGAGAAGTGTTGTATCTCTGTCTTCTCCGCAGAAAAAGGGAGACCTACCTCTGTTCCCAGGGCTGTTACTGCCTTGTATGTTTCCACTAGCTGTTGAGATGTCTCCTGGAGAGAGTCCCCTACAAAGAGGATTCCTAGGTCATCCGCGTAGCAGAAGGAGGCCTTATAGGCAGCTACCACCATTGCTGCATAGAGTAGGAAAAGGATTGGGGAGAGAGGAGATCCTTGTGGGAGGCCTCCCTTTATTGGGGCTTTGGCATTTGCCTCTCCAATCTGGACACATGCTGAGCGACTGGAGAGCCAGTCCTGGATCCATTGGAGCAGGCGTTCATCCCATCCCTGAAGGCGTAGGTGTGAAAGAAGCCTTTGGTGGTCTACTGCGTCAAAGGCTCCCTTTACATCCATCAAAAGTAATGAGGCTACCTTTCCCTGTTGGAAGGCTTTCTCCACTCTATGAACTAGTACTTGGACGAGGTCAATAGCAGAGCGGCCTGGGAGAGCACCAAAGTGGCATGGTGTGAGTAGTTTTCCCTGGATTGCTTGTACAGCCATCCATCTTGCAATGAGACATTCTAGGCCTTTGCCTAGGGTGGATAGAAGGCTGATAGGTCGCCATGAGCCAAGTTGGGTGAGGTCTCTCTTTCCTGGCTTTGGCAGCATGATGATTTTTGCTGCTTTGAAGATCTGTGGGAAAAGGCCTTTCTCTAGGCTTTGATGATATAATGCTGTAACTGCATCTCCTATAACAGGCCATAATTCTCTTCATGCAGATGTGGTAAGGCTGTCCTCCCCAGGGGCAGATGGGCTAGGGGAGCAAAGGGTATTCCAGCATTCTTCCTTTGTTGGTAAAGGCATAGGATCTAAAGGTCTGTTTGGTGGTCCCTCTTCGAGCTGGTTTGGGAGGGAGACTCCCTTTTTCAGGAGGTGGGTGAGGAACGCATCTGCTTTGCCCTGTGGGGTGGTGATTTGGTTGCCTTGTACAAGTAGGGGGGCGAAGCTAGTTGGTTGGAGGGCTTCTGCCATTTTGCTAGTGTAAAGGCTTTAGTGGGAGTTGTTGCCTGCTCAATCCGTTCCTTCCAGTAATTGGCTTTTGCCTTTGAAATTGCCTTCTGAAGAGGTTGGAGGTCTGGTGGATGTTGTCTTGCTTGCCAGAGTAGGTTTGTGAGCTCTGGTGTCCACCATGGGGTGTGTGGGAGCCTGCGGGTGTTATATTCTGATGCTCCCTGGATGGCTAGCTGTACCCGGCTGACCAGTTCCTCTGCCAGAGTATCTGTTGGTAGGTCAGCGTCTGGGGGGACCAGGAGTTCTCGAGCCTTTTCCCAGTTAGTGGAGCCTAGTTTGTGTTGTGGCTGTGGCTCCCTCCATTTTAGCTGTGCTAGGATAGTTTTATGGTCACTAAAGGTGCTAAGGTGGTCCTCCACTGTAGCCACCACTGGGAGGTTGGCAAAGACTAGGTCCAAGGTGTTGGGTCCGCGGGTTGGAGTGCCTGGTTCCATGCAGAGCACTAGTCCTTGGGTTTCTAACCATTCTACAAGAGCTGTAGCTCCTGCAGAGAGGGCATGTAGTTGGGTTTCTGGTTGCCATAGCGGGTGGTGGGTGTTGAAGTCTCCTGCAATGATGGTGTTCCGTGGGACAGGGTATTGGAGTAGGGTGTGGAGTGTAGATCTGGTGGGTGAAGAGGGAGCCACTGGGTCATTTGGGGGGCGGTAGACATTGATAATTGTGAGGCCATCTACCTCTACTGCCGTGATGTCTGGGGAGGATGGTTGTGGAAGTGCGTGAGCTGGAAGGTCTTTGCGTACGTATGTTAGAGTTTGGGGCCTGATTTCCCAGCGGGTGGTTGGGCTGAAGAGTTGATATCTTGGGTGTGTTTTTGTGAGGTGTTTTGCCATTTTTGTCCAAGGCTCTTGGACCAGGATGATATCTGCTGTGAAGGATAGCAGCAGGTCATGGGAGGGGCCACCCCTCCCTACATTGGCCTGTATGATTTTCATAGTTCTTCTGGAGAGGTCTGACTGGCTAGCTCTTGGGAGAGCTGCCTTGATGGCTGATCTATGGCCTGATTTAGAGTGTGTGGGCTTGCCTGTGCAGCCTGCACCTTTCTAGCTTGTTGCTGGAGCTGAGTGCCACTGTTGAATGCTGCTAGTTCCTGTTGGTGGATGTTCTCCACGTGATCCCACAGCTTGTTGATCTTGCTCTTTCGCTTTTCACGATCCATCCATGGTAGACGCCTATCGGAGAGACAGAAAGGGCACTGCAATGGATGATACTTCTCTGGGATGGCTCCGGCTGCCAGTGGCTCTGGGGATGGCGAGGACTGTATCAACATCGCTGCTTGCTTTCCTCGACGCGGGCTTTCCTTTCAACCCTGCCAGCGGACCATGAGGCGGATATACTCCAATCGACGAAAGTGGGCTTCATCCTCTGTTTCAGCTGGTGCGAGGTAGCACAGTAAATGAATCAACTCTGCCCGCTCTGGGATCTGGTAGTGATGGGGCAAGCGATCCTGGGTTTGGTCTCCCTGGAGGTCCAGCATCTTCTCATACTGCTGATTGAAAATGGCGGTATCAGGACGCCGAAAATGCCTCCGTCGATTCTTTTTCTTGGCCTCCTCTCGGAGGCTAGTGAGCTTGCGGTTCAACTCTGCATCTGCTTGCCTCTTCTCCTCACCAATCTCTGTTCCAGCTGCATCCTTCCAGGTTCAGTAACCTCTTCTCTGCCTCTCTGCTGTCAACTCCCAACACACTCTCCGGAGTTGACGTACCTCAGGGTGATTCGAGATCAGTTGAGACTGTGCATCTGTCAGACCCATTGGAGCAGTGTTGTCCGCAAGCAGGGTTGCTGACCGGAGCTCCCTCTGCACCACCTCATTTGATGGTCGCTTGTGAAATGCAGCTGCTGTGTCGAAGTCCACCACTTCATTGAGATAGTATTTAACGGCATTAGACTCATGGTCAGCAACCTGATCACGGACTGAAGATGGAGCTCGGTCTGTTCCAGCATGGCGGATTAGTTTTGCTGAGCCTGGAGTTCATAAGCACAGGGAGCATACTGTTGATTGCATTGATGCCACATCTGCGGAGCACCTTCTGGGTCAAGCTTTCCTCCAGGCCTGCCTGTTTTCCTAGTCGCTTCATGTTACGACTCCAAGTCCTCGACTTGAGAGGTTGGGCATCAGATGTTTGGTAACCCTTATCCTTTTCAGGCTCTCGGAAAATGGGAATATCCAATTTGTCTCTCTTGATCTTCAGTTGGATCCCCTTTCGGTGAGGTGGAATTGGTCTAGTATACACATCCGCCACATCTTGGATTATAGCTTCAAAAATATTGTCATCCAGCCCCAATGCCAGGAGCTGTGACAGCAAGTCAAATATCAGATTCTCTTCATGTTCAATCACAAACCACTTTCTGCATTTGACTTAGTTGCTGAGCATCACAAGTTGTGCAGATAGTCCCACTTACATTCAAGGCTTCCTATCCTCCCCTTTGGTATGGAGAAGTGTCACGATGGCAGCCAGAATGTGGTGGTGTCCCGGCACCGGATTCCGGACAATATAGAATTCAACATGTCTCCAGAGAATGGTGCCGGTGTCTTCATTCCCAGCTAGGTATCCATCTTCTGTGACACTGGAGCTGTCTGACTCATACTGGACATCGCTGTCAGTCTCCATGATGCTTATGTCACATGGCATATCTTCCATTACGGCATCAGGCTCACTGGAGCTGCTATCTTTGCCAGTATCATAGCCAGAGTCATCCAGTGTTTCGCTGCCCGATGCAGGTGGTGAGTATTTCTTGCTGGTCTGTTCTGCTTCAGATGAGTTAGGTCCGTCGTCCACCTGAATATTGACTGGGTGTCTGGTATCAAACAGCGATACTGCCCGACAGGCAGATATGCTGGACAGATTGAGGCCGGGCAGAAGATAGAGCCGCTGCTTCTCATCTGCAAAGACAGCGTCACAGTGGACCAGATGTGTGACAAGGAACTGCAAGAGGTCATCAGATGTGGCTGTCGGTTTTGGTAATGGGAGCTTGCGCAGGCCCATTCGCCGGCTGACGACATTCATGTACTGCTCCACAGTATTAGGTATGGTTCCCACAGCACCTCCGCTGGAAGTTATCACTCACATTGACACAGTCTTTCTGCATGCTCGCTTCCATTTCCTTCTTGTTCTCCTGAAAATAAAGCATTTTGAGGGTCCTCCAATAATTTGCCAGCGCACCATGGGCTCGGAGGGAACCCCTGAAATTCTCATCGATCCAATCGAACCAGGACTTGACATCTGCGGCAACCAGGGTTTGAAGGAGCGCCTTTGGTTCCAGGCAGGCCTCCGAGCAGAACCTGGAAATAATGAGCCTCAGTGGTCCTGGCGTAGAGTATACCTCAGAATCAGCCATACCTGTTCCATTTCCCTTGCACTGAAGCCACTGATAGCTTAGTGTTCTCTGAGTACTCAGGCAGTGTGGTTCCATTTGCGAGGTGCAGTTTCCGACGTTCCGCGTAGTAGAGGGCCGACTTCCGGCCCTGGTTTCTCCCTGATTGCTGTCGCTGGAGTCTTCTCTGTGGCAGTCCTGAGTACGCCATTTGGGTATGTGGTTAGGGCTTAAGGCCAGTTGCTGAATAGAGAGATGAATAGGAAGGGTTGAAGGGGAAAGAAAAATAAAAATAAAAGAGTCAGAGAGAGAGGAGATGGGAGTGTCAGTCCACGGGGCTATTTATGACTTTCTTCCTAGTCAAGGTCTGTCTCTGTGACGGCACTGACACCCATGCTCTCTCTCTCTCTCATCCTCGCTGCTCGATGTTTCCTCAGTATGCTGTACATACTGCGCCGCTCTGAAACCCAAAAGTCCCGCTGCGGAGTTAGGATCCGCAGCAGGTGGGTCATGGTGAGCGTGTAACGCGATTACAGGGCCGCCGCCGTAATTTTGGATGTTGAAAGCGGTGTGCAAGGACTACCCGTTCGGGTTTAGCTCCCGGTGCCTGGACGGCCAAAAACGGCCGCTCATGCTGCCGAATCTGGCGGTCCCGGCCTCTAAAGGTACATTCTATCTGTTTCCTGCATCATACTTTGTCAATCATCTGTCAGTTATAACCACTTGCAATATTTCTGTACATCTCTCCCCTCTTTGTGACATACTTTCTGAGCAGGACCGGACGACACGCTGTCCCCCAATATACCAACATCGAGAGATACTACTTACACGATAGCGCTCACCCTCCACCGGATGGAGGTGGACGACCCCCCGGCGGTCGTCCCCTACCCAGGAACCGCCTCCTGGGACGAAAAGTCGGATCCTCCTTCGGAACCCACCACTCCTACCCCCTCCACCGCAACACCCACAAACGGAGAGCCCTCTCCTCCCCGGACAAGATGCCTGATACTCCCTCAGGCCCAACACCTAGCAGGCCAAACACGCTGTCAATTCGCCAGCAGATCAATGCGGTAGCTGAAGACCAGCTCCTCCTCCTGAAGGATTGGAGGCAGGCACTAACTTCGCTCGCAGACGCGCTCGATTCGACTGTCTCCTCCCTCCACGGCCGGCCCAAAGAACTCGCCAAAGGACTGGCAGCCAGGTTCCTGACTCTGGCCAAAGGCAGCACACCCCAGCTAGGACCAGAAAAGCCTCCTATAGCTCCCCCCAAACCAACTCCAGAGCCTGTACAGGCCAAACAGGCCACTCCAACTGGACAGACACCCCAAGCACCATCCTGGGCCTCAGTAGTGGCCCCAGGACTAGACCAAAAGGGATGGCAAGCCACCAGACCCAAACCTGCCAAGCAGCCGCAGCAGGCAAGGAGGATAGATAACCGCATCTTCCTCCGCCTCCCAGAACCCTCCAACCTGCGGAAAATAGGCCCTCATGGAATCCGCATAGCCCTTACAGGAAAGGTCCCTGGAGGGATCTCTCGTGTACAGATAATCCCCACAGGCTATGCCATCACAACCACAGATGAAGGCAAGGCCTTTTTACTCTCTGCACAAGCGAAAGAGCTAGCTGCAGATGGATACTTTGAAATGCCAATAGAATACCACCAAATTGTCATTCCCCGGATTCCCCAGAGGCTCTGGTCCCTAGAGGGATGGACAGAAACCACACTAGAAGACATCAGCACTGAAGCGGAGCGTATCACAGGCATTAAACCATGTCACGTCAAGCCCTCAAACCACCTTACAGAGGCAGGCTCAATCACTGCAGTCATTGCCTTCCCAAAGAAGCCCAAACATGCAATACAATTATTTGGCATCTCTGGCCTATCTAGACCTACACGCCCCAAACAAAGACCACTACAATGCTCCCGCTGCCACCATTTCCATGACACACGAGCTTGCCGCTCTAACACTCGCTGCATCTCTTGTGGCTCCACCAAAATAGAGCATACCTGCCGTGTACAATGCATCAACTGCCATGGCCCCCATGCAGCAGACTACCCAAAGTGCCCAGCCCGGCCTATCTCCCGTAAAGGGACCATCACCCACCTTTCTAAAGAAGCACTAGCAGCAATACGCAAAGCTGGGAGACTGGCTTTCCAGCAACAAGCTGGAAAGGTGCAGGCTACACAGGCAAGCCCACACACCCTAAACCAGGCCACAGACCACCCATCAAGACAGCTCACCCAAGAGCTAGCCAGTCAGACCTCTCCAGAAGAACTATGAAAATCATACAGGCCAATGTAGGGAGGGGCGGCCCCTCCCATGACCTGCTGCTATCCTTCACAGCAGACATCATCCTGGTCCAAGAGCCTTGGACCAATATGGCAAAACACCTCACAAAAACACACCCAAGATATCAACTCTTCAGCCCAACCCCCCACTGGGAAATCAGGCCCCGAACTCTAACATACGTACGCAAAGACCTTCCAGCTCACGCACTTCCACAACCATCCTCCCCAGACATCACGGCAGTAGAGGTAGATGGCCTCACAACTATCAATGTCTACCGCCCCCAAAGGACCCAGCTACTCTCTCTTCATCCACCATATCTACACTCCACACCCTACTCCAATACCCTGTCCCACGGAACACCATCATCGCAGGAGACTTCAACACCCACCACCCATTATGGCAACCAGAAACCCAACCACACACCCTCTCTGCAGGAGCCACAGCTCTGGTAGAATGGCTAGAAACCCAAGGACTAGTGCTCTGCATGGAACCAGGCACTCCAACCCGCGGACCCAACACCTTGGACCTAGTCTTTGCCAACCTCCCAGTGGTGGCTACAGTAGAGGACCACCTTAGCACTTTTAGTGACCATAAAACCATCCTAGCACAGCTAAAATGGAGGGAGCCACAGCCACAACACAAACTAGGCTCCACTAACTGGGAAAAGGCTCGAGAACTCCTGGTCCCCCCAGACACCAACCTACCAACAGATACTCTGGCAGAGGAACTGGTCAGCCGGGTACATCTAGCCATCCAGGGAGCATCAGAATACAACACCCGCAGGCTCCCACACACCCCATGGTGGACACCAGAGCTCACAAACCTACTCCGGCAAGCAAGACAACATCCATCAGACCTCCAACCTCTTCAGAAGGCAATTTCCAAGGCAAAAGCTAATTACTGGAAGGAACGGATTGAGCAGGCAACAACTCCCACTAAAGCCTTTGCACTAGCAAAATGGCAGAAGCCCTCCAACCAACTAGCTGCGCCCCCCCTACTTGTACAAGGCAACCAAATCACCACCCCACAGGGCAAAGCAGACGCCTTCCTCACCTACCTCCTGGAAAAGGGAGCCTCCCTTCCAAACCAGCTTGAAGAAGGACCACCAAACAGACCTCTAGATCCTATACCTTTACCAACAAAGGAAGAATGCTGGAATGCCCTTTGCTCTCCTACCCCATCTGCCCCTGGGGAGGACAATCTTACCACATCTGTATGGAGAAACCTATGGCCTATTATAGGAGATACAGTTACAGCACTATACCACCAAAGCCTGGAGAAAGGCCAGTTCCCGCAGACCTTCAAAGCAGCAAAAATCATCATGTTGCCAAAGCCAGGCAAGAGAGACCTTACCCAACTGGGCTCATGGCGGCCCATCAGCCTCCTATCCACCTTAGGCAAAGGCCTAGAACGTCTTATTGCAAAATGGATGGCTGTACAAGCAATCCAGGGAAAACTACTCACACCATGCCACTTTGGTGCTCTCCCAGGCCGCTCTGCTATTGACCTCGTCCAAGTACTAGTTCATAGAGTGGAGAAAGCCTTCCAACAGGGAAAGGTAGCCTCACTACTGTTGATGGATGTAAAGGGAGCCTTTGACGCAGTAGACCACCAAAGGCTTCTTTCATACCTACGCCTTCAGGGATGGGATGATTGCCTGCTCATATGGACCCAAGATTGGCTTTCCAACCGCTCAGCATCTGTCCAGATTGGAGAGGCAAATGCCAAAGCCTCAATAAAGGGAGGACTCCCACAAGGATCCCCCCTCTCCCCAATCCTATTCCTGCTCTATGCAGCAAGGGTAGTGGCCACTTACAAAGCCTCCTTCTGCTATGCAGACGACCTAGGAATCCTCTTTGTAGGGGATTCTCTCCAGGAGACATCCCAACAACTAGCAGAAACATACAAGGCAGTAACAGCCCTGGGAACAGAGGTAGGTCTCCCCTTTTCAGTGGAAAAGACAGAGATACAACACTTCTCTAGAAAACTCAAGCAGCCTCCCCCAGCAGTCAGGCTGCCTGGTGTGGGTGAGATCTCTCCCACACCATACACCCGCTGGCTAGGGGTCCTCTTGGATACAAAACTTACCTTTAAACCACATATCAACTGGGCATACAGCCGTGGTAAGCAGCTAGCACAGCACCTCCAGAGACTTAGCAACACCCAACATGGGTGCCCAGTAGCACCTATGCGTGCTGCAGTGCTTCAGTGTGTCCTCCCAACAGCATTGTATGGAGCTGAACTCTTTTACACTGGCCAACAGCAACTAAAGGCTGTCAGCTCCCTCCAGTCTCTACTCCGAATAGCAGCCCTAGCAATCCTCCCAGCATACAAGACAACACCCACAGCAGCACTCCTCCGAGAGGCAGACCTGCCAGACCCAAGAGCCCTTTTGGAGAGCACCCTCCAGAGGGCAGCTGCTAGATACGCAGGCCTAGATGCAAAGCACCCCATAGCACGCATCCATGCAGCCCCAAACTATGGGTACAACACAAGGCTCACCAGGATCCTGCAACGCATCCCCACACCAGCACCAGAACGCAGGTGGGTAGAGCCACAGCTGCCACCACTACGCATGCTGCCAACCCACCGGGAAGGGCACATCTCCTCACCACTAGCCATATCAGTCTACTCAGATGGCTCCCACACGGGCCAAGGCGCTGGATATGGATACGCCATATACTACGGCTCCATCCTAGTCACCCAGGGACAGGGCCCATCAGGCCCCCGGACAGAGGTCTATGACGCGGAGATCATGGGTGCTGTGGAAGGTCTCCGGGCAGCAGTGGGTTTGCCATGCACTGCATATGCCAACCAGCTGAACATCTTCCTAGACAACCTGGCAGCGGCCAGTCTACTAGCAGATGGCAGGCCCGCGCCACACATACGCCATCTCACAGACACCTTCCACCAGCTCTCCACGCAGTGGCTCAGCCTGCCGTACATCCTAGCCTCCCCCGCAGGCCCGTACGGGTCTCCTGGGTACCAGGGCACACTGGAATCGCAGGCAATGAGCTGGCAGACAGGCTAGCAAAGCAGGGAGCAGCCATGGATGGCTCCCACATCCCCCCTCCCCGGCATACCTAAGACGAGAGGCGAAACAACAACTCCGTACTGCCACCCAGGCAGCGTATATACGCAACGCACCCCAGGCATACCAAGACCTGGGCATCTGTCCCCATACGAAGAGCAGCCGGGCCCAGGAACACAAACTGCCACGCTGGGTACTAGGCAGGCTCATTGCAGCCCGCACTGGACATGGGGACTTTGCAGCATATCACGAACGCTTCCACCACACGGACTACCTAGCAACCTGCTCCTGCAAGAAGCTAAAAACTCCAGTACATTTCTTCTTCTGCCCACATACTAGGAAGCGCTGGAAGGAGAGATGGAAACACACACCTGTTGGGCCGGCAAAAACCATTGACTGGCTCCTAGGGACTGCTGCTGGGGCTGAGGAATTCAGCCGCATCGTGCAAAACACATCCTTCTTTACGGATATATGCCCAAACTGGGCCCGCCTAAGCACAGAGTAGTGTAACAGTCCAAGCATATCTTCCTGGGAAAGAGGGATTGGCTCCCCCTCTCACCTATAGGGAGGCAAGACAGGTTTTTCTACCGCTTGAAGCCCCAGCCAGGGTAGTGCTGGGAACTTCCCCAACCCTACAGCACGTAGTGCTCAAATTTGTCTCCTTTAAGCATGTATTTAGATCCTTTTAGATAGTATACGCTTGGGAGGCACGTCCGGTTGCCCTTCGGGAGGCCGCGGTCACCCGCCACGTGACCGCCAAGCGACGTTAAATAATAATAACTAACTAACTAACTCCCCTCTTTGTGAGTTTTTATATTTTACCTGTACCATGGGCTTCCCTTTTCTTTTCGCTTCCCTTTTCTTTTCGCTTCCCTTTTCTTTTCGCTTCCCTTTTCTTTTCGCTTCCCTTTTCTTTTCGCTTCCCTTTCTTTTCGCTTCCCTTCTCTTTTTCGCGCTCTTTCTCGCTGCGCTCCCCCTGAATTCAACATTTTGGGGTGTGTGCGGGTGCTTAGTCACCAACTTCCTGGCTTAGGCAGAGCTAGGGCTAGTGGAGGGCTAGTCCTAGCTTAGCCCTAGGCTGAAGGAGCTGACTGACAACCTTACCCCTCCACCTCTCCTCTAGGAGTTGAAGGGCATAGGGATTAGTGGCCCTTTGTCTCCCCTCCAATCCTTAAAGCAGAGGTTTCCACTTACTCTTCTTTCCATCCTATGAGCTAAGGGGCTTAGATGGTAATGATGATCCATTGCTTGATCAAACCTCGAAAGCTTCCCTTTAGAAATAGAGATGGATAGGAGAAAAAAAAAAAAAAAAAAAAAAAAAAAAAAAAAAAGAGGGCAGAAGGAGGAAAGGGTAGAAAGAGAAAAAAAAGGAGCTTTAAGAATAAGAAAGCCCATCTAGATCCTAGGATGTTAAAAACAAGGAGAACCATGAGGAGCTGCATGACTCAGCCTATCTAACTCCCAGGATATCAAATACTAGGGAGCTCTATCTGATTCCAGTGTGAAGGGCTAAAGCAAGATTTGACTCAATCTAACGATGCCAGATGCTATTATTATTATTATTATTATTCTTCCATTTTTGAGAGCATTTTCCAGTCTGAGACTATGCATGCTCTACCCTGCCCCAATGAGGCAAGGATTTAGTTCTGATGCTTAAATACATGATTGGGTTGGCCATGGTACAGGTAAAATATAAAAACTCACAAAGAGGGGAGAGATGTACAGAAATATTGCAAGTGGTTATAACTGACAGATGATTGACAACGTATGATGCAGGAAACATGATAATATGATAAGATATATGATAAATATATGGCAAATATATGAAATTCAATAATTGGCAGATAAACAGGAGACATAAGCAAGAGACATATATATATTTTTTTTTTTTTTTTTTTCCTTTTAGCTTCCAGCCAAGGTTAGTAGCCACCTTCTAGTGGCTATCTTTGTGGATTTTAGGTATGCCAAAAGCTGTTTTAGCCCTGTGGAAGTGTTGAATAGGTAGGACAGAGTCTGGTTTCTCTGGGGAAGGCTAAGTATAGTGTCTCTTCTCTCTCTAGCATATGCTGGGCATGCCATGAGCAGATGGTAAGGGGTCTGTCTTTGCTGATATTGGCAGTTAGGGCAGTCTTCTGTATTGTAGTCTGGTAGTCTGACTAAATAAGACCTAAAGTATCCATGCCCTAACTTCAGCTGGGTGATTGTAGACCAAAGTTGCTTAGGAAGTTGGAGCTGGTTTGGTTTCCATTTAGGCCTGCTGGCAAACTGAAGATAATGTTGGCTAGCTTTACTTTTAGCTAGCTGCCAGTCCTGCTCCCATTCCTTTAGAGATCTAGCTTTTAGATCTCTCTTCATATAGGTATATGAGAGAGGGGCCTGAGAGATAGGTTCCTGCCATTCTGCTCCATACTTAGCAGCTTCATCTGCCTTTTCATTCCCATAGACTCCTTGGTGGCCTGGGACCCAATGAAGGTGGATTTCTAGATAAGGATATGCTGAGAGTAGGTCCAGCATAGCCTGGGCTATCTTTCCTACCTTAGCCGGAGCAGGTGGCGCAGTGGTAAGCGCAACCTGTGGTGGCTCCCGTTCGGGTCCTGTCTGCCTGATTGAGGGCGTGGGTTCGAATCCCGCCTCTGGCAATTATTACCACACCCATGCAGGGGGGCTTGGTAAGCTCTGGTACCTACTCCCCTACAATATTCTACCTGTAAGGGTTAGCCATAGGTTATCTAATAGGACTGGGGACCCTATTAGAAGGCTAAAGGCTTGAACCCTACAAACCAATCATGTCTTATATTCCACCATATATTCCACCCCTCTTTGTGAGTTTTAACATATTCTACCTGTACCATGGCCAATCCAATCATGTACTTAGGCATCAGAACTAAATCCTTGCCTCATTGGGCAGGGTAGAGCATGCATAGTCTTAGACTGGAAAATGCTCTCAAAAATGGAAGAATAATAATAATAATAATTTCCTACCTTAGATTCCTGATCTAGTGGTTTCTGGAGCTTCTGTAATGCAGCCTGACTATCAGAGAAGATCCACACCTCTTGGAGAGCTATTTGGTGCTGGGCCTGCTTCTTAGCTAGTAGGATAGCTTGATAAATAGCATATAGCTCTGCATCAAATACCTCACATTGGGTCCCTAAGTTCCACGCCTGAGAGTTCTGAACTCTGAAAGAGGAGGTAGAACTAAAGATCCCAGCCCCATTAGATCCTTTCTGTGATTGAGAGCCATCTGAGTAGATAATGAGCTTATTATCTATCTCAGATGTCACCTGTTTTTGGGTCCAAGCTTGGTGGTCTAGAGCCGCAGCCTCTTTGGATTTTAGGGAGATAGAGATATCTATCTTTTTTCCCAATATATTAGCCCATGGGGAAGGTCTTGAGTCCTTAGCTTCAGGGTCTCCTTGCCAGTCCTGTTTTGGGTAGTAAGAGAGGAGTCTCACTATTTGGGTGGGATAAGCTCTTCTTAGATGCCTGCCTCCCCTATCTGAGAAATTGGATCCTGGGGTAGGAGGAACTTGATTTTGGGTCCTCTCCTGTTCTATCCAATCTAGATGGTGTGATCTTTCTACATCTAGTTCCCCAGGGTTTGGGTAGGTGGTTGGCAGCCTAGCCCTAATTGCATGGCTAGTAGAGAAGGATAAGGTCCTAAGCATATATGCCCTGCAGATCTTCCTAAACCTAATTTTAGGAGGTGGTAGGGAAGCCTCTATCTCCATAGCTTTGTGGGGAGAGGTTTTAAAAGCCCCTAGAATCTTTCTTAAGGCTAGGTTCTGGAGCTTCTGGTACTTCTCAAGCAGATATTTTTGACCCTTCCACCATATAGGAACCCCATAATCAGCAATAGAGGTGATACAAGCAATATATAATTGTCTAATTGCTTGGAAGCTTAGACCTCTTTCTGTGTTAGAGAGCCTCTCTATCTGGTGGAAAACCCTGGTTGCCTCAGTAACCTTTTGCTTCACATGCTCATGGAAAAGAAGTTTAGAATCTAAATAGATTCCTAGCCATTTAATGATAGTGCTAGGGGTAATCTCCAAATTATTAATTTGAACTTTGGCCTGGTCCAAATCTAGCCTTCTTTTGGAGTGGAAATGGATTAGATCCATCTTCTCCTTATCAAATTGGATGAATTGAGATTCCCCTTTCTGAAATAGCCATTGAGCCATCTGTTGGAGTAGTTGGCAGTTTTGTTCTATAGATCTAGAACTGACTATTAGAGCTATATCATCAATATAGCTTAGTACCCTAATCTGGCTAAACAATTCTTTAAGCTCTAGGTTCTCTTCTTCCTCTTCAAGTTCAAAGAGGTATCGGATGTATATAAGGAAAAGGATTGGGGAGATAGGGGATCCTTGTGGGATACCCACAGAGATTGGGGTATCTGTTGTTATATCCCCATCAAAGGCTAGCTGCATACTTCTTCCAGTTAAAAAACTTTGGATCCAAAGGATTAGAGCTAAAGGTAACTTTAATTTAAAGCATATCCTTAGTAGCTGGTTCAAGGAAACATGGTCAAAGGCCCCCTTTACATCAATAAATAGAGTAGAGGTGGGCTTCTTTTGCTTTTTAGCTAGTTGTATATCATGTACTAGAGATAAGACAGCATCAATAGCAGATTTCTTGGTCCTACCTCCCATTTGGTCATGATATAGTAGCTTAGATCCTGAAAGCTCTGCTAGGTAAGCTAGTCTTCTAGCTAGGATCTTTCCAGAGACTTTTCCTAGGCAATTTAATAGGGAAATAATCCTATATGCCTTTGGCCTAGTCCAGTCTCTTTTTGCAGAAGCTGATTTCCTAAGAACCACCCCAGTGGCCACTCTCCAGCACTTAGGATGGTATCCTTTCTTTATTAAAATTCTGTATAATTGGTTAAACCTCTCAGGGAGATTTAGATAGGCTTTTTGAAGAATTTTAAAGGAGCAGCCATCTGGACCTGGAGCTTTCTTTATAGAGCTTGAGAAGATAGCCTCTTTAACCTCCTTATCTGTTATCTCTGGCCATTCCCAGTCTCCAGCTTGGTAAGTGGACCAATCTATAGGCTCTGATTGGGGGGAGATTGGAATAAGGTAGAAAATAATGCATGAGCTTTTTCTTGGAAGGTAATGGCAGTAGCTTCCTGGGAGCCTTGTTCCTGATCTTGATATTTAAGGATAGGAAGCTTCTGAGACTGCCTTAGCTTTGTGTATTGGAAGGCTTTAAAAACCTCTTTATCCTGAGCATTCTCTAGGAAGGAGTTCCAACAACTAGTTTTTGCTAGCTTTATCTGTTGGAAATAGTGATTTCTTTGAGATAGATAGTTCTCATAGGCTTCAGAGGTCTGGGAGGTCTTCCATATTTTTCTTGCTGCTCCAAGAGTTCTTCGAAGCTGGGTTAGCTCCTGGGTCCACCATGCTTTAGATCTTGAAGAGGGCTTTCTTCTGGGGATAGCTTTGTTAGCAGCCTGTTGGATAATATATTGGAGAGATAAAGCTTCAATATCTAGGTCTTTTTCAGAAATCTCTTGAATAGGGATGTTAGGAGCTTCTAAGAGCTTAGATCTATATTGATCTGATTGGTCTAGCTTTAGAAGTTCCTGGCTAAATTGTTCCCAGTCTGCTTTCTCTATATTATAGGGGGGTGTGGTAAGTGGGTTTTCCACCCCTTTCTCTAGGCTGATAGAGAATAAGAGAATTTCATGATCAGATCCTGAAGTAATTTGTGGATCTATTTCCCAATATATCTGATGTTTGTTGAGGCTGCTAGTAGCAAAGACTAGGTCAATTATAGAGGTATTGACCATCCCTTTTCTAAAGAAGGTGCCTTGATCTGGTGTGTTTTGAAGCCCAAATCTCCATTGGGTTAGCCATTGGACTAGGTTATCAGCTCTTATAGCTGAAGAAATAGCTGTATTCCACCAGGAATGGTGGGCATTAAAATCTCCTCCTAATATAGTATTTCTAGAAGGATTAATTTTAATAAGAGCCCTTTCCACTGTCCATTCTAATATATCTTCTTGAAGTGACTCCTCATTATAGATATTTATGAGCTGGAGGTTAGGGATAGAGGTCCCTAAAATATCCAATATTAGGAGGTCACTATCAGAGCAAATATCACTTCTTTGGCAATATTGAAATTTAGATAGCTTTCTATAAAAGATAGCTACCCTTGGCCTTTGTTGAGTATTTTCTGGGAGTATGGTGGTATAGGATGGATGTGATATAGTAATATAGGTTTCACCAGATTGATAGATCCATGGCTCTTGAAATAGGATAAAATCTATTTTAGATTCTAATCCTTGTTCTAGACATGAAATCATAGCCTTCTGGTTCCTACCTATATTATTTTGGAGAAATTGGATTTCTTGTTGTTGAGATCTCATAGCTCTAGATCTTGATCAGAGTCTTCAGAGAAAATAGCTTGGCTAGGTTGTTTCACTTGTTCTTGAGCATATGCTTGGTGCCTAGTTTTAGGTTGGACCCTAAGCTTCTCCTCGCATTGGGAGTAGCTGGCTAAATGGTTCCCTTGGCAGTTTGGACAGCAGATTCTAGTATGTGGGCATGCTTTTGCCTGAATTTGGCAGATAGAGCATGAATGGTCTGATGTTAAGTGTGCCTTAGCACAAATCCCACATCTAGCTTCCCTTTTGCAATGGATTTGGGGGTGTCCAAAGCCTTGGCACTGATCACACTGGAGGAATTTGTCATAAAATCTCTCTACCCAGCATTCTTCTCCAGCTATAAAGAGCTTGTTTGCTTGGGCTGCCTGTTTTGCCATTTCTTGATTCTCCAGATAGACCACTATAGAAGTATGGAGTTTTTGGACCCTAATTTCCTCCCTACACAGCCATTGGGGATCCCTACTAAGCTTCAGATATGGGTTAAATGTCTCAATCTCTTCTTTGAGATAAGACAATCCTTCCTCTGAAGCAAAGGCTTTCCATGGGACCTTGTGGACCACTACCCTAGCCCATTGTTGGTCTAGGGAGCATTTCTCTAATGGCAGTAGGTGTTTCCAGATAGAGAGGTGGTCCAGAAGATATTGGGCTGTGAAGTTGGGGAGGGTAGTTGCAATTATAGAAAGATTTGACCTAGATCTTGCTATACTGGCAACTACTGCTTGGTCCTGGGTTCCCTGAGTATAAAATTGGTCATTTATCTGGTCCCTTAGTAGCTTTGGGCTCAGCTGTTCTATATATTGGAGGGGGACCTTTAAGATAAGCCTTCTCTCTCTAGATACCTTTCTAGAGATTGGTCTGATTGGGGATCCTGCAGGTGTTATTTCCATTGGGGTGTATTCAGCCAAGTTTATGTTTGGCTTTTTTGGAATAACAACCTGTAGTGCTAGACATGCTTTCTGTGTCTTGCCTTGGGGTTTTGAGCTATCTGGGCATAGGTTGGCTTTTGGGGCTGATCATTCATTTTCTCTAGTATCTGGTCTAGTTTCTGGTGTACATCTTGGAAATGAGATTGGATTTCCAGTTTAGATGCAGACCCAGATGCAGACCCAGATGCAGGCCCAGATGTAGGTCTAGAGATAGGATTTTTCAGGTAGTCAGATACCAGGTCTAGAGCCTGTTGGAGCTTTGGTGAGGCTTCTATAGTGAGTCCAAGGGCTTGTCTCAGACACTTTTGGGCTCTCTGGCATAGTATTTTTTGATAATTCTGTTTTTTCTGTTTCCCTTCAGCTTTCTTAATAAAAAGCTGATCTACCTCATCAAGGCTCATAGAGCTGGCTGGGGAGAGTTCAATAGGAGATAGTCTTCTCTCCATATTGTTTTTTTTTTTTTCCTCCTCTTTCTAGGTTTTTGGCCAAAAACCTCTCAAAAAGGTAGGGTTTACAAGGTGACCCAAAACTAGAGAAAAGAAGAAAAGTAAAAGAGCAGGGTTTCAGGTGACCCCCAACTATATCCAGAGGGTTTTAAGGTATCCCCCCAACTAGGACAAAGGAAAGATGGCAAGGAAAAGGGTCCAACTTGACCTATTAAATGGGAATATTTAATAGGTAGTGATTTTTCTAGGGAATCACTAAACCAGGAGAAGCTTTTGGAGGGAGCTTTCTAGGAACCAGCTTTCTCTAGTAGATAACTATAGGTTGGTCCCTCTATTTCTTATACCTAGAACTAGGGCAAC
Source organism: Monascus ruber (assembly GCA_002976275.1). Lineage (NCBI taxonomy): Eukaryota > Fungi > Ascomycota > Eurotiomycetes > Eurotiales > Aspergillaceae > Monascus > Monascus ruber. The sequence continues at coordinate 1,558,919 of PSNO01000008.1, read as the reverse complement.
TAGCCTAGTGCCTTACCTGTTTTGATAAGGGACTAGTATGCCAACTCTCCTAGTCTAGGGAATAGAGCTAGCTTCCTCTAGTTCTCTAATTAGAGAAAAGCACAATAGCTACAAGGCAGATACTGAACTCCTGTTTTCAATGAGGTGAAACCCAGGAAAATGCCTACCACTTTTTCAAGAGAAGAGGCAAACTGAAAGGCAATTTCTTATTGTTTATGCAGAGAATATGCCTATATTAACTGCTCTGGTGTGCACATGCAGCTAGTCCCATAACCCCTGGCCCCCAGTGGGATTTGCCTTAGGCTATTATATAGTCCTAGAGAGCTTCAAGCAGGGATCCAATAGAGCACAGAGGGACTTCACCCTAGCTACTGTACTGGATGTTTTCAAGAAGCTCCTTCAAGCAGTCCTAGTGGTATTTGGATATAGATATATCCAGTAGAGGGACTAGGTTGAACTAGTATCTGCTAAGATATAGGGCTAATCCTTTCCCCTAAGGATGCTGTGCAGGGACCGTGGTGTTGTTGTTGTTGTTGTTGTTGTTGGTATTATAGCTTGGGCTCGGCTGTTGGTGCCTTAAGCTTTGGTTGGCTGGTGCAGAGCTGCACAGTTGGTTGGTGTGGGTCTCTGTATTCCGTTCCGTGGAATGCCACAACAAAATTTTCAGGGGAATTTCCTGTTTTTGCGCTTGGTTTGTGGGTGATATATGTAGGCTCAGAAAATGAAGATAGGGAGAGATATTCAGCTCAATGAGAGCTATAAGATGATATGGGTTATGAGGGCGCTGACCCCCTAAACGTAGGGGTCAGTTTGGTCGGTGCGGAGTTGTTTAATAGGAGCTTTTTTAGCGCACCAAAGAGAAGGGAAGCGAAAAGAAAAGGGAAGCTTACATTATCAATTGTGACAACCGCCAAACCGTCCGAGCTATAATTGGAAATGAGACTATCCAAACACGCGTACGACATGTCAGTATCATGGATCACTGGCTACGGCAAGAACATCACCGAAAAACGCTTCAAATTCAATGGATATCAACCAACGAAATGCCAGCAGATGGTCTGACCAAGCCACTAACTCGGGAAAGGCATGAGCTATTCCGAAAGCAACTAGGACTGGTCGATATAAGCCATTTGATTGGTCAAATCAGAATGGAGGGCTAGGAATAAGGACCGTACGCGGTAGGGGGTGTGTGGAATAGGATACCGCATTCGGTGATTATGTGATCAAGTCATGTGACATCGGAAGTGGAATATGTAATTATGCGACAGCACACCTACCGGAAAAGTCAGTTCTCCGGGCATCCGTAGCATTAGATAGATCGTCGAGCGTGAGCACATAGGAGCCCAGAACGGCCCTACAAAGCCATCCAATAAGATACGACCTCTTCCCCGACTACGTTCCACATCACCCCATCAAAAACCCATCATTTTCGGAGCACCACCACACGCCCAGACCAAGCTGGATGGCTTAGATATTCTAGAAAAATAAATTTAACTCCCCTATCTAGCATATATTCAATTTTAAAGTGAATCTATAAAGGTTTGTGGAAATCAGTCAACCTATGAAATTTATTCCAGTCAACCCCATGCCAAGAAATCATTTATATGGGCGCCCTAATTCCAGCCTGATACAAATATGTATGAGCACGTGACATTAGTGGTCGATGGGACCAACTTCGGGAGAAGCCCTTTTTAGATAGTAATGAATCCTCAATGAGCTGAGCAGCATACAACGGAGCGCGTTGAAGGCTTCGTGTAGAGCATAGATTCATTCCAGGTCCGGGACCTGTACCAAAGGCATCTACTTCTTAGTAGGCTACGTGCGTGTAGCCGATACCGTCTCGTCCAGCCCCCCCTTTCCCTTGAAATATACAACACAGCCAACTCAACTGGAATAACACCCGTGGGGTAGAAGAGGCAAGGAAACATGTAGAGATCGATAACGGAAAGGGAGCGCGAGCGACAAACAATTTTTGAGGAGTTCATCGGACACTGCCATCATCCTCTCTCGCGACCGTGAGAGCCAAGGCGCCTTCTCGCTCCACGACAGGCCGAACCTCCCTCCCACCGGAAAACACTGCCTTGTACGACTGCGACCCTTGACGGACTCTTCCTGCCAGAAAACCCATCATCCAACGTAGCTCAACTTGGCAGCGTGCGAAAATTGTCATTTGACAGCGTTTAATTTCTACATTCCACTGCACATTTAGATTGGAAAGAGCCGTACGCAAGGAGGATTCTTACCTTTCTATGCGTAGCGACAACTAGTACAGACGTAGTGTTGACATTCCACTGGACTTTGGTTACGTCCGATGTGAACAACGCCTTGGCAGAAGCGTGAATTGTAGTAATTCTTGGCCGAACACTCGCAGCATCTCCAGCCAATCTTCATCAGGTCTTCGATATAGCAGTCACTGTCGCCGCATGGTCAATCAACGGCAACATCGGTGACAGTCCTTTCTAGTCCGCACATCGTCCGGTTTCCGGTGTTTGGGTTGATTCTAGCACGAGGGCAATATGCTATGCCCTGTTGGAGGATTCGATGGCCACAACGATAGACTCGATACTGGCGACCGCACATTGTTCAAAGATGCGCTGAAGGCAATGATGTATGCAATTTGCCTTTGTTGACAGACACGGGCAGCGTAAATTTGGGGAATGCTTTCCTTGATTAGTCTCTAAGGAAGAAAGCGGTTTTGGCAAATTCGAGGTGCCTTTATATCCAAATGACCATTGTATTGTCCTTGTTTTGCATAATCAGGAGGCATCAAGGCGCTGTATGGCGGCTACACGCCAGCAGCGCTTGCGCAGTTGCTATTCATAAAGTTTTCGAAGTCGCTCAACGAATAACGCAGCTTAAGCTTCTTCAGTCGTGGTAAATGTGCGACAAGCTAATTATGCCAAATGGCCCTCAGGCGGCTGTTGTGAGCACAGAGCGATACGCCAATACTAGAGCAGTCCATGTAAAGCGCCGTGGTGAGTTGGTCTTGTCAGCAGCGCCGCCGGTGCTTAGGATGTTACTAAAAATGTCAAAGTAGTGCATGACTTTGACCAAAATGTTAGGTGAATTAAGAGTCTCCCCCGCCGGGTGACGCTTTTCCTGCCATGTCAGCCTATGGAGGTCAGTTCTACCTGGTGTCCAGGCTATGAAGACTACGAAAGGGATGAGCTGGGAAAGAGCAGGTCACCTTGTGAAGATGTAGTTTGTTTCATTGACCGCCTTTCCATCATCGAATCACTGAACAGTAGACCACCCTTCTACATTACCCGTCATCCCCTTCAAAAAGGCCATTTACTTCCTCACCGCTGATTCTACTCGATAATCCTACCAGTTCTCCCCTATCTTTTACTCTAGAAATGACGACTGTCTAGATACGGAGATATCATCTCATAAGGCTTGTTTGAACCCAACTTCGGCAACGAGGCATGACGCAGCAACAACCTCTTTACGATATCGGTCCATTTCGGTCAAGCACGAAGAACACGGACACACAGTTAAATGTATACGTCTCTAACAAACGTTTTAAAATTGATCTTTTTACCGCGAACTTCAGAAGCTCTCCTCTACTCCTAGCAGAATATCTTCGGCACGTCCAACGCCAAGATCCGGAATATATCCCCGATGAGACGGACGATTATGGAGAGTTCAAGGACCCTCTTGATGAAATGCACGATTGGATCCTGCAACCTTTTCTGCCAATTTTCCGCGAACTTGCTCCCCTAGACCCAAGCCAGAAGTACACCCTCGAAGACTGTCTATTTGCGGAAGAATTCCACTACACCGTGCGAGTGGTAGAAGACAGCTTAGTCCCTATTTACCTGGGAAACAGCAAGTGCATGCAGAATCACCTTATTGGAGCACATTTGCCATCTTCTACACGTGTTGACTATTCAATATTCCCTGTCTACGATCCCAGTGAAATTCAGGTTCCGATCGATGCGACCTCGCCGTCATTGCCAGCGGTGCCTCGTAAGGTGTTTGTTCACGGGCGACCAAAACCCAACTTCTTCAAGACAATCTATGCGGGCGACGCAGGGATTACTATAAGAGAGCTTCTCGCATATTCAAAGATTCATATGGCTAAATTTGACGCCACAATTCGCACGTCACGGCTTGATGGCTTGGTTCAGGACAAAGATGGACATGTTATGGGCCTGCTTTTATCATACATTGATTGCCGAGGAACTACACTCCGTTGCATTGACGGGCGCGATGCCAGGTATTCTGGACTCTGGCAAAAATGGACCGACCAGATTTCTCACACTCTAAAACACCTTCATTCTCATAATATAGTCTGGGGAGATGCAAAGGCGGCCAATGTGCTAATTGATGTCAATGGGGATGCGTATCTCATTGATTTTGGAGGAGGTTATACGGAAGGCTGGGTTGCAAAGGATATGGCCAACTCGATTAACGGAGACCTTCAGGGACTTGAAAGTATTAAGCGGTACCTTTTTGAAGCTTGTCAGGTTGATTGAATTCATACTCAATTGCCTCCTCCTGTTACAAATCGAGCGTTCAATGTGTCCTGAAGGCTGAAACTGCAGCGAATATGGAATGCACATTATCCAAGACTGCGCCGGTAATAGGTATTATGTGAGCAAAGAAACGGGATAATTGGTTGAAGCATAGCCAAACACTCAGAGGACAAACGCCTGATTAGCACAGGATGTAGTTAAATTTTCACTTTCATTTTTGGTTGTACTTGGTAGATACCCTTTGTAAGGCAGACAAAGAACCACATTGAGTTGTTTGACATCCTACTATAGATACACTATCTGTCTGTATGCGCACATGTCTAGATTAATGGCAGACGATAGCTAAGCGAAGCAATGTACTTGATTCAAAACAATTTGCCTATTTGATTTGCTGTTCAGCCATACTCTTCCCTACAGTTGGTACAATACCATACTGTCAAGAACCAAACGGATTGATATCAACCAATCAGCTTCACCAGATGTTTCCACCTCAAAGTGGATAATGAGCATGAAGAGGTTAAACCATACCGTCAGACCGTAAAACCCATAACAAGATTTATCAAACAAAAAAGAGCCTAGTTGACGCAGAGGAGGGAAGTATAACGCTTGCGACTTTCTGAACTAGCATTTGGTGAACTGCTCTTGGGGAGGATTCAAGGGTACAACTTCTGTACAGTTATCCACCCCCCAAAGACTAACTTGTCAGCCCTAAACATACATGCTCTCAACACGACTCTCTCCACCGAACTTCTCTGAGAGGTTTTCACTTGATCGCCGCTATTTCCACATGTCTGTAGCTCACTCGCTCTCTATCCACCCTGGCGAGTGCGTGCGCAATAGAAGTAAGCCTTTGTTTTACCTCTCAAAGTTTAGATCATGTGATCCAATTACCGATTTAAATGTCGGTGATGGATTAACGTGCCTCCATTTTACGTCCGGTTGCCCTTCGGGAGGCCGCGGTCACCCGCCACGTGACCGCCAAGCGACGTTAAATAATAATAACATAACATAACTAACTAACTAACGTGCCTCCATTGAGTTTGCATGGTTTGCACATTAGCAATCCTTTATTAACCCCCTAGATGACCGCCCATCACTTGGGAAGATGTCAGGCCATGGAAGATTCAAAGACCGCTTACATCTTTCACTTTATCAAGAAGAATTTGTTGCTTCGAATCTTTTCTTTCACCGTATCCTCTTTTCAAGCAAAATGGTATCCTTTCGACCGGAGATTTGGTACCCGAAGCCAGTCCAGAAGACCCCGCAGGATTCTGGGAACGGGTCTTATTCTGATTGAATGTATTGATCTGTCACGAGGGACAGAATGCTTTGCGACATATGGGAGGGATTCTTTCCCACGTAAATTTGAGATGGGGTAGGATGATCAGTCTAGTTACAAATATTCTCTCTTAAGTTTCGTATTGAGCGACCATTTAGCTGGTATCCTCAACTATAACTTGTATGCCCATTTATGCGACTCTCCACCACCCCTGATCTCTCAGAATATGTGTTAGCTGTGTTGCAGCACAGACATCTAGAATAACCACGCGACCAAGCTTTAAACTAGGCGCCAACCTGAACACCACTTGGTTGTACACCGTATGTTGAGCTTAAGGCACCTGCTCCAGATCCACTACCACCATCACCTTTAGGATCATGAGTTTTATGACGACAATTAGGACAAAGATCACGACAGTTTGTACTAGATGTTTTGGTTGTGTTCTGAATAGGATTGCAAAAGGTCGGGGGTGAGCGGCTGAGGGCCTCTGGGCACATGTGGCGAGTAGATTTTGGCGGAATATCCACTGTATGCTTGCATCTTGAAAAGTATACTGGCGTGGGGTGTTCCCACCAGCACATCTTGAGAAGTTCCGAATCCTAAGAAAATCATTAGAAGGCCTCAATACCTAATGGGCACACTCACGATAGGAGAGATGTTTTTGTTATAAGACATGTGATAGACAAGTTCTGGAAATCAGTCGAGATTTATGTTTCGAGGGGCCAGTTAGGAGGCCACGTTAGTTTGGCAAAAATTACTAATTAGTTATTGAGAAAGTTGACAGAAAACATGCAGGCTAAGAAAGATTGCTAGAGGTATCAGGGTTATTCTATTGGAGGTTCATGGCAGCAAAGCAGCACTAGCTGCATATAGAATGAATCTAGATCCTGCATGCTGCTCACTCTATCATCAAGCAATCAGCAGCTTCTAATCATGCAGTCTTCCAAATCAACAGGATGAGATTTGTTTGCGAGGCAGGAGATGGGTTTTGCTCTGGAGCATCATGAGACTGTGACTAATCTTGCAGCTAGTGCTTTGCAGAATGATAGAAATAAGGATAGGTTAGCTGACGGGAAATAGACAAAATCCAACCTGAGATGGATCTTGTTCACTTGAATGGTGGTTGTGGTTTCAGGAGATATGCAGCCTGCGGTCTCACAACAGCATCCAAAGTCATGAACCAAGGCCATGCAATAAGGAATGAGCCTCCTCATTCAAGGTGTCCATACTCGGATATTCTCCTCGCCAGCATTTTTCAATGATACGCCCGCAAAAAAGCACTTCTGTCTTAGGAAGCGCTTGCAGTTTCGGCCAATGCGCATTCTTCGGATCAAAGAAATAATACTTGTGAACCTGCCAGACAGCGACAGAGTAGATAATCCAACCAAGGTGGAGAATTTCAATCATTGCAGTCAAATCGTTTTCGCATACAGTGTTCACATCAGCCACGATCAGTAGTAAGATGGACTGACCGAAGTCTGCAAGTTTAAGTTGATCTTCGACAACCAAAATATTGCGAAGAGCGATTTCGTCTAGGAACACTCTACGTGAGTGCACGTATGATAAAGTCTTTGTGAGAGATAATATCCAATCAGTTTTGACAGAATCATACGGCTCTGGGTTAGCCTCGATGTAGCTCTCAAGATCGCCTTGTTTCGCAAATGCTAGCTCGATCCCATATTCAGAAGCGCAGATGCAAGAAATGATTCCCTTGTTGCCATGGAGATGTTTGTAGACCTGTATTTCGTGTACCAAAGTTGACCGATTAACGTCATTCATATACTGCGTATTGATGCGGTCTAAGTCAGAGAGATTTTCGAGAGAATGGACTTTTGCTTTCTTCACGACTCGATCCTCATCAATCTTGGGGACGATGCCAGTCAACCCGATGCCAACGACGGCAAGACCAACGTAAGGATCATAAGAAAATTGTCGGTAGAGGGTCGTTACCCCAGAGAACGGGCCTCCGGACCGTCATACGGTGTACGTTGGTCCAGCACCGTGATAAGAAGGGTCCAACTTGACCTATTAAATGGGAATATTTAATAGGTAGTGATTTTTCTAGGGAATCACTAAACCAGGAGAAGCTTTTGGAGGGAGCTTTCTAGGAACCAGCTTTCTCCAGTAGATAACTATAGGTTGGTCCCTCTATTTCTTATACCTAGAACTAGGGTAACTAGCCTAGTGCCCTACTTTTTGATAGAGGACTAGTATGCCAATTATCCTAGTCTAGGGAATAGAGCTAGTGTCAAGATGCAGATTCAGGTGATCAGGAAACAGAAATAGATTGGAAAGAACACACAGGCAGACAGGCAGGCAAGCTATTGTACAGGCAGTTAGACAGAACGTAGCTCGAAGAGCTACAACAAGATCGAGACAGAGCTTCGAGATATTTCCCCCGCAGGCACGTGCAGGGGCGGTCAGTACAGGCAGAACAGGCCCCCGGACCGTCATACGGTGTACGTTGGTCCAGCACGATAGGGTCCTAAGCATATATGCCCTGCAGATCTTCCTAAACCTAATTTTAGGAGGTGGTAGGGAAGCCTCTATCTCCATAGCTTTGTAGGGAGAGGTTTTAAAAGCCCCTAGAATCTTTCTTAAGGCTAGGTTCTGGAGCTTCTGATACTTATCACTAGGTGCTTTTGACCCTTCCACCAGATAGGAACCCCATAATCAGCAATAGAGGTGATACAAGCAATATATAGTTGTCTAATTGCTTGAAAGCTTAGTCCTCTTTCTGTATTAGAGAGCCTCTCTATCCGGTGGAAAACCCTGGTTGCCTCTGTAACCTTTTGCTTCACGTGCTCATGGAAAAGTCAGCATCAACCATGCTTCATACAATGTTGGAGGGGGTCAAACTCGCTGAGTTGGTTGATCTAGCTAGGGAGGCCCGGAGCCGGGCGAACTATCTACACAGTGCGCTGACTAATGTGTACTAAACCTAACTAGGAAGGAGCTGAGCCATGGGAACCACCGACATACAATAACCTGAATTAGGTTAGCTCCTGCTGTCCGCGCGCTAACTGCTTTCAAGTTATCATCCCATCGCCCACCCGCCCATGCAAAACTTCAACTCGACTTCTAAAATCAACAAAAATTGCGAAAATTATTCTGATGATGCCATGCGACTCCCAAGACCCCTCGCTATCGAACGGTACCACTTTGGGTTCGAAACGGCCCTGTCGTGTCGCGCTTCCGTTCCCCCTTTTTGCCTACTAGAAGGATTATCAATGGTTCCTGCATCTTGTTCGAATTCCAACATCTTGCAGGGGTAAGATTCCTGTTAGCAAATTGCGTCCCCTATTTCTTGTTCGAATTCGAATATATTGCGGGAATAAGATAATTGTTCACGATAGTGTTCCCTGTGTCTTGTTCAAATTTGAACGAGATACAGGGATATGATAGGGTTATTTCCATACCTACATTAGCTCCTGATTCTTACGCCCAATAGGAAGCTTCTTTCAGCCGCCAACGAATCCCCCCTTGCTTGTGGGGAGTGTGATCTCCCTTTCTATTTTTCTGGCGGCCAGTGTCACTCTCGTTTCCCTCTTTGCCTTAGAAATAGACGGATAGTTTGTTTAAGCAAGCCCCACTCCTGACCAACCAAGATCATGACATGTCATTGAAACGATAAGTTATTAGGCGTCTCATGTCATTCCCCTACATAAATACCCCCCCCCCTTGAAATTGTCACATGTCCAAGTAATACAAATTGATGCAGAGCTCCCTCTTCTGTCTTGTAACACCAAAAGTTCTCTTATTCTATCGCACTCATATCCTTTACCCACCTCATCATGGCCGATAACAAAAACACTGCTCGGCAGGAAGTGAACAGCGCCCTTGCAAACGCCGGATCAGCTTCTGTTGGGATGATGGTCGATGCAGCCAATTCCTCTCTGAAAAGACGCGAGGAGGCCAGAAAGCAGCGTCAGGCAGCAGAAGAGGCCAAACGTGCCCGGAGGGAAGCGGAAGAAAAACTGGCCGATACTGCGGTTCGTATAGAATTGGGTTCTATAAATGTTCATTCTAACATGCCCCAGACAAAGAAGTGATGATGGACAACGGAAGGGATAGCGACCAGTGTCAAGGGAGGAAAGGAACCAATCTGCTGCGTCATATTATTCTTTTTTTCTTCCTATCAGGTTAGGAAGTCCGACAAGGATATGCCTGATATTAGGCTCAAGGCGTATTTCATATAGCATTATTCCTGTCTTTACAGATATATAAGTCCCAGTTGATAGTCTTACTCTCTGGTATACGTATAGCTTCTGCAGTAGGCGTTCGTAGATACTATTCTTTCGTGATCTCAACGTTTGCCAATTGATTAGTTTCAAGGATTTTATGAAAGGCGGGTCCAATGTATTGATGACTAAGCAAGCCTGTCGATTCATCTTATAAAGACTGGATTCCCTTAGGGGATAAGCTGTTGTGTCTTCTCACTGACAACTCCACCTATGCCCATCCAATCTTTGCTGGACTGGTTATGCCATGTATCCCCACGCAGGCTTCATTTACCTTCACAAGGTCGAAGAGTCCAAGTGGGTTGACAAAGTGAATGAAGCCCGGCTCAATGGTCATCTTTGCTCTTGGGTGTCGACTTTCCACCCTTGCAAACTTCCCTGCCGCATAGAAGGGGGCTTCTTAAACGGCTCATACAATCTTTGTCAGATATTTGTTTTCGACGATGAAACATCGTGGGTGTTACGCCTTCCACGAGTTTCTAGCGTGAGCCCAAGACTTGCCGATGAGAAGATTATGATGGAGGCAGAGGCTCTTCATCTAATTCGTGAGAGAACGTCTATGCCTGTCCCAGTTGTCAGGGCCTGGGGATATTCGAACGACAATCCACTAGGGCTAGGCCCTTTTATACTTATGGACTTTATCTGTGGCGTCAGTCTTGATAGCGTGTTTATGGATAGTCAATCCGGACTGCTGAAAGAGGATCTTTGTGACGACGACATAGAGCATATCTACAGACAAATGGCCAGGTTCATGCTAGAGCTCTTCCAAATCAACTTCGACAAAATTGGCAGCATTCCAACTCCGCAATCTGGATTTACAGCGTCGATACGCCCTTTGACATGGAAGGCCCATGGTATTCTTCATGAAGGTGGAGTCGATGTATTTGGTAAGTTTATGTATCCACACTGATGTTCCATAGGTTAACAGTTACAGGTGACCGGAATAAAGGATTCGCATCTGTCACCGAGTATTTTCACTATCTCCTATGCCAAGATCGCCAGCAACTCAAAGACCAGCTAAATTCAGCGCAGGGTTGGCATAGTGCCTGTGAAGCACACGCATCTCTGGAGGTCTTAAAATCCTTGTTACCAGACCTTGTTGAGCCAAACTTCAACTATGGTCCTTTTAAGCTAATCTGCGATGATTTCGGCCTCAGAAACTTGATTGTGAGGGGTCATGACGATCTCACTGTTGTCGGTGTAGTAGATCTCGAGTGGGTCTACGCTGGTCCCGCACAATTATTTGCTTCGGGGCCGTGGTGGGTTCTAGGCGATCGACCAAATAATGAAGCATGGGATTATAAGGGGGGGGAGCCTCCTCGATTTGCCAGCAGGTACATGAGGTATCTCGAGATCTTCACATCGGTACTTAAAGAAGAAGAGATAAAGATGCCAGGGCACGAAAAGAAGGAGCTCTCCACTCTCGTTGAATGGTCCAAGAGCACAGGAGCTATGTGGCTCCATATGATAATATCTGCTGGCTTTTTTGACTGTGAGTCGTTTCCATGCGGTCAGTTGCAAAGACATCGCGGCCTACGGTGGTGGCTGGATACCTTGAAGAGATTTGAAGACCAAGAGGAGGTGAAAGTATTTGCACAAGGAAAGGAGCTTGAATTAACCAGATATGATGAAGAAGTCGATCAAATCGAGGAGCTCAAGTCTCTAATGGATTGTGGGAAGCTGGCACATGAGGATTTTGTTGCTCGGGCTCGGTCGATTCTGGCGCGTAAGCCTGACGATGCGAATATCTAAGGGAAGGAGAAATCAGGTTTAGAGATATTTATCAATAGCCTAGAGTCCTGTTACTATTGAATAGGTGGCAGGTCCGCTCGTCTCTTCGAGTCCCTGCCTTGCAGATGCAAACGAGTGTTTTTCGAAGTATCATGATGTGAGAGTTTTCAGCCCAAGAGAAATGAACTGGTTCATGGAGTGGGTCGGACACGGGCCGCGTTCTAAACCCACTCACACATAGCAGACTAACTTATAAAGGTTAGATATAACACTCCGGCCACCTCCACCTCGCTAGGGTGTGACATCTTCGTTGGTTCAGCAAGTGACCTCCCTACCCCGTACTTGCTCAAAGCCTGCTTATATTCCAAAATCAAACATCGTCTATCCGATTTCTAATCCCAAATGTTTCATTATGTCTGATATCCTGACCGTTTTGGACTCCCTCAACCCAAGTAACCATGAAGAGATAGCGCAATACCGTGAATGAACCCCTCTGGTACCTCAAAACACTCGCCTATATGCGTATACGTCTACCGAAAATGCTCTGCCCTCCTCCGCAATCCATTAGGCAACTCCTGACCTGAAACATACTATCACCTGTGAAAAGATTCTTCGTCTTATGAAGAAAAGACTAGACAGAATCGAAGAGTATGTGAAGCAGTCGGATGAAGACGCAGTCTCCAAAACATCGCTGACGAATGAGGACTTCAGAATTGTGGATGTGCGAATTTACGATAATGCGGACAAACGAACCGAGACTCTCCGATTTCGCAGACTATTGGCGATTCGGTCCTTTGGCCTTGAATTCAGGGGGTTCCAGCGCCAGAAGCTTACCGCAGCAAGGGCAGATATACAAATCAACCACCTCTTATCTTCCGCGGATCAGTTCCAGGTGGGCTCGGTGAAGGATTTTATCTGTTCGAAAGATAATATTTTCGATCGTGACAGGGTGAAGAAGATGTTACACGAAGGGACAAAGCTGGCTGTCTTGGAGGACCTATATGGACACTGTGGCATCTCTGCGGTTTTATGGCTTGCTCCCAGCTGGATCAGACTATCATACCAAGATCTCCCTATCTTTCTTGAGATGTTGCTGCAGGATCCTGAATACGGTTCTTTTAAGACAGCTTCAGGGGAGCTGGACGACTGGTTCGAGAGATGTCAAATTCGTTATGATGACCCAGTGAACAAGGTCTCAGCATCCAATGACAACTTCAACTGGCAACCAAGAAGCAGAGGAATGACGAAAAGATGGAGAGCTATACGTTTGAAAACAGCAAAGCCTCGTAAAGCGCGGTGGCTTACAATTCAATATGACAATTCCCCGGCTACTTCCGATGGAGCAACAAGAGACAAGCATCGTCAGGAAGACTCCAGACCGAAAAGTATCTTAGTCTCTATAAATAATGGTTTAGTGTGCTAATAAAATCGCAGATCATTTAATCCCGCAAACCTGTCCCCCATCCTCGCAAGCCCTGCATCATGACCCGTCTGGCGATATGGACCGATTATGATCCTGTGCGTAGGCTATATTCTAATGTTTATAACAGACTGTGTGGAGATTTCGTGTCTAATTGATCAACCCGAATCGGCGACGGAGAATCTTGGGGACGAGAGGACTGGACAAGATTTTCGTCCCATCCAGCCGTAATTTAGTCTACGGGAGCAGGAACATCTTGAGGCTAATGCATTTCCTGATATTTTTGATCCTTGACAGACTGCCCAGCTTATTCTTCCTCCAGACTTTGGCCTACTGGAGAAACGGACTGAGGATAATCTATCTCATATGTTTGATCCTCGGCAGACAGTTCAGCCAGTTCACCTCCCTGAATATTTAGGGCTTCACGCAGATGGGGCAGGTAACAGCTTACATGATACGTTTGATCCTCGACAGACTGTTCAACCTGTTTATCCTCCTACTCTCTTTGGCCTCCAGGAAATGGGGGAAGATGACAACTTTGATATATTCGATCCTCGACAGACCGCTCAATTGGTTCACCCCCACGAATATTTTGGGCTTCAAGCAGATGGGACAGATAACAGCTTCTCTGATATGTCTGATATGTTCAATCGTTGGCATACCGCTCAGCCTATTCTTCCTTCCAATACTCTACCAAGTCAATTCAGCAGTGGAGATGGCACTATAAAAACACACCGGGAGCTCCAAAGTGAGAGGAATGTACATAACCCCCCTTTTCCCTCTGTGGACCTTGCTGCGCATTGTTCCTAGGGACTGTTTCCGCACCCAGCCCAGGGATATTTTGAAGTGTAATTAAACCCTAATTATTACGAGAGTACATCCTCATTTATTAGACACCATAACTTAAAGTGGATAATCATAGAAATACAGACGTAAGGAAACAACCTTGCTTAGTCTTAGAGTTTGATGAAGACAATAACAGTAGCGTTCGAGTTGAGCCACAGCTCATTTGTGAGATACGTGTAATAACCCTCTTCCAGCGGACCTCCAGGCGTTATAACCGTATGGCTAGATAATGGCACCAGGTACATCTGGTGCCTGTCATTCTTGACCTGCTTCTCTTTTGGGAAGTGAACTAGATTATATCCCCATCCCTATCGGCCATTAGCAAATGTCACCACCATGGTCTCAAAATGTGTAGTACCTCCCCAATCTTCATCTCTGCGGTAAGAAGATAGATGAGCTCTGTCAACAGCCTCCCCCCGTAACGCTTATTCCCTTCCTTGTCGTCCGATAGGAGTGTGACCGTACCAGAACTGTCTCCGGTTCCTCCCTCGGCGGTCTCCGGAATCATATTCTCTATCTTTCTTCGAATATCCTCAGCTTCGCGAGAAAGCTCGCGAAAAAGCTGGTGAGTATCCATCCCCGGTAATCATTCGCAGGGACTGGGCGAGCCGCCTTGCAACTGGACAGAAGTTGGAATATTTGGGTCTAACAGGTGCCTTATTAAGGAACAGAACTTGAGAGAATTAGTCAATACCGTTTTGCGTCTAAGCGGGAGATCTGAAATACTTTGAACACATTGAACGACTTTCTCCTGTTAGTTAGTTATTGATGAGGATATACTATTTCGGACAGGTGGATTATCTGATAATCCGGTCCCGGATACGGGGCATGTATGTTCCGGAGGAAGGACCAACATACGGATGTTGGGACAACACAAGGTGTAATAGACAAGCAAGAGGAAGCGCATCGTTTTAGAGCTTCAAGATGTACTAGAGACCGCAGTATATCGATATAGAGCGTTCACCACGATCCCTATGAATCCTACGGTATCCTTTTAGTATCTGGTATCCAGACGCCGCACCCCTGATCCACATCAAAGATCGATTGTCCCCTACAATGTAAGTCGGTATGTACGAACTGGACATGATCCTGGTGGAACAGCGTGTTGGCTGAAAGTCAGGAGTAGACGGAGAAGCAGGTCACCGATACATCGTCATTCCAGGCATGCTCAGGCAGAGACATGAATGCGTGCGAACAAATATCGAGGAAGACGTGACAGTAGCAGCTCAAGAGCTTGATCATGAGTACGATGCTCACCGACACCGCACCATGCCATGCTGCAAAATGCGGGTCAGCGCCTTGGCCCACAGGAGGATTCTCGTCCACCTTGTTGGAGCTGGCCGGTGGAGTCAGCAGCTACGATCGACTTTTTTGACGGTTTCGCATAGGGCAATTGAGGAATAAGTTGAGTAGCCTCCGCACCGATTCAAATTCGCCTCGCCCCACGCCATTGTGCAATCATGATAGCACTACACACAGGGATCACCTTTCTTCGAGGGGTGTGTCGGGAGTGCATGACAGCGGGCTGTTCAACTCCTGTTCACGCTATATATACTGGTTTGTCGACAGCAAGGCCATCTTGAAGGAACTGTTGACCAGTAAGCAATATCTGGACAGACATCCTCCCATTGACCACAGATGGCTCTGTAAGGCCTTTTCATGTGCTTTTGGGTCTCTCATCCAGTTTGCGCATTGCAGTACCGTCTGATTGACTCAGTGTGGACAGTCATGTTCAAGGCGCTCATTGTGATTCATCTCATGATCCGCGAAGGCGCTCGGGATTCGACATTACAATACCTCGCCGAACACCCGAAGACGATAGCCCTGATCGGGTGCGCGGAGGGTGAGTCGATGCCTCGTCAGGGCCTTTGCCGAGGCTAGCCGACTCTGTTCGAAGCGGACCAGGACGGCTGGAGCGACTGCCGGTGGAAAAGGCCCTCTTGAGGGAAACGGAGATTGTGCAGGAACAGATTGGGGCATTGCTGCGATGTAATGTGGGTTCAGTTGTCCGCTTGTGTCTCCGTGTGTCTGTGCTAACCCATAATTCTACCAGCTCGTGCCAGACGAGATAGACAATGAGATCACTCTGACCGCATGTCGTCTTCTGACATTGGATCTTCTGACTGTTCTCTGTCATGGATGAGGGTATACTCAACGTCTTGGGTACGTGGAGCACCGGTGCACCGGCGGCACATTCAATCTCTCAATCCATTCTCACACGCGTTGGAAATAGAGCACTACTTTGAGATGTCACGGCCTGACAGCGAACATGCCCTGCGCATATACAAAACATTCACAGTCCAGACTGAGGAAGTGGTGAAAGTACTCCACGTTGCGAGGCGTTTTGAAGCAGCAACTCGTCTCGAGATTCCAGACTTCGAGCATGCTTCAACGGACCTGACGCGTCTCCTGGAGGATGATCTAAACAGCCCGGATTTCGAGGTACGCCGAAGGGAGTATCTAGCGGCAAAGGAAGCGAAGAGGAGAGGTGGTCCAATATATTCGACCTGTAGCACTCCTAACAAAACAGCACTTACATCGAAGCCCATGCTGAGCCTACTGCAGACGCAGGCTGAGACCAAGAGTAAGGCTCCTCCTGCGGACTTGATTGATTTCTTCGAATCCACTGAGCCAGGCCAGGTGCAGCAGCGAGCTTGGATGCAACCGGCGCCAAGCGGAATTCAGGGACGACAACAGCTGGGGTTTTATCGGCAGGAGGCTCAGCAAACCGGATTTGGCCAGTCAGCAATAATGGGATCAGCATTGCCACTGCAGACCTACAACCCTTTTGGGCAGCGGCAGTTGAGGAACCCGTTCATGCAATCGATGGTTGCATCAAGCCCAACCGGAGCCACAGCTTTACCTTCCAGCTTGCAGGGCTGCAATATGAACCCTTTTGCATGTCATTTGCAGCATTCCGATACTGACTCTCCTGCGGAATGTTCGCCAGCTCCTACGCAACAGAACCAGACATCCCAGCCGCAACCATCCCAAACTCCCCAGGTTTGGCGGACAGGAACCAACCCATTTGCACAGAGTACATCTGTCCCACCCAGGTAGTCCCAAGGGTTGCAGCCGCTTCAGGCAAACTTGACTAGGAACACAAATCATTTGTGAGAGAGTGCTTCATATGTACGGAGGCTCTGACAAACATCCCTTGTCAGTTTTGTAAGTATTCCAGGCCGCTATAATGAACGGGGAAATAAGTGGATTAACAACTACCTCAGATTCCACATTGACTTCTCGAGGTGGCATTGTGAAACTGATACAACCGTACAGAGGGACTCTTGTCGAACCGTGAACTCCCAACCATTTCACCATTTATTCCGCTTCTTGGATGTTTGCGGGTATCAGGTATCTACTTGTACATTGTGCGAAAGAGTTGAGCAGCAATATGCCTGTCGCAGGCTTGAAATACACTTTTTTTTTACTGTTGACACGGCCATCTGGCCTTCTAGACGCTCAGCGTGGATTCGTTGGCTGTCATAATGAGTACCCCACCTTCTTGAGATGACACCCGGTCAAGAGCATTGAGGAGACCGGGGCACACCAGAGTTTGATCTATCTTTTTTTGGGCTGTATCAAAGTCAACGCATCACGCCACACCAGCAACACCCACACCCTCTAGGAGAATGACAGTGCGGAGGAAGCGGAAGAAGCTTGACCAATAACCTAATCAGCTGTCAGAAACGCTTGACAAGCGCATGGATCTCATCCGGAAATCCTCTCATATCCATTGACAGGTCATTTTTCATACTTTGTCCGTGATGGCCGTGATGATAGGTCTACCCGGCTTGAACGGGCGTTTTTTTTTTTTTTTCATCCACCTTCCTCGTACTCCAAAGCCGAAGTCTTTGTCTGAATGACACTGGGATATTCTTTTCGACATTCTTCAATCAGATCTTTCAGAAGATTCTGAGATAAGCCGATGTACGTATAAACCGGTCGGCTGAACTTGGCAATAACTTTCCGAGAGCGGGAAAAAAAATAGAAGGTAAAGAAGAGAAAGGGAAAGGAAAGAAAATGGTCCCCGCAGAGAGGCCCTTGCGTACAGAAATGCTGATGCTGTGGAGCCTGGTCTCTTTCTTCAGTCGCGGCAGGCTCCTATCTACGAGTTGTATCTACCCCTCTCCTGATATGTACAGCTATATGGGGCAAGGCAACCAATTGGAAACAGCAACAGTGGGGTTTACAGCTCACCCTCGCCCACGTTGGACCCTTCAGTCTACTAAATTATGGAGCACCTGCTCGGAGACTTTACGACTCAATGTTTATAACGAAGTTGCTTCGAAGCGACCTTCGGAATCACCAGGGAATCTCCGACCAAGCAAGTCTCGGATATCAAAAAATTCCACATTTGGTATTACCACATTTTCGCTTTGACCGTTGCTCTGGCTGACCTTCGCACCGACAGCTTAGCCACATGACTGATCAGGATTCTGGATCTTACGGTGGACAGGTGGAGGAAGCGTCTGTCGTTATTGCCAGAAGAGAAGTCGATAGCAAAACTGCGCAGCAGTTAACATCATCTGGACAGAAAGCTCAGGATAAAAGGCTCGAGAACAGAGAAAATACATCTTTCAACAAAGCACTAGCCTCACTTGCAGAAGCTGAGAAGAAAGACAAACAGTCGAAATAGGAGAATTGATTCCCAATACTTTGCATACAGGTCGGCTGTCAAGGCAGTCCGAAGGAATCGCGGAGACGGTCGTCATACTTTGTCTTGTCGTTGATTTTTGAAAGGATAAAGTCCCAGCCCTTCTCAGTCCAAAAGGTTGGACCAACAAGATTGAGTGCTTCATCCAGCTCGCATCTCTTAGGTATCTGGTATCTAGGCAGGATATGATTATAGAAAATATGACAAAGCCCAGTCGGACTGTCCAGAGCAAAACAATACCAAAATGTGCCTTTTTCCCACAAACTCTTCAGCAGCTTCGCATAATTATTTTCCTTGGTGCTGATCGCCAACCCTTTTTCCTGTTCTTCGAGGATGCTAATGTATTCCTCAAATCGCTTGTAGTATTGGGTTGGGTTGATTCTGTCCACTTTCTCCTTTGTCAGCCAATACGGAGGGTGTTGCATTTCAATTGGGCGGATGCATGCAAACTCCAGGTCAAGCAATGCCTTGATTCGTCCGTGTTGATCAACAATAATGTTGCTGTCATGCATGTCGGTTAAAGTTAAGATGAATGGGCCGTGTCGGAGGCGGCGGTCAAACATTTCGTGACGTATTATTCTCATGCTAGAGAGTGCCGACATTTGATATATGCAATCTTCTGGACTGGAGGCCCCATTAAGTTGATAGCGTAGACGGTTATCATGAAGAAGCAGAAGATCATCAACATATGTATCAACTGTTGAATAGATGTGAGATATTCCAGTTGGGATCCCCTCATTCTCGAATTCATAGATGTCCAGCGTAAGAGGCCGATTCTTGACACTCACAACGCTATTATCATCAATAGTGAGTGACCCTATGTTAGGCAATGGCTTCTGGAAGAGGGTAAGCTGGATTCTAGCAAGATCACAAAAGAAGTTCCTTCTGTGACCCGCATTACCGTCTTGCCCAGTGTATGACCGAGAAAGCATGTCCCCACTATCAATGAAGTCAAGGAGCACATAGCCAATTCTAAGCGTCGTTGTGAGAGTCTGTCGCACGTATTTACAAGGAACTGGGAGTCCAAACAGAGACAAGACCCGTCTTTTCAGGTTGTGAATAAATCTGGTCACGATAGGAGTGTTCCCTTGAGCAGTAAACTGCATCTCTAGTTAGCACATCCAATTCCAAACAACAGGATTAGGCACTCACTGCCTGACCAGATGATAGCCCGAAACCACGTAAACTAGCAGTTGGAATGCTGGGGCATTCCTGATTAAGCCAGGCGTATGTGGCCGCTTCGCACCGAATCTTCTCGTCTGCACTTCTGAGATTCGCCATCTTATATGGTAGAGGAAACCGAATGAGAACTCGCCAACCTGTCCGCTTTGTGTTTTGAACATGGACTGGCACACAAAGGTTGAAGCTGCCCCGTATCCATCGTGAGCGATCTGAGACACATACATGAGACGCCGAATCCAGCCGAAGGTGATGTGCAACAATGGCGGCAATGTCTGCTCTCTTTCCTTCGATATAATCTGTGAAACATGCATCCAAGGACACATATGTCAATCGTTGCACAATATTTGTCTCATCTTCTTTAGCCTCCGAGTATGTAATTGGCCCTCCAAGGAGGTGTCTTGATGTTAACATAATCGTCCTAACAGTGATCGGTGATCGCAACAGGCAGGATCCAGGGGGGGCGTTCCTCAGGTTCCCCGGTGTCAGGCCGGACCGGGTTTAATTTACTCCATATTCTAGTTCCCTCACCGCCGACGACCTCCGACTAGGGTCAGCTGGATGAAGCGGAGAAAATATACCTGCAAGGACTGCCTGGATAGGTGAAGGCCCTGGGCCAGAACACACTTCTACGATGATTCTGTGAGGAGCGTCAACAGCATCTTGGTGTCATTCCCAATAAATCACCAGTCCCTACGTTGAATCCGTGAGAATGGTCTGTAATGGCTGGCCCCCGTCGGCTCTTGGCAGAGATAACAAGGGAAGAACGATAGTCGCCTTCCGAAGCCTTACTTCTGCTGCCACTGACACTCAATAACACAAGAGGTAAACATTTATTATCATCTCTCCTATGAATCTGTCGCTTTTCGCAATCCGTCTTTTCATTTAGAGTTCTTCTTCGCACCCCATTTGGTCTCTATTTATGCCTCATCTAAAGTTTACTCACCGAGCCGTTGAAGGAGCGGCGGATAGAAGCTGCAGTGATATGGTGTATCCTCCGTTAAAGTCATTTGGCCATATGCGGATGTTTTCTGAAATCAAGGATATATTGGCGGTCGTCGAAGAGTTGGTGCAGACCCTTGAAAACACGCGATAAGATACTAATCAGAAGACAGTCCTTCCCAAGCTTCTTGGGGGAGATGCACAATCTCCCGGTGGCCTTCCTCTCTAGCCATTACTAGAGGATCCCACGACTCGAGATACACAGGACCGGTGTAAACCCGAGGGTCTCGGAGGAGCCGTTTCACCACTAATGTGTGCCCCATGCACGCGGCCCACGCCAGGGCATTTTGGTCCCCGGCACAGTCACAGCCGAGCAGGGTCCTCTTGTCTGTCAGGATGATGTCAACAATGTCAAGAAACCCCATGCGGGCCGCGTGTGACAGTGCAGTAAAGCTACCACAGATTTCGTTGGGGTCGATCGCGCGGTGTTCCAGCAACAGCCGAACCACCTCACAACAGCGAGCTGCACGACAGAGTGGGGAGACTTTCTCTTGATCCTCTGCGTTCACTCTGATGTCCCCCCTCTCGAGTAATAGCTAGAGGATTGGAAGATTCCCACCACACACAGCCCGATCCAGTGCTGTACGCCCATCACCATCAGGGATATTTGGATCCAGCTCCTCCCTCCTTAAAAGCAATATAGCCATCTCCTCATCTCCTCTCTGGACGGCATGATGGAGAGGCGTGGACCGGTTCCTGGCTCAGCTGTGTGTTGATATTGATCGCTAAAGAGTCCCCATTGTTTGCCTCGAGACACAGCGTAGTTCCTGGATTACCACCTCCACTTTGCATATTTGCCCCGCGGTTCAGCAGAAGCTGGACATTTGCATTGGCTGTTCGGGCTATTTGGCCCGCCTGGAGGAGCTGTTTCATAATCTTCTCGTTGCCCCGTCGAGCGGCATACCATATCGCTGTTCGGTTCCTCCGGCCCTGGGCATTGATCGACACGTTCTGTTGCTTGAGCAAGAGTTCCACCATCGCAAAAGAGCCTCAAAGGACAGCATATAAAAGGGGAGTGAGTCCCCTGTGGTCTTGCAGCGCCAAGTTGATGTCGGCATGGTCCAGCAGCAACTGGGCAAGCCCCTCATTTCCAGCACGGATAGCCCGAAAGATTGGTGTTCGATCCTCGTGGTCCGGCTCATTGATGTTGGCCCGGCCACTTGCGAGGAGTTGTTGAGTGATGCCCATGTAGCCCTTGTCCACAGCCAGCCACAGTGCAGTCCACCCTCTTTGATCTTTATGGTTGACTTTGGTATCGGCTCTCTCCAGGAGCACCTGAACAACCGACTCGGATCCATGTGCAACAGCACGCATGAGTGCCGCCTTCTCTTGACAAACATTATTGACATTTGCATGAGGTTGTTTGAGAAGGCTTTCTGCCACATCCCGCCTGTCATTCTTTGCTGCCCAGTGCAGCAGAGAGCTGTTTTCATACTGAGTCTTAAACCAGTAGACTATAGAAAGGAGGAGTTTGAAGTGGAATCGTTTGGCAAGGGATAGCCAGAAGATGTCGTGAGAGGACGCAGCGTGACGTGCAATGTGCACAATCAGCTCAGAAGGTAGGCGGAGATTATGTCCCTAGCAGCACAGTGATCAGCTTTACCAGACCCTACCATTGCTCCATAGGGGGTTTTGGAAGACATACCATGATCGCGGAATAGAACAGAGGCTGTTGGCAGTACTGAGTTTGCTATGAAAAAACACAACTGACATATAGAAATCTGGTAGTCACCCTTTTATAATCTGGCTGCTTTCCCTGGAAGCATTCCACCGTCTTCGTATGTGAGTCGCCAGCCACTACCGTAATTGCCTGCTATGAATCTATGTGCTCTCAGGAACTATGCGTTGGGATCTCCGGAGCTGTCAGTCTCTCAAGAAGGCACCCCTAGTTCCTAAGAACGCACCCCTCGTTCCTGAGAAGGCACACCCCTTTCTTGAGAACTTCTGCCATCATCCTGGGATATGAATCGTTCCCCAGAGCGCACAGGTGCCTTCACAGGAGTGCTGGTGTCCAGCCAGGATCATCATAATTGACTCCGCGATCAACAAGCTGTTGTCATGGTCTTAATCGCCATAGAAGACAAAAGGAGTGATGCTGGTCCTATTCAGATTCCTGCTTGGCTCTGTACTAGACCATTACCCATTCCTCAGTCGTTCATCTTTGTCATCTGCTCAGCAAGTATCGATACTGGAAATAGTTCGTACAAGGGCCAAAACATAATTTCTTAGCACTTGTTACATCCACATTCTTTTTGGTGGCTACAGAAGGAAGTGCGAAGGATCAGGGTCATCGTATAATAATGTGTAGCAGAAAACCAGTGAAAGCAACGCAGACCTAATAAGCTATCTGACTGGGTGTAAGGCTTTCTTAGCTCACTATCAGGTAATCCTGTGACTCTTTCCTTTTTCTTTCCCTTCTTCTCATTTGGAAATGGATTAAGTCGTGCTGAGTGGAAATAGTATTGTCGCAGCACCCCTCCCTACCACCCAACAGCGCACCTGCCACCCTCGCAGAGATCGTATTAAAAGCACAATGTGATCAAACCTAGGATTGATGGCGGCAGCTCTTCCTATGACGAGTACAGTTGCTCTGTACACTGGACTCCTTTCCACAGGGACATGAGAACGGTTTTTCACCAGTGTGAGATCGCACATGAATTTCAAGCCCTGCGGGACGCATAAACCTCTTTGGGCATCGGTTGTAAGCAGACTGCTTTTGAGATATAGCTGTTCGTGGAGGAGATTGCCGTGCTGGCGTCTGCGCATTCGCCATTGGAACTGCAGCCAAGACTGCTTGCGGTGCTGAGAGTGAAACGATGGGGGTGCTGTTGGATCTGCTGGTGGATGTGTGCCTCCGGGCGTTTCGGAAAGACGTGTTTCGTGCGCTGCAGATTGCGCGTCCGCAGCAGCCAGTCAGCCAGCGCCGCCGAGAGGCGGCGCTGGAGGGGGATGTGCCGCTGACGATTGCTGGGTTCCGGCAGGTGTTCCGGCGGGCGCCGGTGGAGACGGAGCTTCAATACGTGCGGGGATCTAATGCCAAGGTGGGCCATGTGCAGGTGCTCTTCAGTTGGCTCTAGGGCTGGGTGGGGGATGGCAATAACAGGGGCGGTTGGCAGCAGAAGAGCTGGGATCAGAAGCTGTATTGACTGCTCTTCCGGCAGTGCTTTAAGGTGATCACGCAGATGTCCGGGCTCAGATAGGCTCGTGCCTGGTGGTCTACTCTCCAGTATTGAACGTGGCATCCCCAGATGGAGAATGCACCAGATATCGGGCACATCCAGCCCTATGCCCCATGGCACTCATCACCACAATCACTGGATGCTGTCTGCTCATAAACCGCTGGAGAATGGCTGCCTTGTCCACCTGCTCATGGAAATATGTCTCACAGCCCAGCTGCTCCGCCATCTCTATGGCATGGCCTATCATCTGTACATACACAATTGTCTTCTCAGGCTAACCCTGCTGGACATGCTCCGCAATGAATGACTGCACTAGGGGGATCTTGATCCACTGTTGGTGACTGTGGTACACAGCATCCTCCACCATCAGCTGCCAGACCTAGTATGCCATGTTTGCCTGACTCATCCAGGACCAGAAGATGCGCACCTGATCCACCAGACAATGCAGCTGGCTACATAGCAATGCCTCATCCACAGGGGGCAATGTCACTGTCAACAACACCATCTGGGTCTCTGCCTCAAGCAACTTCCCCAGCTGCTGCAACTTGGGCCAGAAATCTGCCCAATCATTGAGCATGACATGACATTCATCAATGACAATTTGATCAAGCTGCTGCACCAGCTGCTGCTGGTTCAAAAACTTGAAGAAATCTCCTGTCACAGCTGATTCGGGTGTCACCAAGACAATGGATGCTTCATCAGGTGGCCACTGGCTCTCCCACTCCACACATATAATCCCTAGCCGCTGGCAACGCTGCTGGAGATCAACCCGTAATGCCATCAATGGGATCACCACCACCATTGTCCCTCTGGGTGCCGCCTATGCTAGCAACTAGAATAGCAAACTCTTCCTGCCACCAGTGGGCATGATCACAACAATCGGGCTGTGTCCCTGCTGGATAGCTTAGATAGCCAACATCTGGACCCCTCAGAACACTGCATCCTCCTGGCCCAACATTTGCTCCAATGCCTTGTCTATCTAGGTCTGTTGGAGCTGGTGCTGCTGGGCGAAATTGCTGGCCTCCACTTCCTCCTCCCATGGCGCCTATTTCCACTTGCCCAGCAGCCCTCCAGTGCTGGGATTAGGGCCACTGGCCGATGCAAATCCCAAGAACCAGTGCCAATCCGTGCTGGACACCTGGAACTTGGCCCACTGATCCATCATAGTGCTGGACTGGTCAAACAGCTCTTGCCTGTAGATACTGCCTGCCACGTGTGGACTATGTCCCGCCTGCGCGTCCAAGATCGCCCACTGCCATTCCTCAGGATCCATCGAATCCTCATTGTCCTCCGCTTCACCCACCATGGGCCCATCCGCCTCGGAGTCGGTCTGCCGGTTGCTCGCAAACTAACTTGATGCCTGCATAAACCACCGGCTGATGCCTACTGCAATCTGCCAGTACGCCATCAGATTCAACGCCTGTCCCTTCAATCCCATCTGCGTCTCCCGCTTCAACACCTGGCTCAGCCGGGGCGACGACCACTCCCGGCCATTGGCATTGGGGCCCCAGAGCTGTGCCGCCGTCGATCACTGCCGCGCGGGATCCATGGGCGGAGCGGGGCGGGATTCCACCCCGTCCTCCCCAGCGGAAGCTCCGGGAGTCGATTCGCCTGCCGCCAGACCAACCACATCTGGGGTCTCCGATCCAGTGGGGCCCAGCTGATGCCGACGCATGGCCTGCAGCTGCTCCACAAACGGCAATGCCAACCACAGATACCAGACCACCAGCTCTCCCACCTCCCGTGGCAGATATCGGTGAATCAAGAACATTCCTCAAGCATCTTGGTGAGAATTCCCTCTTGAGGACGTGCATTGGGAGGCTCAGCAGACGTGGGGGGGCGCGAAGGGGCCGCGCATGAGGTTCATTGGATATCAGTTTGCGAGACCAGGTGCGTGCTGGGGGATGAGGCCTGGATAATATTCCAGCTTTCGAAGAAAAACGGTCACGAGGCGATTGTGGGTATCATGGTAAGAAGTACGCTGCTCCATGAACGCATCTGCCTCATCAAGGAGCAACACAGCCTTGAAATGCTTGGCAATCTTAAATATGCGTTCAAGTTGTTGTTCCAGTACATTGGAATCGCCGTGGTCAACAACAAGCTCACCGGCCGATATCTGAGCAAGTCAGTGAGTCCATGGGAAACACAACGGGTAATACTTACAGAATAGAGGGGAAGATTGAACCGTTCCGCAGTTGCCTCTACGGTAAATGTCTTTCCGACGCCAGGCGGGCCACTAGGAAAGGTCAGATTGGAAAAAACAGAGAGTCTTTGCCAACGCACTGCAAAAGAACGTTCAGGCCTCGGCCCTTTCCATCGATCACATCGTCAAATGGCATCGTGGGCACCAAGCCCAGGCGTGTTTGTGCCAGTGAGAAGAGGAGCTTTTTGGTATCTGGCGCAATTCTCAGGCAGTCAAACAATTCCGGGGCCCACTGGACGTCTTTGAGAGCACCAACTGCACATTCCACTATCTCAAATTAGCCGTCAAGCAAACTCATCTTCATCACATGATACATACAGAACATCTTCTCCTTGAAGCTGAAGCAACAAACTGTTGGACAACAGATCAAAAACTCGTCCTCAGTCATGTTTTGCGCGTCTACACTGCCATTTTGCATTCTTTCCTTATTTTGCTCATCGTCATTGCTGAGTAGCGTATCCATCCTTTCGTTTTGCCCAGATGTCGTGGAGCCGGGGTCGGGAGTAATTGGGCTGCATCTCATGGAAATAAGCGGCATCAATCCCCACGCGGCTATCGACTTTCATTTTAATGGGTTTCCCATTCTTCATGAAAAAGGCGCTGCCGGCACAGTGTTGAATGTGGGAGCCGGCCAAATCACGGAACTTCCGACCTCTACCTACCAGATCCTTGCAGACACGTTCGTGGCTGGCATGATGGTGAAGAGGAAAAGCCTCGAGTGCCTTAATTGGCTTCGATCCGCGGAATTTTAAAATCCGCAGAAAAATGCCTGCCTTATCACGGTGCTGGACCAACGTACACCATATGACGGTCCGGAGGCCTGTTCTGCCTGTACTGACCGCCCATGCACGTGCCTGCAAGGAAATATCTCGAACCTGTCTCGATCTTGTTGTAGCTCTTCGAGCTACGTTCTGTCTACCTGCCTGTACGATAGCTTGCCTGCCTGCCTTCCTGCGTGTTCTTTCCAATCTATTTCTGTTTCCTGATCACCTGAATCCGCACCTTGACATGCCTCCCCAAACTTAGCGCCATTATAGTCAAGGAACCGGCACTGAAGCTTGTAGAATGTCATGTCATCTTGAGTAGTCTCTTCGCACGCATCAAATACAACACATCGTCGCTCTCCGGTTCCGAAGCATGTGGTATAAACATGGCAGTCTGGCTTGAAAAGGGCCCAGAGAAGTTCATAGGTGATCCAGCCATTCTGCAGCAATGACTTGAGATGTTGCGCAGTTGAAGCGTATGTATGCTGCAGGTGGTCAACCAGCAGACGCAGATGCTTCAGGCGTGATGATCCCTGGTCTGGGCTGCTCTCCATGTCTTCCGCACGCCTTTCAAGCTCGGGGAGGAAGTGAAACAGAATGTTTTACTCGATCTGAAAGATAATCAGCACTTTTTTCTTTGGATGCTATATATGTCTGAATTACCGATGGCTTGTCTTCCATCAAGCTAACAGCTAGTAGACAGCAGTTACCATCATTCCTTGTTAGCAAAACTCAAGGGGCCAAAGCCATTTACATACGGACAATTAATACCCGCGCTAGTATGTTATTTTCCTAAATCATAATACGGTTAGCTGATTCACTTTGCTAGGGATCAGAAATCGTTTTTCAACATGTGCTTCATGGAAAACCCTTCTCCTGTGTACTTCTCCAAGTGCAAGCATACTGTTAATATCCCTGAAGAGCCAACTCCCCGGATGTGTCCTGTGGCGGCACAGCGCTCACCCCCATCATGGTGTCCAGATCCTCCTAAGCCTACCTCCAAGGGATCGAGCACAAACCGTCAATACCTGTGTCCCGATTGCCGAAAGAAGTAACTCTCCTAAGAATAATGAACGGCTGGGGTGGTGAGGTGCAGGTGCAAATTCGGCGAATGCTACCCAGATCGTCGACAAGGAACTATTAGGAGGGCGAGTGGCCTTGAGACTTTATTTATCTCCAGAAAAGAACTAGCGCTTCAAGCCAAGGACGAGAGCAGGGGCACTCTTTGCAATGTACCGTCATGCTTTAATTGAATAATTGTGATTCTGTCACTACTTTTGCTACTAGATGTTAGCATTCTTTACGTTATCCTTCATTTGGAGGCAAAGGCTTGAAGCAGTTCCCCTTTCTGAACTAGCGCAGGGTGGTTCAGCAGATCTTGGCACATCTCACGATATGCCTCTGACTTTACTATCACCATCCACAAGGTAAGGCAAGCAAGGGGAGAGTAGAAATTAGAGGACCCAGAAATATATTCAATAAGAGGTAAGTAGTATTTGTATAGATAATAATATTTTAATATAGTTTTGCTCTAAACCGTGCCGAGTGGTGTCCCTGGTCCCATTTCCGAACCAACGATCAAGGAGCCACAGGACAAAGTGATTAGTAATGACCAAATTAGGTTAGTTAACTAGTTAGTTACCTGA
Source organism: Monascus ruber (assembly GCA_002976275.1). NCBI lineage: Eukaryota > Fungi > Ascomycota > Eurotiomycetes > Eurotiales > Aspergillaceae > Monascus > Monascus ruber. Next base: position 1,530,294 of record PSNO01000008.1, on the reverse strand, counting down.
CAGTAACTACCCACCCAGCGCAATCAATGTTAGTCTCCAAGTTCTTTCCTCTAGCTTCTCATCGTCACCCTGCACATTCTTCCTTTCCTATTGCACGTTCTTCTTGCAGCAACAATGATGATATTCTCCATAATTCGCCCCTGGCTCTGTGATATAATATGTCCTTCCGCAGGTAATTCGGACCCGGTAAGCTTTGTTGTATGCTCTGTCTTTCCTTCTTTCCTTGCTAAGTTATTTTAGATTATTGCAAAATTACAGGTCGACGATAATCCTCACTCCCTTCAAATAAATGAAACCGGACATGAATTATCTCTCAATGCTCAATCTCCTGGGGCCGACGCACGGAATCGCGATATCCAGCCTCGAATGGACAAAATCGAGTCGGCGAATATGCTTGGACAATCTCTCAGTTCTCAACATTCTCCTTTTTCCCATGATCCTTATCTTGGTCTTCCAGTGATTGGAAATGGTATGACTGGGGTTGTTCTTAAGATGGGAGAAGCCCGAGCTGTCAAGAAAGCTAAGCAATATCAACCTGGGGACCTCCATGATCGTGAGGATGTGGAATACATGAACCAAGTAAACCAACAAATCCTCGAGAATGAGATCCAAGTCTTTGAACGCCTGGGCGGCTTTAAGGGGATTATTCCTTGTTTTCAAACGTCCCAGTATGGGATTGAGCTAGCTCTCGCACAAGGAAACCTTGAGACCTATTTAGAGACCTATCCAGAACGCGAGAATTCCTTGAAAACCAGTTGGATATCAAGCCTTATCGACACTTTCGCACATGTCCACTCTCGTAAGGTATTTGTGGATGATATTGCTCTCCGCAATATCCTGATCCTGGATGGACAGCTCAAACTTGCGGATTTTGGACAATCCATTTTATTACCGCCTGATATCGATATTACTTCTGCAAATGAAAATGACTTGAATGTTCGGATTGAAATACTTCACCTTGGTTGGGTTATCTACTCTATTGCATCCTGGCGCGTCCACAAATTCTATTTCTTTGGCCCCGAGAACCCGGACCTGTGTTGGCCTGAACCGGACATATTCCCAAATGTCGATGATTTTCTATTTGGAAAAGTAATCATGAAGTGTTGGCGTGGCGAATACTCGAGCATGAGTAATGTGAAAGACGAGGCTCATCAATTGCTCTCTGACCACTGAGTGGATGCGAGCAGACATGGCCGTGTTTGTCAGAGAATATTCGAAGACCTTCTCTTTTTCTCTATAATAAACTATTTATCAACAAGAGATCGTCCTAGCCGGCGAATACAGCCATCTACCATTAGAAAAGTGCAAAGGAGCCCCAATTTGAGCTGCTGGGAACGTTTTACTGGTCTGAAATTTTTCTGGCTATGTTTCAAAACCCTCACCGTCCCCATCACAGTTGAAGTCGGATCCCATGAGCAGTCTGTGTATGGTTTTTGAAATGTGAGACACTGGAAGGCATAAAAGTAACATTGTGCATGCCACAGATTCCACACCGCTGAGTACCACTGTCAAATGCTGCCAGTGCCTGTTCATGGATGTTCTCCACATGATCCCATAGCTTGTTGATCTTGCTTTTCCGCTTTTCACGATCAGGCCATGGCAAACGCCTATCAGAGAGATAGAAGGGGCACTGCAATGGGTCATATTTCTCTGGGATGGCTCTGTCTGCCAGTGGCTCTGGAGATGGTGAGAGTGACACTGCCATCATGGCTTCTCTTCCTCAATGTGGACTTTCCTTTCAATCCTGCCAGCGGACCATGAGCCGGATATACTCCAATCAATGAGAGTGGGCCTCATCCTCTGTTTTGGCGGGTTCAAGGTAGCAAAGTAAATGAGTCAGTTCCACCCTCTCAGAGATCTGGTAATGATGAGGCAGGCGCCCCTGGATTTGATCTCCCTGAGTGTCTGGGGCCTTCTCATACCGCTCATTGAAAATGGCGGTATCCGTACGCCAAAAGTGTCTGTCGATTCTTCTTCTTGGCCTCCTCTCAGAGACTGGTGAGCTTGCGGTTGAGTTCTGCATCCGCTTCCCTCTTCTCCTCACAAAGATCTGTCCCAGCCGCATCCTTCTAGGTTCAGTAACCCCTTCGCCGCCTCTCTTCTGTCAAGTCCCAGCACCGCCTCCTGAGTTGGCGCACCTCAGGATGATTCAAGATCTGTTGAGACTGTGCATCAGTAATACTCATAGGAGCAGTGTTGTCCGCAAGCAGTGTTGCTGACCAGAGCTCCCTCTGCACCACTTTGTTTGATGGTCACTTGTGAAATGCAGCCGCCGTGTCAAAGTCCACCACCTCATTGAGGTAGTATTTGACGGTGTTAGACTCATGATCAGCAACCTAATCATGTACGGAGGATGGAGCTCAGTCTGTTCCAACATGGACAATTAGTTTCGTGAGAGTCTGCTCCAAAGAAAGGGGGCCATACTGTTAATTGCGTTGATGCCACCTCAGCAAAGCACTTTCTGGGTTAGACTCTGTTCTTAGCCCACCTGGTTTCCTATTCGCTTCAGGTACCGACTCCATGTCCTCGACTTGAGAGGCTGGATGTCAGATATCCGAGAACCTTTTAGTTCGGGCTCTTGGAAAAATGGGAATATCCAACTTTTCTCGCTTAATCTTCAGTTGGATACCCTTACGGTTGGCTGGAATTGGTGTTGTATAGATATCCGCGACATCTGCGATTGTGGCAGCAAAAATGTCATTGTGCAGCCCTAATGCCAACAGCTGGGAGAGCAGGTCGAATATCAGGTTCTCTTCATGTTCCACCACAAACCGCTTTCTAATTCTGACTTAGTTGTCGTGGTCATCAGTTGTGCAGACAGTCACTTACATTTGAGGCTTCCTATCCTCCCCTTTAGTATGGAGAAGTGTCACGATGGTGGCTAGAATGTGGTGCTGTCCCGGCTCTGGATTGCGGACAATGTAGAATTCAACATGTCTCCACAGAATTGTGCGGGTGTCTTCGTTGCTGGCAAGGTATCCATCATCTGTGATGCTGGAGCAGTCCGACTCATACTGGACATCATCATCAGTCTCCATAATGGATTCGTCACATGGCAGCTCTTCCACGATGGTGCTAGGGTTACTATCTTTACCAGTATCATAGCCAGAGTCATCCAGTGCTTGGCTGCCAGATGCAAATGGTGAGCATTGCTTGCCTGTATGTTCTGCTTCAGATGACTTAGATCCATCGCCTATCAGAATATTGACTGAATGTCTGGTATCAAACAATGATACTGCCCGACAGGCAGATATGCTTGACAGGTTGAGGCCTGATAGTAGATAGAGCTGTTGCTTCTCATCCGCAAAGACTGAATTGCAGTGGGCAAGATGTGTGACAAGGAAATGCAAGAGGTCATCCGATGCCGCCGTTGGCTTTGGTAGTGGGAGCCTACGCAGGCCCATCCGCTGGCTGACAATATTCATATACTGTGGTTTCGTAGTTAGATAACAGGTTCAACGGCACTTCTGCTGGAAGTCATCACTCACGTTGAGGCAGTCTTTCTGCATGCTCCCTTCCATCTCCTTGTTTTCCCGAAAATAAAGCATTTTGAGAACCCTCCAATAGTTTGCAATGTCGCGTGGGCTCAGACAGAGTTTCTGAAGTTCTCATCAACCCAATCGAACCAGGACTTGACATCGGCCGCGACCAGGGTTTGAAGGAGGGTCTTTGGTTCTAAGCAGGCCACTGAACAGAACCTGGAAATAACAAGCGTCAGCTGTGTCCATGTAGAGCATCCTTGGGACTAGAATTACTGGTTCCATTTGGCTTCCACTGAAGCCACTAGCAGTTTGGTGTTCTCTGAATACTTTGGCAGTGTGATTCCATTTGCAAGGTGCAGTTTCCGACGCTCAGCATAGTAGAGGGCTGACTCTCAGCCCTTGTTTCTGTCTGAACGCTAGAGTATTCTCCGCGGTAGTCCCGAATGCACCATTATGGTACGTCACTAAGAGACAAGCGGCCAGTGGCAGCTGCTGTCTTTTCTTTCAAGGAAATCAAAAAAAGAAAGAAAAAAAAAACATGGAGAGAATGAAGAGCCTGGGATTGCCGGTCAGCGGGCTGGGCTATTTATGTCTTTCATTCTGGTTGAGGTTCATTTCCGAGTTGCCACTGCCAGCCATGCGCTCGTTCGCCCTCACTGCTTGATATATCCTCATCATGCTGTACTTACGGTACTACTGCGCGAAGCTGAAACACAAAGGCCCTGTGAGGAGTTAGGCTCCGCTGCCGGTGGGTCTCGGTGAGGGTGTAACGCGATTACAGGGCGGTCGACGTAATTTTGGGCCTCGAAAGCGGTGTGCCGGGACGACCCGTTGGAGTTTAGCTCCCAGGGCCGAAGACGCTGAAAACGGCCCCAATCCCTCTACTAAATAAGTAGCTTGAATCCGCCCCCGCCAGCATTTCTGCCCAAGAAATCTAATGGTAGCAGCTGGATCCTGAGAATCCACTCCATGTTGGTCTAACCACTCATGCCATGCTTGCTGGATTAGCTCGGACTGGGGTCCATGGAGAATACTAGCTACCATGGGAGCTAGCTGGCCACGCCTGGGACACTGGGTGCCTGGAATCCTATGCCATCTCCCATAGTCATGCTCTTCCCAATTGGGGCAAGCTGCTTGGGGTAGCCCACAGCTAAAACAGACTGAATATGGAGCATATTTGATGGTGGCATAGACAGCCTGAACCCAGCTCTGTGCTGGCTGGCTAGCTGGTTGATGGCATTGATGCAATGCATGGCTGTCTGGGAGACCTCGATGATAGCATAGATAGCACCTCCCCTCCCAGATAGTGAGGGTATGGAGAATAAGCTCTATTTTGGTCTCTGTGGCCGCATGGAGCTCCTTCCAGGTATGGTGAAGCTGTTGGCGCTGTTGATCCTGCTGGTGAAGCTGTTCCAGGATAGTGGGTGGGATTAAGGGGGCTGGCTCCTGATTTGATCCCTGATTGGATTCTGTTCTAGCCCTAGCTACTGGTAGAGGGCTACTAAATTCCTCAGGGTATAGGGCTCGCATGGAGTTGTTCTGGCGCTGGAGGGTGCTGGGAGTAGAGGCTGAATAGATACTAGGAGTAGATGGTGCCACAGGAGATGTGGAAGCTTCTAGGGTGGTTTGAGCTGGTCCTGATCCCCAAGCACCTAGGCTGGTTCGAGCTGGTCCCGATTCCCATTCCTGGGGTTGGCATTGATCACATGCCTGCTCATGCTCCTGGCAGACCCTAGGATCCTCCTCCCCATCCAGATAGGCATCCAACACCCTTCGCTGGCAGGTGCCAGGGGGGCAATCAACATACCTAGCCACCATCTCCTGCTCCTGCATGCTGCGTCCATCCTCACCATCCCAGATATCCACTCTAGGGTCAGGTATGATCAGAATGGCCTGGCTAGGCTGTTGGTCCCGACCCGCCCGCCCAGATTCCTGGGCATATTCTAGGAGGATCCAAGGCTGCCCCAGGTGGATCACTGCGCGAACATTGGGGATATCAATCCCAAGGCCTAAAGCATTGGTGGCCACCACCACTGTTTCTGGCCCCAAGAGAAAACGGTCCCCCTTCTCCTAAGCACTTCAATCTATCTGGCGTACCCTGCCACTGAGAGACCTCTAATCAAAGAGTCTGGAATAATTCCATTATTTGCGGCAAGCCTTTCGGTGATAGTTCTGTGGAGAGATACATTTCTTGAAGCACCCCCATCTTCTCCGATCAAGATATTCCATCTCTGAGCTGGCCTCATCCTTGCCTCACGCGATGAATTGAGATTCAAGATTTTGAGCAAATTGACCACAGAGTTTTGCCAATCCGTCTCTGCCTTATCACTACACGCACTTTTATAACGAAACCATGCATCCAAAATCAAATGAGATAGAAGACAAGGATATGTCCTGTATGTTTTTAGTTACTTTATCAGGGCGAAAGCAAGTAGTATTTCGTATAATTTCAAACTGGTCAGATTGAAGCATATTATGCAGGAAAGGAGGAACACTACACTAAGTAAACACAAAAGCAGCGAAATCAGGGCGGTACAGTCAGAAATTGGGAAGAAACTCAGATATTTTCTCCTCTGCAATAGACTCAGCATTTATTGCCAGCCATGTCTCTTCCGTTGTCTGGTCTGTCAAGGCTTCCTGGTCCACTGTATAGGCATACATTAGTTCCTCTTGTCTGATAAGGACATTACTATCAGCCAGAACAACTGGGCGGAGATCAACTGCAGGAACTCCTAGTATGATTGCCTTTACCACAGGTTCCAAGGCTTGTTGGGGCTACCGACTGACCCACTCGGGGCGAATTGACAGAGGGAGGGGGTGTTGGATAAGTTAAAGCCTCAAACATGCGAGACGTCCCCGCTCCTATGGGTGTCGCTACGTGCTCCGGGGTAGCGAATTCGGTGGTATCAGCAGACAAACGAGAGCTCCTTATGTAATTTCCAGTCGCATATCCCAAGGCAAGAATACTTAAGCACCCTCGATGGCACGACTTCTGGGGCCCCAGAAAAGTATACTATACGGTACCACGTTTGCGAAGCCCGAAATGCCTAAGAACGTTAAGAAATTTTCCTGGATCAAAAAACGTTGCTCAGAGAGCAGTCGAGCAAAATCACAACAACGTCAGCGACGTAAGAGTGGCCTCTTTAAGAAAGCCGCCGAATTCAGCCTGGAAGGCGAATCCGACGTGGTTGTCGCAATTAGGATCCGGAAAACCGGTCAGGCGTATATTTTTGATTCATCATCGCAGGAGACTCCCGAGCTTGGTACGCACCGTAATAGTGCGATTCTATACTATCTAACTCACACCCTAGGCATATTCCTATCCCCTTCCAATTCATCAGACAATTGAGGATATCTTACCCCAGCTCGGGGAGCGTTCGCCATCATCTCCGGTTGCCTGACCCAAGGCAACTACAATTTCGAGGGCTGGACCATAGCAAAGGAGCTAGTCTCTATTTGGTTAGACCATTCTGTTTTTGTCTGCAGCGCTTCAGCGGTTTCGCAGAAATGATTCGTCGGATGACCAAGAATTCGGTAGGGCAACCCCAGCATGTGACCATTGACCACGCTTTGGGGTGTCATTATAAACCCAGCCTTTGCAACACTTCGAATTTTGTACTGCATCTCAACTTGCTAGAGCCCCGTTACAATGAAACGTATGTCACGTATGCTTAGGGCCCTTAGGATCCCCCTTTTCCGGCGACTTCCATCGCCAGCCCGACAGTTTCCACCTGGCCCCCTTCTCGACTCAATGGACAAAGTGGAGGAGGAAAAATTAGCATGGTATTCCCACAATAACTTCTTTCCTGTCAAGATCGGCGATGTCTTTCAGTCGAAGTATCAAGTGGTTGGAAAACTGGGCTATGGCGGATATTCAACAGTGTGGCTTTGTAGAGATTTAGAGTAAGCCCCCTCCATACTTGATTCGAATCGCTGGGGGAAATGGGAGCTAATAGGTACAGAGAGCACATTTACGTCACATTGAAACTATACGAATATGACTCTGCTCACGCAAAACGAGAAATTCAGGTTTACGAACACCTCAAAAGTCTCAAATCCTGCCACACTGGTATTGTTCTCGTGCGAACTGTGTTGGATAAATTCCAGCTCAGCTCAACCGATGGCTCCCACTTCTACCAATGTCTCGTTCACCCACCCTTGGGCATGAGTCTCTATGAGCTTCGGAATCGGTGCCCGCGAAAGGTTTTTCCAGAAAACCTACTGAAACCCACCCTCATCCATATTCTCCTTGCGCTAGATTTCTTACATGTTAGTACACGTGAGGTTCTGCCGTCCTAGACCGCCCTCGCTACCTATCTCACGGCACAGGCAGGCCTACCTAGTAATACGACCACACATGCGCCTATCCATTAGGTTATGAGCCCGTTTTAGCTCTACGATATTGAGCTTAAAAAGCCTTTCAGATAGGCTAAATTGTGACCTCTCATTGGTCAAACCAGAAATCGAGCGCTTCTAAGCGACTCTGAACACCAGGACCGCCAACAATCGGCCCCTGAACCCCAGGATCCTTCGATCGATCCCATCCAAAATGGTGGTGCCTCGAACGCCCCCTACCACCGCTAGACGTCACCGTCGTCAGCCAGAATCCACAGATCCTTCATCAGATATAGGCTCCTCCGCTTCCTCAGTAATCTCTGAAGAAATGGAGACCCCAACTGCCCCTAGAGCTCAAAGCTCTACTACAGCCAACACCATGGCCTCCACACCAAACATCACAGCTCTGTTCCAGCAGATGCAGGAACAGATGCAGGAACAGATTCAGGAACAGATGCAGAAGCAGATGGATCAATTTATGACTCGTTTTAACGCCCTTGAACGCCGTCAATCCCAATCCTCCACTCCTACAGTCCAGGATAACGCTACTCCCTACAATCATATTCAAAATAATACGGCTATTCCAGCCTCAAATCCAGTACAAAAAGATCCTTTTGATCACGTACAAGCTCAAGTTAAAGCACTCCTACCAGACCGATGCCGAATCACACTGTCTCATGATAATTATGACCTCTGGAGTTCAGCCATTCAAAGAGAAGCCAATGTCCTGAACGCTAATACAGTCTTGCATCAGGATATACCTCCAGCAGGATACTCAGCTTATGATGCTGAAGTATGGCATTGCAAAGCCACTGTCATGAGAGCCCGAATGCTTCATGCTATGACTGCACAAGCTGTTGACAAATTGGGCAACACATATGACCTATCAGCCCATGGTTTATGGGACCGAACTGCTACCTTTTTCGGACGTTCTACTGGTGAGGAACGAATGCTTCTCATAAAAGAGCTCAAGGAGCTCTATATAAAAGACAATGACTACCTATCCTACCAATCTGCGTTTACTAGGATAGTAGATCGCCTTCATGCTATAAAAGAAGCTTCATTTGACAACCTTATTCATGACCTATTTTTTATAGGCCTCCGCGAATGGAATAAAGCATTCATTAAGAGCAAACTTGATGAAGTATACTCAACTGGACAAGGCCCTGTCATCAATCTGGACCTACCTACCATTCAAGCTCAACTCTCTATCCGTATGGGCACCCAAGCCCGTGAATCCCGTCCCCAACACGGAGGACGACGAGAGAATCCACCCGGACGAAGCTATTCTAAACAAGCATCTAACCCCACTGCTAGCTCTTCCGCCTCAAGTCCCAACACTAAACATAAACCTCATGACCAGGACTCACGCAAGCCAAAGACCCGTTGTGATTGGTGTGGTCATTTCCACCAAATGCCCTGCCTCTACAAGAACCCTGAGAAAGCCTCTGAGCATTGGCGCCGAGCCAATAAAAATACTATTGAAGCTATTCGTGCTTTACACACTGCTAAAGAATCTTCCACTGCTTCATTCTCTGAAGCAGAAGCCAATGAACTGGTGCCATGGACTTCTTCAGCTGCAAAAACAGCCATTGCTAAATCAGCCCAATCTCTCCAAGCTTCATGGTATCTTGATAGCTGTGCTTCATTCCATGTTACACCCCATCGAGCTTTCTTCACATCCTATAAAACATTGAGAAAGGAGGACCTTACTCCAGCGGATTATATTGAAGATGCTCAAGGGAAAATTTCCAAGCCTCATGGTATTGGCACCATCGTCATTGATATTGGAACCGGATCCTTGATTCTTAGGGATGTACGACATGTTCCATCCTTCAATTCCAACTTAATCTCCATGGGAATGCTTCTCAAACAAGGTTTTCGTATCAAATTCCCTTCCAGCTCTCAAGTAGCACAAATCACAACCTCTTCTGGTGCAGAATTCGAAGCCATTTTGAATACCAACAATGTATTCATCCTATCAGATTGCATTTCTCCCGACGAGAGCTCCTATGCCCTTGTCACTACCCGGTCTGGCAAAGAGGCCAACCGACCAGGGGACCCTCCCAGAAAGAAACCTACAACATCCCCAAAGACTAAGAGCTCCAAAACAGCTCTACCAATTATGACATGGCATCGCCGTCTATGCCATTTAAACCAGCAGGATCTTTTACGCCTTGCCGCAGATCCTATATCAGACATTGAAATCAAAGGTTCCAAAGAACTACCACTTTGTGAAGCCTGCATCCAGGGCAAGCAAACTCGCCAATACAGCAAAACACCAAGATCCCGTATGACTGCACCACTAGCCCGAGTCCACATAGACCTTGCTGGTGGCGGCCGAACACTAGATATAGAGAAGCTAGATATGCCTCTACCTTCACGTACAGGAGCCAAATATGTGATGCTTATTACTGATGACGCTACACGTTACCGTTGGATCCACTACCTAACTGAAAGATCTGCTGCAATTGATGCATTTCGGGGTTGGCTACAACAGATGAAGAATCACCATTTCCCTGCCCCAGCCTATATTGTCTCTGACAATGAATTCTGCTCAGCCGAATGGCAGAAAACTTATCGTCAGGAAGGTATTGAATGGCAACCAAGCTCTCCATATTCCCCCTGGCAAAATGGTGTCAGCGAGCGCGGCATACGCATACTCTTTGACCGTGCCCGGACATTAATGCTTGACGCTCCCCATATACCACAGCGATTTTGGGTTGATGCTTTAAAATATGCATCAGATATAACAAACCGCCTCCCAACATCCACCATCCTATTCAATTCACCTATCCCTGGGGGGGTCAATACCAACACCAAAATCAGCCCAAGCCCATACAAATCGCCTCTGGCTGCCTGGACCAACTCACCAACTAGTATTAATGAATACCGACGTTGGGGCTGCCCTGTCTGGGTTCATCGACATGGCTCAGATAAGCCTATAAACAAGTTCGATTCCCATTCTAAATGCTGCTTCATGATCGGCCAAATCAGTAGCCAACAATACAGAGTGTGGGACCCTAAAACAGATGCCATTTTTTCAACCAATGACGCTATATTTGACGAAAAATATGAGGATCCCACAACTACGCCTCCACCAGCTACTGTTCCCGAAGATCCAAGTACTCCTAATAAAGAAGATACAAACCAACCTGTTGAAGATGAAGACCAGGAAATATGGCTTCGACCTGCCAAAGGCATGTCCCTAGCCTATCTCACCACTTCAACTACTCCTTCATCTGAAGATGACACGCCCATTTCATACAAGCAGGCTATATCCCATCCTGATGCCACTAAGTGGCAAGCAGCCATGCAAAAAGAAGTTAACCAACTCAAAGATAAAGGCTGCTGGCAACTTATCCGCCGCTCTGACCTACCACCAGGGACCAAGGTCATCCCTGGCCGGTGGGTATACAAAAAGAAAGAAATCCCGGGAACCCCTATTACAAAAGACTACCAAGCTAAAGCTCGCTGGGTGATTCGTGGAAATCTACTTGACAAGGACTTCATGGAATCATACGCCCCAGTGGTAGATGAAAATACCACTAGAACCCTTACGGCACTGGCCACTCTACTTGGCTGGCATACTCGAAAGGCAGATGCCATCCTTGCTTTCCTAAATGGAAAAATGCCCACAGATAAACGTGTCTTTATGACCCAAGTTCAGGGATTCAAAGAAGGCTCTGGAGACCTGGTTTGTGAACTCCGCCAGTCCCTCTATGGACTGATCCCATCTGCCCGTATCTGGTATGATACGCTAAATGCTTTCTTACGACAAATTGGCTTTAAAAGCTCCGAATACGACTCTAGTCTCTGGATCCATACCACCCGGAACCAACTCTATGTGACTACCCATGTGGATGACTTCAAAGTCTATGCTAAGCATGAAAATGATGCCACTTGGTTTATGGAGTCTCTTTCTGCCAAATTTGATATAAAGGAAGTTGGAAACACCACTAAATACCTTGGCATGGCCACCTCCCAATCCAAGACCACATATACTCTCTCCCAGGCCAATTATGCTGAAGACGTTGTTGCTTCTTTTGGCCAAGCACAAGCACACCCTGTTGGGATTCCCATGGATCCTAGTCTAATAATTGATGATGACCCAGACCCTACAGTGAACATCAAAGAATATCAACGTGGTGTAGGCTGCCTTACTTGGCTAGCCACCAAAACCCGGCCTGATCTTAGCCGGACGGTTGGCGTACTATCCCAATATCACGCCAAACCTACCCAAAAGGCATGGCGTGCCCTTATACACGCTATACGCTACCTTAAAGGCTCCATTAACCGACAAATTACCTACCATAAGGCCACGGAGCCCATTACATCTGACCTCCTCATGCCCAAATGTTATACTGACTCTGATTGGGGTGGTCAACTGACAGGCAATCGCCGGTCAGTATCTGGATATATCTTTCTGCTTGCCGGGGCCCCAATTGCCTGGAAAAGCCGCAAGCAAACATCCGTTGCACTTAGCTCCAACGAAGCTGAGTATATGGCTCTAAGTGAAGCCAGCCGAGATGCCCTTTGGCTCCGGAACCTCATCAACGAGCTCAACGTGCTCTCTACTGAATGCCCGCCAATTACTCTCCATATCGATAATCAAGGTGCACACGCCATGGCTGAAGCTGAGCTCACCACCAAGAGATCCAAACACATCGATATACGCTACCATTACGTTCGGGAGAAGGTCCAAGATGGTATTGTTAAACTCCAGGCCTGCCCTACCAAAGAACAAGCAGCAGACGGCCTGACTAAACCTCTCCAAACTGAACAATTTGATCATTTTCTACAACTCGCTGGCATAAGCTAAGCCGCGTATATTTCCCCCATTTTGGATACATTTTCTATTTTGATATACGGCATTTGATTGGATAAAGCAGAACCTTCATTCCTCTGTTTATTTTTGCATATATTCACTCATTTGAAGGCCCGAATAGAGGCCGATTTCTGTATTTAGATTGATTCCATAGTTTGTAGGCTGCTCGTGCGTGGGGGGGTGTTAGTACACGTGAGGTTCTGCCGTCCTAGACCGCCCTCGCTACCTATCTCACGGCACAGGCAGGCCTACCTAGTAATACGACCACACATGCGCCTATCCATTATTACATACCGAGGCGCACGTGATCCACACCGGTTAGCACCCTCGATATTATTTGGAATGTTCCATGCTGATGTATAATGCAAGATATACAAGAAAAGAACATCATGCTCAATATTGAAGATGAATCGATTCTCGTTGACTTTGAGGAGGCCGAGATATCAAATCCAAGTCCACGCAAAGTGGTCGGTGATCGAGCAATATATCATTCTCGAAAGTTGGGTATTCCAAAAAAACATGGACGCCCCGTACTCTCAGACTTCGGCGAGGCTCGCTTTGGGTCAGAGTCAGGCACATATTGCGATGATGTACAGCCATTTATGTATCGGGCCCCGGAGGTACTACTTCGCATGCCCTGGAATGAAAAGATCGACATTTGGAACCTTGCAGTCGTGGTATGTTTATCAATGGTGCATCTATTATTATTTTTTCCCCTTCTAAACACTCTTTATGCAGGCCTGGGACCTATTCGAACAAGGCCATCTTTTCTACGCTCAGGATGAAAACAAAAGAGAGTCGGATAGTCACCATCTTGCTGAAATGATTGCGTATCTGGGGCCACCGCCACGTGATATGCTTGAGAAAAGTGAATATGCAAATAAGTATTTTGATAGTAGCGGTAAAGCTCAACCAAGTTCTTGTCTCTTTTTTCTCAGCCTGTGTCTCTGACCCGTGGAAACTAGGAAAATGGAGGTGCCTTGCTGAAATCCCTCTTACGTTTTTAGAGGGCATTGAAAGCAACTTAGAGGGCGAGCAGCAAGAGAATTTTCTCCGTTTCATACGGAAAATGCTTCAGTGGCGACCACAAGATCGACCTACTGCGAAAGAGTTATTATCTGACCCTTGGTTAAGGTCTACATAGTTTGAAATTGCCCTAGCGCGACAGTTTATGTAATAGAAATATATATACTGCGGCTGAAATTCGCCGGATCTTAGATGGATACATCATGCTGAGAAGTTAACTCTTGGTCCTTCGCGCTACCTACAACCTGATCCTCAGAAGACGGAGATAGAACACCTGGTTTAAAACGCTACACAGATGGTACGCGCAAAGCTTGTGGCTTCTGGGGCCTAGTTCATCTTGCGCACTGAGCCGTCTTGGTGGATATGGATCCGTTGTATAGTTTTAACTTCGCCATTTTTGAGACGAACTGATATAACCTCTTTCTTGTCAGTCGGATCATCGTGAGAAAGGTGCGGCTTCTACAAGTTATAGATTAGGCTCTAGAATTTCTATGGTAAACCATATTTTGGGGCGGTTTACCTAATCTCGGCGAACTTGAAATCCGGATTCTATGATGTCCGTCAGTAGAAATAGTAGGATTTTGTATCAAGCCCTCACATACCGCTTGTTCTTGATTCAAGAGAACTGAATCAAAAGGATTTTGCGACGCGGCTGGAAGGTCAGACAGTTTGACTTACCAATAAGCTGATATAGACGCTGTCTCGTTTGTTTAAACATCACGAGAAGAACGTGCTAGGTTAGTATAGGAACCTGAAGGATCTGAACATAAGAAAGCTTATAAATAATTCTAGACTGAGCTTGATGCCAGGAAATTTATATCTGGTGAAGACGACCCAAAAGCAAATTTCCAAGGGATGCAGGTGTTGCTCCAGGCGTCTCAGGTGAGCGTGACACGTCCAGCTGAGGCGGGCACCTATGTAACAACCAATCAGCCCATTCAGCCTGGAAAACTCCAAGCATCTGTTGATGGCAGGTGGTGATCAAATGCGGCATTAAGATCAAAGGTTGGACAGATATGTGTTGGTTTGCGTAGCCTAGACGCCATTATGGCGTTACAAAGGCGCCAAATGAGGCAGTCTGGTTGGCTCAACGTGCAAACAACTAATCCTAGGCAGCAAAACGCACTCAATCAAATGATCTTCCTCTTTATTCATCTTCGTGATGATGAATCGCAAGGTCTAACGCTGAACTTTTAGTTTGCTGGTTAGATCAACAGGGTGATACAATGCCCGGCCCATTGTGATACAGACTCAACGAAGCACAGACCTCTGTTTCTTCCACTTCGAGTACATTGAAGAGGATTGATAATAATTTAGAGAATTTCCATCATTCTTGTAGAACGGAATCCATCTACAGTACCGTTCTAAGAGTCTCCGTAGAAGTCCCTGCACTTACTTAGCGGTACATCGAGCCATAGGGGCCAAGTGTGGAGGATGCTCGTTTATCTTGGCAGCCAATAGGTGAGCCAAAACAGCTTTCCATTGGAGTTTATGTTATCACCAGGTCGTTCGGTCCTCTTTCGGCGTCCGCGAAAAGTATGACCTGAACTATCATTAGACCTTGCATCCTGCAATGTAGGTGCGAGTTTCTGACCTCATCTCTTTGGACACTTCGCCTCGTCGGCCCTAGCCAAGGTTTAATACCACCCCAGATGCTGGCCAGACAATCCATCATTTGGTACAGACAGATAAGAGAGTACAAACACGAGAAGACTTGGTAGATGCAATAGTAGTAACGAATACCAGACTAGGGAAACTCTGCATGATTAAACTACACAAACGCAAGGCCCTCTTTATAACTGCATGAGGGCCGTGTTACTGCCTTGCTTAGATCGGCCAGGCCGTCGATACATGTGATGTAAGACAAGTGCTTAGACGTAACATCATAGTTTCGAGAAGTCGAAATGTATGCACTATTCTATATGCACCAAATCGTGTTTTCAGCGACGGTGTCGTATCGATTGCTTCGTTGACGTACGGAGCAGCAATGTATTTGGCATGCCGTTCTTTACCCAAAAAAGAATGGTGATTGGCCGCGCAAAATATTCATGCAGATGAGGTTAAGCGCCGAAACACAACTATAGCTTTCAGGCATCAGCCTGCTTCCTCGCACTTTCTTCGCCGATAAAAGACAGTTTCCTTACAAGATCATCCCGTACAGCCATCGTAAATACCTGACGCGGGAGAACCCTCGGACTTGCTCGTTTTTCTCTCCCATTTATTTAATAATTGCTATAAGTTATTTCCCCTTCACCATTGAAATCAATTACATGAACTACAAAGGAGGGCTCTAAAGAAAAGATGGCAACCCTACCGTACGAAGTAACCTATCTCATCGCCACCTACTTCATCGATAGCCTGATATCATCCAACACCGAACGCCCTCATCGAAAACAGCGATCCCCAAAACTCAACCAATGCACGGTTATTTCACGGCAATGGCAAGCAATCGTGGAGCGCATGATCTGGCGCCGAATCCGCGTAGATTCAGTGCAGAGACTGCAGCAGTTCACGTCTGGTGATCCTTATCGGCGTGCAAGGGTGGGCTATATTCAACATATCCACTGGTGGGTGGGCTGTTGGAGAGATCTTCCTGTGAAGGCTCAAATACATGGGAATCATGATGATAATGAGATTTATGCGCAAGCTCTACAAGACTGGTATCAACGGTCCTTTTTGAGTTGTCTGCGCAGTATGCTGCAGGTGCTTGGTTCATGGGAGGATCGAGCGGATGGTATCTCATTGTCTCTTGGCTTTAGTCAGGATCTTTATGTGGGGAGTCCTCCCGAGAAGGAGATTACGCCAGATGAGAAGGCAAGTATGTCACTTTATCAGCTGTGCAGGTTGAGTCAAGTACCTTGCTTGCTGGATCTCACAGGCCGTGATCTCCAGGACATGTCGATGGTGTCGTCTGTGGGGGCATTTGAATTATATGATCATGAAAGAGCCATGTTGCAACCGTCTGCCTTTTTTCATATTCTTAGCCACTTCCCTTGTGCCAAGCATGTTGTTTTTGGGGAGTCTTGGGTGATCCCACAGGATGCTCTACAGGCTCTGTTCAGTCAGAGAAAAGGTCAGTATATACCCTTTTTATTTTAGTTATTCGGTTATATTCACTTCTTTGGAATTGGTGCTAACTTTATGCTACGCAGAGGTTACTGATCATCTTGCATTGGTACCCAGATCAGTGGAAAAAGTCACATATTCAACTTCCAATCGGGAGTTATCTCTCAGCCCAGTATATAATGCAGCCAATTACTGCTCGCGCAATGGGCTGGATGGGTTTTCTGTCACTTTTCGCACACCCAGCATGCAGTTTCGAGAAGTGCATCTTGAGGGTGTCCGGGTTAGCAGTGCTTTGCTCTGGCCAGGGCCAGAGGAGGGGGATGTTGACAAGACTGCTGCTGCTTTATACTGGCCAAATCTGGAAGTCATGGAGATTCTAGATATACCCCCATATACAGCTAATGGTATGTTGACAAACAACCCTTATCCAGATCTCCTATGTCTCGATCAAAACTCTTAATGTGAACTAGGAGGATGGATTCTCGACAATGACCCCAGATCCACCTGGGAAACGGATTTTTACGCAGACGACTCCCTTTCTGAAGATTGGGACTATGACCTTTACCACTATGGTACGCGTCGTCTCATCAAGAGCCACGTAATTGACAAGTTATATGAGGCAGTAGGATGTGCCGTGCACAGAATGCCACGCTTGCACAAATTCAAACACTCATTCCGCGGTGCGGATAGTGATTGTGGGAGTTTTGAGTACTTGGATTTTAAGAGGGACTTTGTAACTGGACAGACAAGGCTAGAGATTAGCTCTGAGTGGGAGTATAAGATGGGTGAAGGGGTGGTATCTGCCTGGGGACTCAAGGGTGAGACGGCGGATGAATTTCGAGAGAAGGGGTGTGTTAGTATGGACCAGTGGCCCATGGCTGAATTATGACACAGCTCTAGCTATACACCCCAAGCCCTTACTTCTGTAGAGCCGGCGCAGTTTATTTTCAAATGCCTAGTATATCTAAGTCTTCCTCTAATCATGATACAACCCCCACTCAACCGTCTGGCCCTTGACAGTTCTCTTGCAAGGCATCTTGCCCTTGGAGACAACCTTGCGAGATCCACCGAATTGTCTCATTGAATCACTGATGATGTCCACAATATCCTGGGCGCCGATGTAGAAGGCATATCTCACTGTCCGGGGATATGTGAGAGGTTTGTTGCTACGGATGCGGAGAGTTTTAATAAAGAGTATTGGCAATTTGCCAGTTTCAAGGTCTACGAAGCCCTTTAGGGCTGTTTCTTTCTTGGCTTGGATTTTTTTTCTTTCTTTCTTTTTTTTTTTTTTTTTTTTTTTTCTCTGGGTGCTGCAGCTTTTATACTTTTAATGAATCGCTCAAGACAATTGGAAATACTCCTCTTTCCTCTTTCCAATTCTTCCGCCAATAACTACGGCCTAGCTTGTCTCTGTGCTTCGCCACCTTGGTCATCACCCTACCTGTGGTTGTTTCCCAGACTTCTGGAGGAATGAGTATACAGCATGATAAGATGAGCAAGGTGAGCAGATGAAGCACTTGCTTGTATCAACCACCCTCCCCCAATATCACCATGACGCAAAACATATTGAATGCTGACACTGACGAGTTTCCTGACAGTAAAGTCCCTATAGCGCAGGTTTGGAGCCCGCCATTAGATGGGCAACGTCAAACAGATTCATCAAATCAACGCCTAGGAGATGCTCGAGTTGATAAGATGGATCGTCTATAAGAGGCAAGAAGAGAGTATTATCATCGGAAATCGTCAACTCCGGTGACAGGGGTGCGGTAATTGGATCGCCCATGGATGCTTCTATCGCAGGGGGCAGACCTGGCGTTTCTGTTCCTTGCGGCTTTGCTGGAGGTCCTGCTGATCCTGCTGCGGATTCACTGGTGATGCTGTATATAATCTGGATGCAATTGCCAACTCCCAGTACTGTGTGCTGACCAATTCAAGTACATTTTTGGCTTCGGTGCTATCGAACTATGCTGATCGGTGGTGGAACTTTGGACTCATGTGGGCCTATATTGCGTTCAATGTTGCAGCTGCTCTCTTCCTGTACTGGGTCGTTCGCGTCCCTAAGAAATGATCCATCTCAGAACGAGCTCTGGCAGCCGATCATTATTGAGTCACCTATGTAAGAGTCCCTCAACGGTTGGGATACAATTTCTGCGGAATTAGAAGTAGGATTAAATGCTGCAGCATCTGCAGATGTCTTCAGCAGATAGTCATCAATAATTGAAAAGTCACTGATCCAGATTATGATATTCTGAGGATGTATGCATAACGTAGCAAATTTGACCTAGGAGTGCCAAAAATGGCGCCTTGGGATTGATGTTAAAAATATCGTATGCAGCCGGAGACTCCAGATGGAAATCCGATAGGATTCGAATTGTGCATCAGTCATGGGCTGCAACATGTATTTTTCTACAATAGCCCGAATGGCAAGCACATCCAGATTGATATTACTCCAGACTGGCATGCAAGTAATATACTACCAAGTCCGACTTACACTTGAGTGTAACACATTCTCGTCTCATATCTTCCGTCTGCAGCCGTATTGATCTCGAATGTTCAGTCTGGATCTCTTCCTACATCTCAAAAATTGGTCTTCTGAGTTTCAAGATAAACAGCTGTGGTTTACGACCTACATGTAAAAAGGTTACGTGACGCAACCGATGCCATGTCCATAGCAGAAGATCTCAGCTCTAAAGGATCTATTGTCCTTTCACCTACTCAAAAATCTGCAGTGCTGAACACCGGTACTAATAGAGTGGAAATACATACCATTGTCAGCTAAGTCCACAAATGGGGCAGGTCTAACAGAATGAACCCGGAGTTATCTGATGCCTAGACGGTGCCCATCGGTCTCCAGGTCCGGGTCATCGGATTAGGGTCCTGCTCCCCAGATTTTTCCCCGCATTTGTGTTTCCTGGAAATGTATAGAGAAGAAGGACGCTTTTGGAACTATAAAACAGCCTGCATGTCTACAAGGGATGAAGCTGGAAAGATTCGCATCTTACTTGAATAAAAAGGGTCTACAACGATGGACATGCTAAAGAAGCCTAATGGCGACATTGACCAACTTGAGCACGTCTCAGGACCCTTACATACCAACCCTAGAGACTTGGGCACACATAATCCATGCGTAAGTAGCGTCCTCCAATTTTATCGGTATGAAGTACCTCAGCTGAATGTTTGTGTAGCCACAATGGTCATGGCTTGAGAAGCATATGGTCCTTGTGCAAGTGGCTCTCAACGCAATGATGTGTAGCTTCAGCTCTTCGATTATCATTCCTGGCTTTGGACAGATTGTGCGTTGAAGTGGTGCAATACATTCTGAAAAACATCGAGCCTCTACTCACGGATTTGCACAGGCGGATGAGTTCAACAAGCCCGAGTCCAGCGTTGCGTATTTAGTGGCTGTTCATGTTCTGTGCCTGGGATTGGGTCCATTCCTCTGGATACCTTTCGGAGATGTCTACGGTCGACGCCCTGTTTTAATCTACAGCATGCTGTTATCCTTGGCAGCAAATATCGGAGGTGGCTTCGCACACTCATATGGCACTCTTATGGCTGCCCGCGTCTTCCAGTCCATTGGGATCTCCTCCGGTTATGTAGTCGGCTCGGCTGTGGTTGTGGACATCTTCGAGCCTCACGAGCGTGGAACGAAGACAGGCGTGTGGACTCTCATGGTGACCATCGGGCCTGGGATAGGGCCTCTCTTTGGAGCATTCGTGGCCAATGCTCGCGGCTGGCGCTGGACGCTCTGGTTGTGTGCAATTATAAATGGCGCTGAGTTCGTTGCGTACTTGTTCCTGTTCCGCGAGACGGCATGGGTTGAAGGCATGGCTTCTCCCCGTCGTCTGACATGGATTCCTCGCTGCCTCCCAGGCCGGCGATTGCGTGCGAGGGTGTTTGCGTATCCGCTTCTTTTCGTGCAGAGTCCAGCCATCCTCATTATAGCATTCGCCTACGGCGTCACGTTTGGGTTTGCGCTGGTCGGGTTGACAAACATCGAGCCACTCGCGTTTGGAGCGTTCTATGGATTCGGAACAGTGCAAAACGGTCTGGTCTTCCTGTCAGTACTAGTCGGGGCAGTCATCGGCGAGCAGGTCTCAGGGCCCTTCTCCGATGCCCTTATGAGGCGCTATGTGAAGCGCTGTCAACAGAATGGAAAGAATTTCCGGTTTGAACATCGTCTAGTAGCCGCCATTCCCGGCTATTTTCTCGCTCCGATCGGACTCCTCATTTTTGGAATAACGCTTCACGAGTAAGTTCTCCCGTGCCGTGGTGTCTGTGATGTTGATTGTGCCGATTCCCTCGCAGCTAACAGCCGTGATATGCGAGCACCAGGCAGACACATTGGATGGCGCCCTGTGCTGGAATGGCGATCACAGTCTGCGGACTCCAGATCGTAACAACCGTGCTGACAAGCTACACCGTGGACTGCCACCGACATCAGGCACTGGCGGTTTCGCAATTTGTCTCACTCATACGACAGACGCTGTCATTCACCGTACCTTTCTTCAATCCTCCGCTGAACGATCGAGTGGGGTATGCAGGGGGGTTTGGCATCGAAGCATCTATTCTTGCGGTTTTCTACAGCCTGGTGCGTTCCATGATTGATCTTCTGGCCCACAGGTTGCGATATGGAGCTGACTGTCCCGATGCACCACCAGAGCTTAATTGTTTATTGGAAAGGCGACAAGATGCGCATCAAGTATCCCGTTCGGCATCTGGAGACGAATGATTATTGAAGAGGAAGGAAGAAAGAAGAACTGAGATAAAGGGCCGGGATTCTTTATGCCAGAAACAAGATTGTTGCAACATGCATTAGGGTTTGGTTTGAGTAAGGGAATACAAAAGACACCATGCGTGGTGCTCCCTGTTCTGTAACATCACGTAGCATAGATGCCTAAGCACCCCCGGGCGCTAAGCCGAACATCCGAAGGATACATGCTTGCAGATCTCCGGCTCGACAATAATATTAATCAGAGATGGATTTCTCGATGGATGCGGGGTGAGTCTGGGGTAGATCGGCACCCCGCATTTCCAGTCGAATGGCCATGAAAACCCCTTTCGGACGCATGCCCGAATATGAATCCGATACTGACAATCATCAATATGGGTTCCAGACAGGCGAATCTCAGCCCACATGCATGTCAGCGCTGCTACTCACGCAAGACTAAATGCGACCGCCAGCTCCCGCAATGCAGCGCCTGTGCTCGAAGCAAGTCACTGTGTCAGTACTCGAACAAACGAGTAGACCGTGTACTGTCGCAGGAGTGTCTGCGGGGCTTGGAAAAGCGACTAAAAACGCTGGAACACTCAAATGACCAGCTACGTCAACGTCTGGCATGGCAATCTCCTCTGGTTCACGGGGATCCCGAACTGCTCGAGAACAGATGCGTACCAGGGGCCCGAAGGAGCTCTGGCGCTGACCGGACGCAACGCTGTGAAAGCTCCAGAGTTCCTGCTACGCCAGTATCCAGAGAATATGACCCTGGGTATCGCGAACGCTTTCACGAACCTCTGCACCGCACTCCCGGCGAATCCACGCGGTATCTCGGCTGCAGTAATGGGGCTGACTTCGTCCAGGTCGTGGAACGTGTAGTTGAGTCGTCGTCGGTGGGTTCTGGGGACCTCCTGCAGAGGATGACGGAGAAACACTCAGCAATAGAGACTTCATCACCTGTTATCAGACATCCTGAGACTCGGAGTCAATTGCCGTTTCCTCGTCTGGTTGATCAAGTCGTCGCCATGCCGTTGATCAACGCGTATTTTGAACACTGGCATCTCACGTTTCCACTGATATACCGGCCGGCGTTCATGGAGATGGTTCAGCGGATCTACGCCGACCCTCAGGTGTACTACAATGACACAGGATCTGCATTCGCGTTCGATATCGTTCTTGCCCTGGGACTGGCGTCTTCCAAGAGATTTGAATGGTCATTCGGTGACACCGAGTCGTATCTGACGCGCGCCTCCGACCGGTTGGATGCACTGTGTAAGGCAAGGGATATGCGATCATTGCAGGCATTGCTTCTGTGTTCCGAGTATGGCATTCATGCTAGTCTACGTGACACGTCCAGCGAGATCTGGCATCTCCTGGGGCGGGCAACCAGCCTCTGCATGGAGCTAGGGCTGCAAAAGGACTCTTCGACTCCCCTCTCACGCTGTGATATTCACTTGACAGGGCTCATTCCACAATCGGTGCAGGTCGAGATGCAGAGACGGTGTTTCTGGTGTTATCATAATTTGGAGCGGTTTGTTACCCTTTCAGTGGCACTGAACGCTGCGAGTGTTTAATCTCCTCAGGATCACACTGACCCCTGTCCAACAGTATCGTGAGCATCAGCCTGGGGCGACCATTGGCTCTCCATGAAGATGATATTGAGGTGCCCCTGCCATCACATCTTGAGGACAATCTCCTGGACATGGGAGTCACAATGTCCGGAGGGAGTGCACACGCTGCAGACGAGCTGACGTCCAGCTCACCTTTCTTGCAACATATTCGTCTCCGGAAAATACAAGCTAGAATCCACAGAACCATGTATACGAGCCGTGTATCTCGGACGCTTCCTACATCAGCCAAGCAATCCTTACGAAAAGAATTGTCAGATGAACTTGACAGATGGCTAGGACAGGTGCCATCGTTGCCACTGCCGTCGAACAGCAATAACAACCGGCCGGTAATCCCATCGGGATTTCTACACCCGAGCTGGTATCAAGCCCTATATTACAGTGCTTACCTTTTGCTGTATCGGCCTTCGACCACGTTCCCTGCTGCGACATCATTCGATGCGGACAGCGAGGGTAATGACGTGCTACGAACCGTGTGGCATTCCTCTCGGAATGTGCTGACAAAGTACCTCGAGGTCCTCCAAGCAAGGTGTCTGAACTACTCATGGGTGTGTCTCTACACCATCTTCATGGCAGGCTTGGCAAACGTGTACAGCGTCGGGCGATGCGCTCAACGGCGTAAGCGGGGGATTGCTGGGTTCCTTCCACCATACCTGGACGTTGTCGCCGACATACGGGACTGTTCCAATATCCTTACGGCGATATGCGAGAGGTGGGATGACGTTCGTAGCTCCTGTGAAATCTTCAATCGTTTTAGCATGAGTGCCTTGAGAGAGTTGACCAGTGCATCTTTTCCGCGAGACGGTGATATCCACCCCAATCTCGATACTCCCGGATCTAATGCTCCCACCTCAGACAATGTAGATTCCGCGAGAGGTTCAGAGCACTGTCCGTCAGGATTTCAGCAATATGAACACGGCTTGGGACTCTCTTCGTCTACCTATGCACACAGTTCCTTGGATTCAGACGCAGGCTGCTACGATCCAACAGCTGAGTTGTGTCCTCTCGAGCAGCAGAGTCCAGAAGAGCTTGGCAACGTTCTCGGCTTTCAGGAATTATTTCAAGACATGCAGGATTCAGTACATGATATGAATGGGGATCCTCATCGATCTAACGAAGTCATGCTGGGGTTCTCTCAGGACTGGTTTGGACGGTAACTAGGTATACTGTAGCTATACAACAATGTTTATGCTGTCTATCTACTGTTATGATATCGTGTTCTTCAGATCACATCCTCGATCTTTAGCCTGGAAAGCTCATCGTCCGACAGTCCCATTTCCTTCAAGACGTTCTCCGTATGCTGTCCTAACTTGGGGGGTCCTTGCCGTATGGACGGCTTTGTCTTGCTGAACTTGACGGGGATTCCCAGCACATTGATCTGCCCTCTGACTGCTGACTGCTGGTCAACGGTCTGGACCATTTCCCGTGCTGCTATCTGTGGATGCGAGAAGACCTGCTGCAGCGTGTTGATCGGGCCGTATGGCAATCCACTGCCTTCAAAAGCCTCCAGCCACCTATCTGTGGTCCTGGCTTCGAAGAGTCGAACCAATATCAGCTTCAAGTCCTGACGGTTCTTCACCCGCGAGTCATTGTTGACAAAGCGTTCATCCCTAGCAAGATCTTCATCCCCCAGGATTCGGCAGAGAATCCGGAACTGTCTGTCATTCACCGCGCCTACAACAATGAATGAATCCCTTGTCTGAAACGCATCGTAAGGCACTATGGATGGATGTGCAGTCCCCCACCGCTGAGCCTCCTTTCCAAGGTTAAGCCAAGACATTCCCACATTAGCCAGAATGGAAACCGTAGCTTCGAAAAGCGACGTGTCGATCTTCTGTCCCATTCCTGTTCTCTCTCGAGCGAACAGTGCGGATGCAATTGCCCCATGAAGGTACAGCCCGGTGCACATGTCCATTAAGCCTACGCCTGGTTTTGTGGGTGGTCCATCTGCTTCGCCGGTGATATGGAGCAGGCCAGCTTCGGCGGCAGCAACAACATCGTACCCAGCCCGTTTAGAATATGGACCAGTTGCTCCGTACCCTAAGTAATCCAGTGAGTTACCATAGAAGCCCTATTTCTAGCTTTCTTGCGAAGACGTACCTGAGATGCTGGCCAGGATGATGGACTGGTTTACTCTGCGCAGCGCTTCGTATCCAAGCCCGAGTTCATCCAGCTTTCCAGGGACAAAATTCTCGACGCTGTTGCAACCATGTTAGGTATCAAAAGCAGGAAATTCAATGCAAGAAAAGTTGCTTACATGACGTCTGCTCTTCTGGCTAGCCCAAGAATAATTTCTTTGCCTTTTGGGTCCTTGAGATTCACAGTCATGGAGCGTTTATTGCGGTTGATCGTGTTGAAATAAACGGACATATTTTTCTCCTTGGACTTCCATATTCCACGCTCTGCTTTTTCACACCAAAGGCGCGTGTCATCCTAGCTGGGTTAATCTTCTCGTACGGAAAACCCCTGGAGGGCTAGGCCAAATACTCACGCCTGTCTTCGGCTGCTCAACTTTGATCACGTCCGCCCCATATTCAGCTAGAATCTGGGTGCAAAATGGGCCCTGGAATCTATAAGCACTGGGCTGAATCGGTTAGGATATTTCGAAGCAACTGACTGCGAGGACTCTCGTAAGGTCAAGTATCTTGACCCCATCCAGCGGCCCTCGAAGGTTGGATACTTCCGGGCTCGTGTGGGTTGACCGTACAGCCCTCCCTCTGTCGGTTGATGGCTTTGTTGCAAGCCATAGTTTAGGTATCCCGGACCTGGACACTGTGTATCTCACTGCTGCGTGCATTGCTTCTGTTCCGGTTGTCAGATTCAAGGTCTGTATCTACGTGCTACCTAAAGCCTCAACTAAGTGACATCGAAGGTTGAATACAACCTGCTCCATATGGCTTTTTCACCTGTTCGGCAATTGGCTACTCTATGCATCCCATCCCCTCGGTGGGGTAGCTGATGCTCGTAGAATATACATAGGGATTCCCCAGCGTCGGCCCCGATGTCCGACGATGGACTGACGGCCGAACTCATCCCCGCAAGAACTGTTATTTAGTGGCTCTACCCGGACTAGTATCCGGCCAGTAGCTACAGTGATTAATGCATGGACATTTGGGGATTTACATAGAATGAGACACTATTCAAGAATGCTATCTACGTTTAGCAGGGTGGTAGGTCAACTCCAAGGCCTGAGCACAGAGATACTCACGGTAACCAGGTAGGAAACAAACCATGGCTCTTCGAGGCGCACTCCTCGAGAGTAATACATGGCTCAGTTACTGGGCTTCGCTGCATTCACGCAAGGGCCACTGAGTTTCTACAAAATAACAATCAGGACTGGACGGATTCCCAGAAAACCATCCGGGAAGCCATTACCAAGATCTGCTCGAGATTCCCTGAGGAGTACTGGGTCAGACGAGACGAGACCAAGGAATTTCCAAACGAGCTTCACAAAGCTTTGGCTCAGGACGGGTGGTTGGGCATCTGTATGCCCGCTAAGTACGGCGGGTCGAACCTGGGCATCGCAGAAGCAGCCGTGATGATGCAGACCATCTCGGAATCAGGCGGAGGCATGACTGCAGCATCATCAGTGCATATGAACATTTTTGGCTTGGAGCCGGTCGTAAAATTTGGGACCGATGAGCAGAAGCAGCAATGGCTTGTGCCGCTGATTGCCGGCAATGAAAAGGCGTGTTTTGGTGTCACCGAGCCCAACACTGGTTTGGACACACTCAGGCTTCAATCTTACGCCAGACGGGAAGGGGACCACTATATTCTCTCCGGCCAGAAGATCTGGATATCTACGGCGCAAAACGCCCAGAAGATCCTCATTCTGGTACGGACCACGCCTCTGAATGAAGCGAAGAAGCCGTCGCACGGCCTGTCTCTTTTCTACACGGACATTGACCCGTCGGTGGTTGAGATCACCGAGATCCCTAAAATGGGTCGAGCTGCTGTCGATTCAAACATTCTGTTCTTCGACAATTGGCGTGTGCCGACTTGGCATCTGGTAGGACAGGAAAATGAGGGCTTCAAAATGATCCTGCATGGAATGAACGCAGAGCGAATCCTGATTGCTGCAGAGGCGCTCGGTCTTGGCTATGCTGCCCTTCGCCGTGCAGCAATATATGCAAACGAGAGGCGGGTTTTTGGCCAACTGATCGGGAAGAATCAGGCCATTCAGCATCCATTAGCGGACAGCTGGATGAAGCTGGAAGCAGCCCGTCTGGTGGTGTATCATGCTGCACGGCTGTATGACCAGGGTTATACTGGAGGGGAATATGCCAACGCAGCGAAATACCTTGCGGCCGAAGCAGCCTTTGAATCGTGTGAACGAGCAATCCTTGTGCACGGTGGAATGGGCTATGCAAGGGAGTATCATGTCGAGAGATACTTGAGAGAGGTGTTTATTCCGCGGATTGCTCCAGTCAGTAGGGACATGATCTGTAACTACATTGGGGAGAGGATTCTTGGTCTTCCAAAGTCATACTAGAAATATTTAGAGAGCGGTTATAGGGAGAATGAATCCAAGACTGGTTTGCTCGACTGGTTAGTGTACTGCCGTTTGGGGCTTTGGATGGCATGCTAAGAGGTTGACTGAGCTGGATATTGTAGAGAGGATCGTGAAGGCTTGATATATTTGGTCTGTTGTTACTACCTGAGACTATACATGGCCCTATAACAGCTATCAACACAGTCCTTTAATAGAACAAACCTTCACCAGGGTCTCCTGGTCAATCCCTTTCCCAGACAGCTGAAGTCGGTGCAGTGCCCAACTCAATTACCCCATATATCCTTTCACATCTCAAGTTCCTCGTTTGTCAGAGTATTTGCAGAACGAGTAATCGTTAGTGTAGGTGTGTATGTTACATAACCAGCTTCCGCACTTAACTGCGTAACAAGTTCTCAACAGAAGACAATTTGTATGTGCTGCTTTGAAATAATCAGGGAC
Organism: Monascus ruber; assembly: GCA_002976275.1. Taxonomy (NCBI): domain Eukaryota; kingdom Fungi; phylum Ascomycota; class Eurotiomycetes; order Eurotiales; family Aspergillaceae; genus Monascus; species Monascus ruber. The sequence continues at coordinate 1,502,261 of PSNO01000008.1, read as the reverse complement.
TGGTGTTGCAGCATGCTTACGTGTAGATACTCTAGAAGCCAAAGAATCAGTGGAGACATGCACAGAAATAGCACAGAGAAAGCAAAGGACCATACCTCTGTCAGTTGATTCACAGACAGCCCTGGCTCGGCCATCTCTGCCTGGTCCAGGAAGTCCAACGGCATCCATACCAGATGTCCGCGCACCTTATCCAGCTTCTGTTTTACTTCCTCGATGGGCATGTACGGGTCGGCCAGATGACCTTGCTTCCACAACTTCCTACCCGGCATGAAATGGTCATACTGCTCGAATGTCTTGATATTATCGTCTGGGTCGGCGCGGAAGAGCTGTCGAAACACCTCCGTATTCGTCGTTGCCTGCGTTGTCCAGGTTGACCAGAGATCGTCGCTGAGAGGGTCTTCCACAAACTGATCTTCAGGTCCGGGCCGATAGTCATTGGGCAGGTCTCCAGGGGGCTGGGCATTGATATCGTTGCTCGCATCCAAATCCTGGGCAGGAAGAAGGCCCAGATGCTCTCGCCAGAGCGCCCGACGGAGGGTGGCAATATGACGACCGGCTTTATAGTCTTGGCCGTCCATCTTGCTGTCTATAAGGTCTGTGTCCTCCATGACGATGGCGAGCTCGCTATCATGGTAACCTAACTGGGACTTTAGGGGCGTTAGAACCTCATGCCCGGAGACAGGGTGGCATAGAAGCACATACTCGATCATTCATATTTGCACTGCCGCAGATGGCGTATCTGTCATCGACAATGAGCAGTTTCGAGTGGACGTAGAGTTCTTCCTGGACAAAATTATCTTTCTCCAGGTCCGCACTACCCTCCCAGATTTCATCAGACACATTGCCTTGGTTGAGCATGGCATCTTTGGCGATAGAATCAGCACTTTTCGCTTCACGTTCAAGATCTGCGCGCGCAGACTCAGGATCAAGATGCGCCTGTTCTTCGCGACTGGCGCGTCTCTTAAGGTGGAAACGGTGTTTGTCAGGCTCGTCTTCGGGGTCAACTGAGGGATGCACGCCTTCTCTCATGATTTCCTCGGCCTGGGCTCGTTGTAGCTCCGCGTAAGACTTGCCTGTCTTCTGCTCCTGTTCGACTAGGGCCTGAGTCCTGTTCAGCCGGTCATACGATCGAAGGTTGAAGAAAGAAATATATTCTGCAGGTGTTAGAAGGTTCCGAAAGATAGAAGCGCTGAGATCCTCTCAGGGGGGGGGCGTTACCTTTTGGATCCACGCCCTCCACAGCAGCTTCAATTTGGCGCATAATAGAGTGCTCCCCGCGACAGATGGACTTATATTGGTAATCCATAATAGCGCGTGTTCCAGCAGCTTCGGTATCCCTGAGATCGCCGGCGAAGCCTGGAATAGCAGGTATAATAACGATGATGCGGAACTTTCGGCCTTCCTTGGCCGCGCGCACACATGCATCGACCATTGCCCGTCCAACTGTATTGTGAATTGGGGATTGCTGGTCACCAGTGGCGGTGACTAGAGAGTCGTGAATTAGACGCTGGAAGGGTTAAAGCGAGGATGGGCACTCACTGAAGAACTGATTCTCCATGTAGACAAAGTGCTGTGCATTTCCAATCAACTCCGCATAGGCATTTTGAATACTATGTTCAACCAGGATTCCACTGCTCCAGTCTGCACTACTTCGAACAATCTGAGCGGTAACAGTACCTTGGATTCCCCGGGGTTTGGACTCCAGTGGAGAAAGTGGGTGCAGTCGATATTCGCCAACTGGATAAATGGGACGTTGTACACCAACAAGATCCTCATTCTCGGCCTGGCGGCCACGCAATTCAAGCCAGTCAACTGCTGGGTCGCGCTTGTATTTATCACGCTTCACATGGTTCCACCGCAGAACGAAATGCTCCGCGATATCGTAGACACAATCACCGATGACACCCATTGCCACATCATGCCATGGCATCCGCGCATACTTGGACTTGTCCAGTTCGTTTTGTAGCCAGTCTTCAACTGATTTGAAATCCATAATGCGATTGTTGTTGAAATCCTGACCAGGGAAGATCTCATTGTGGATGCCACCAGGATACACATCAGACAGCACATGCTGGTGGCTATCCCATCTGCCGAAGCAGAGGTCCAGACCCCCAATAAAGGCGAGGGCATAGTCTATGACGATGAATTTCTCGTGGTGAGCCTGTCACCGAACGGTCAGCGCACGCCATCCGCAGGAACTGCAGGCTGCCGACCTACCCAGTAAAACGTCATGTCGCCGGCATTCTCGAAGAAATTGTGGTCTGGATGGCGGAGAATCTGTATGTTCCCATGTCCAGGTGATCCTTCTGGGCACAGCGCTCGCAGGGCATGTTTCGTGTGGGCCGAGTTGCAGGTCAAGGCTTGGTTTACCTGAAGGAACTGGTAAGAACGTAGAGCGGGAGGGAGGGAGAGAGGGAGAGAGGGAGAGAGGGAGAGAGGGAGGGGGAGAGAGATATATAGAGAGAGAGATAGAGAGAGAAGCAGAATGGCTTTGTCTCGACAGACCTCTTTGTACACAATCACGTAGATCTTGACCCCAGCCTCAGCCCGACGCTTCAACACTTGGTCTAGCCTCCATTCCTGGTTGAAAAAGGGGGGTCGGCGAAGGAAGAGCTCTGGAGATAGCCACCAATCTGCAAGGTAGATGGTCTCCTCTGCCTGTTCCAACGCTACCGAGACAGCCCAGAAATAATCCCGTCCGTCCACATACCATTTCAGCTTGTTTCCCTCGTGCACGGGGGCGAAGGACCCGAAGCGATGCGACTCGGCGATGGCTGTTCGCTTCTTGTCGGTAGCTATTTCGTGCGCCTCGTCATGACGGTGGTTGGGGTTGAAGATATTGGCGAACTTGCCCACTTTCTGCTTCAAGTGGTGGGCGTCCTCTGGCCGCGTTTGTTCGTGTTAGTTGTTGCGTTGGCAGTCTCTTGATTTAGGGCTTCACCTGCCTCCCAGGGTCTTGAACCTCTCGGTCAGCCTGTTCATTGTGTCTGTTGTGCCAGGTCGGTGTCGGTTACATCTTACCAGCGCTTATCCAAGCGCTTCCGATGTCTTTTATTTTGTCCACGTCATGCTGGTCTTGCCAAGAACCCCGCCAAGTTCACATCCTCGAGCTTCGTATCAGGCAATCTGGTGGAGCCTCGGGAAGGCTGATATCATATTCGCCGGGTATCCCCACGTCTCCTCAGAGTAGTACGGAGTAGATCTATCATCCCAGGTTCTTCATGATTAGCAGACATCCAGTACTGTGGCATAATCTTGGGGGGCCGGATCTGGAACCGCTGACCTTTGTTGCCGATTTGCACTGGTTACGGCGAAGATATCTGCAACTTTTGTCTTGGTCTTGTTGTAGCCCTGTGAGCTGTGTCTTGTCTATCTGCCTGTACCTAGCCTGACCTGTAGCTTGCATGAGTGTCCAATCCAATTGATATCTGTTCTCTGAACCTGTTTCCTGACCTTCCCGAACCCACACCTGGACAGAGAGGAGGGGGGCCATAGATAGTTTGCCAAGACAGAACTGGGTCCTCATTAAAGCTCTTAAATTAGAGGAAGAGTAGCACAGGCTAGGGCGACTTTGCCAAATAGCCAAAAGCAAGAGAGCACATGCAGTTAGGGCTGACCTGGAATTAGGGCATCTGCATCTTTCCTGAAATTACTTTTGATCCTTCACTTGCCCTAATGCCAAACCTCCCGGTGCAGTCATGGGACAGCTAACTGCATGGCCAGGAGATGGAGTGTAATTTCTAAGGATGGATGTCCGCTAAAATATCTTCCTTATGGGCCATGTCGGCAGTCTATACTGGCAGAATCGGCCTCCAGCCTAGCACTGTATGGAGTGAGCTTGAAGGAGCGGTCCTGGAGTCAGTGAGCGCAGAGGTAGGTAGACAGTACACACATACAGATTGAAGAAGCTGTATCAAGAAGAGAAGAGAAACATGATAGACCAAAACATGCACACGGAGACTGTAGCTCAGCCAACACCTAGGCCAATGCTACCGCACACGATACGAAGACTTTGAACTTACCACTGAGAATCCTTGTTGTAGAGTTTTGAAAAAGAATAATAATAATAATAAATATTGAACTACGCGGGCCTAGCATTCTATCTATTGTCAGCGAAGCTGACTCCCGGTGCCCAAACCTGGGAAGCACTGAAGGAACAGAAAAACGAAATGCATACACCTTCCTGGGGTCCCTGGTACAGTACTCTTCACCCAGTATCATTTTTATCATACGGTTGTTTTGTCCGAGAGGTCACACCGTGACAACTGAATTTGAATACCAGCAATAGCCTCCAGTCCACCCTAGAAGGCCTAGATACCTTCTATGAGCAAGTCTGTTCCCAAGAGCCTAGAAGCCTCTCCCCATGGTCAGGGCAGCTCAGGCCACTCAGGGTATGCTTGGGGCTTGCTCGGAACATGTTCAGATCTACTTAGTGAGCAAAAGGTGCAAAAGGTGCCCAAGACATGAGCATTAAAACGGAAAGGGAAGGCCTTCAACGTTGATGGGAAAAAAAAGTGCATGTCTTTTTGGGACCTGCTTTCTATCACAGAAACGCAGTCGCAAGGAGGGAAATGGTTATCGGACCCCTATCCATGCGAACAAAAGATGAATATTGAGACCCATGAGCCTTCGACAGGAAGATTCAACACGGAAAAGGGATGGGAGGGGACTTGCGTAGCAGCCTCCTACTAATTTCAAAGGCTGGTTGCCCAGTAAGGGCGTCAATAATTGAACCCTAACAAAGTGATCAAATATAGTGCTATCCAGAGTCAGCCCGTCAATCAGGCGAACCAATTCTGGTTCATTCCAAAAGCCGTTTCCGCGTCCGGTGGATCGTTATCAAACGAGGGGTTTATGGAAGAAATGAGTCGGATTGAAGTAGCCATGCGCCTCGCATGGCTCTCTCTTGTATTTGGCAAAGCTACCATGCATAAAGAATAAAATCAGCCAATTCAAGGTCAATTTCTATTTTCCGCCTGAATCCCGACGGGAATGGGATTCCGATTGCATCGGCATCTGGTCAGAAGCCGACGTTCTCACGAAATGTGGGGAGAAACGGCACTTTTTCACTTTATAAGCGGGCCGTCGTCAACCTGGCAGTTCGAAGTATTCACAGTCAATTCCCATCTAACAAATAACTGTCGTTCTAATGCAAAATGATCTCCGGACTGGCTCATGTCAACCTCTTGGTTCCAGAGGGAACCCTCGACCAAGCATCTGAGTTCTACGAAGGCACCCTCAATCTCACCAGTGCCCCCGTGCCGCACCTGCAGAGGGGAACTTTGCTATGGTAAATTGTTCACTTCTCCTCCTCCTCCTCCTCCTCCTCCTCTTCTTCTTCCCCCTTTTCTGCTCATCTCTAGCGAACTTAACAGGTTCAACATTGGTGGCAGCGGCCAGCAAGTCCACATTGCATTCGGGACCAACGAGCCCAACTCCAGGCGCCATCCATGCTTCCGCGTCGATTCCCAGGAAAAACTGCTGCAGCTACAGCAACGAATTTGGGACCATCATGTCCGGGGCGGTGCCGCCGCGCCTCTCCAAGCAGACAAACCCGGGGAGTTAAATTCAGGTGCGCTGCCTGGCCACATATACCCCATATCACGAACTAATGTGCATGTAACAGGAGCAAAGGGGGCCGAATACCCGACTCGGTTTTTTGCTAGAGATTATGCAGGAAATCGGCTGGAGTTTAGTCTTTAGTCTCTCGTTATTCTCATTATCTCGTCTGGATAGCAGTTTCTAGTATTTTTCAAGGACTGCCATGGCTTTCGAAATAGAGATGGACCTATCCCGTCCTTCACAATGGCAAGACTCCTTTTCTGCATCGTAGTTCCTTTTCCTTCTTATCCTGTAATCCGATATCCAATACTGCACATTTGCGAAAATGGTCAGAGACAGTGCCAATGACGCCAATGCAACGATTACAGTCCATCTTGTGCGATAAAGCGGCGCATCTGCAGACTGGAACAGCTGTCTTTCAATGATACCGGACACATTTGCAGACATGATGAAGACCACCATAGTAATGGATTGTTCGCCTTCAAGGGGGCACTGAGAACCATCCAAGAGCCGTTTGCAGGACCTGAGTAGGACAGCCAGTGCTATGACTTACAGAGTTTGCGCAGGCCAGGCGGGAGACTTATGCCAGACGCTTGAAAAGATAACACCAAGGGCAAGGATTACACACCGTTAATTCCAATTTCTTTCTCTGAAGATGCAGAGGATAGTCAGTCGTACCACAAAAGCCCACCATAGCAGCATCCCCACAAACACCATCAGGCCTCCCAGGCCTAGATTGTCGGCTTGCAGCTCCCCATTCCATAGTCGCTCCAAGCTGTATGCACTGATCCGCGGAGACCATGGGGTTCGACTTCAGTCGCCCGTATCCAAAGCTTTCGACCAGGATGGGCACATACGACCAGAGAGTCGATGATGGCGCCAGCCCCGAAACGGTGAGGAAACATGAGGGTATAGACGCCAGTTTTTGAATTTGGTTTCAACCATGAGTATGAGCTCTTGTTTTGGATGAAAATGGAATGTCATTCTCCTGTCGTGTGCTGGATCTCGTCTTTGGTGATATTCCTGTGTTGCTGGGCCTTGGGTCGTTCAGGAGCAGACAACGCACATTTCAGTCTTCTCCCAGGCCTTCACGATCAGTCGGGCATTATTATTTCCTTGCAGCCAGCGTGTTGTAATCTGGCCTGTGCCAATGCAGATTGACTTGGATTACGAGAACTTTGGTTTCGGGTTCAGAGAAGTACCAATATCTTAGAATGGAGACAGCATTGATAGATTATAATTGCATGCGCAGTGACGCATCGTCGACCCAGGATATTGGCCTCTGCAATGGCCATTAGACACGCAATCTCCTGCTACTCCGAGGTCAGTTTTCTTGTATTTTGGCATATTCTTCCCGCATAGTTCATGATGCCATCGGGGCTTGAAGTTGCAACTATTCTTATCAAATATACCTGTGGCTTCTAAGTTTCATATTGAATCCAGCGCCACTATCTTGGACCGCGTGTGCGTGATCCGGTTTGATACTGATGTGATCGCGGAGAGAGAATAGACTTCATGGTTGTACAAATACATATTCTAGGCTTCCCACCTGTTAGTCAATGAGTACAGAGTATTATCATTGTTTGGCTTGACAGAGATTCGATTCATCATGGCACAGCTTGAATCCCACAAACACATCTCCCCCGACTCCGGCTTCCCTATTACTCTTCATCCCAATTTCAACCCTAAGATCGCTGGCTATGTCCCACCGGAACCCATTCGCGAACCGCTCAACCCTCCCAAGGATCGCGCATTATTCGCCGATCCTGAGAAAAAGGCACTTTTCGCTGCTGCAAAACGCGTGGATCTGACCGAAGGTATAGGCACAGTGTTGGAAAATGTGCAGCTCTCGCAGCTCAACGAACAGCAACTCGACGAATTGGCGCTCCTGGTGACGGAGAGAGGCGTTGTATTCTTCAAGGATCAGGATCTGACAACGAGAAAGCAGATAGAACTGTTCCAGCATTATGGTTAGTTTTGTTTCTCCCCGAGGTCTGGGCGTTTCTGAACATCTCTTCGGTAGGGATCCTGGATAAACATCCTGCTCAAAAGGTATGGATATCTCCAAAGCACCCCGCGATCATAGGCTAATGGAATGTAGGATCAAGAAGTATGGATACTCTAAAACTGCATAGCTTCAATCATCTTCTAATAGTCATCTAGTTTGTCACTATCAGGGGCAGTCGCGAAGACCATCGTGAGATTGCAGCCTTCACTCCCTGGGTAGGCATCACCTTTCTCCCCGACCAGCATGCATGTTAACAAAAAGACAAACAGCCTAGTGGAGAGTGGCATGCCGATACTTCGTTTGAGATTAACCGTACGCATGTTTGACTGGTCCATCTCCGTTCAGAACTGACACTGTCCATAAGCACCCTCCTACTCTATGCTCCGAATGGAGGAGCACCCGGAAGTTGGCGGTGACACTGCCTGGGTGGGTTCCTTCATCTTCTTCTTGGATTAGACTGTGGGAAAGTAGTTGACGAGCTATCATCCAGGTCTCTCAATACGGTCTTTACGATGCCCTAAGTGACGCCTATAAAAGGTTCCTGGACGGTCTACATGCAGTGCACACCTCTCGTTTACAGTGTTCGTTCTCTTCTTGCATCTCACCCCTGAGACTTGGACTTTGATTAAATGAAACACCCTATAACAGATGATACTATCCTCGATCTTTGGGGAGTTGGCCCGAATCGCCCTCCGATTGATACTCACCACCCAGCCGTCCGAACGCATCCAGTAACTGGTCTTAAAGCCCTAAACGTCAATACCGGCTTTGTAACAGGATTCGCAGAGTTGAAGAAACCCGAATCTGGTAAGGAGGTTAAATTCTAGTATTATTCCTGCCATTTACTAATTGAGCGATAAAAATAAAACAAGATAAAATTCTGGACTTCTTAACCTACCATTTCCATGCCGCCGATGACCACTATGTGCGCTGGAAATGGAGTGTAGGCAGCGTTGCCATGTGGGATAACCGGTCTGTCTCAGTTAAAAACCCCCGTTGCAGTATGTATTTGGCTAATATGATTGCGAGACACCAGATGCACCCTCCACCGTGTCATCCCAGGGTCATACGAAGGGCCTCGACGTGGTGTTCGGACAACAGTTTTTGGCGAGAAGCGTAAGTTTGGTCTTCTTTGCATTCTGTGGGCTTCACGTTCCTGCTAATGCGAGTAACAGCATATTTCGATCCAGCAAGCGAAAGCCGTAAACAACGAGAGCTCAGGTTGAAGAAGACCAGAGAGAACGAAGCTGCAGCCGCGGAGCTGAGCAGCACGCCAGCCTAGTCATTCTGTTACGTCGGTGTATATGTGAACAATGCATTCAATGTGTTGTTGAATTATTGGATTATTTAACTGCAGTAAGCGTATTAAGTTGCTCCAGAACCTATGTGGAACACATTATCAGAAGTAGACCCTATTATCTATCAGCCTTCTAATGTGCTGGCTTCTATGGTTTTGCTTTATGGCCCCTTACTATTAAATCAATCACTATCAGTTTTATAGCGCCTTTAGTAGCGAAATCAGCGCGTCGTCGACTCATACTCCAGGAATCAAACACTTCTCTGCCATCTCAGTCTTGAACAACGGGAAACCTCTTCCGGATGGCACCGCCAAACCTGTAGATCAGCGCAGGTGCAGGAATCAGGCCGAGAGCGATGAATCCTAACAATGAGTTTCCCCAGCCGAGGCCCAGGGAAGAAAACATCTTGGGTCCTGCAAGTGGCAGGAGACCTCCAAAGAGACACCGACAAGACGTCAGGGCTGCCACTGCTGAAGCAGCATACCTGCCGCCAACGTCGATAAAATAGGTCTGAATCGGCACGAAAATGCCCATCATGCCAAAGCCAAAGGGTATCGGCCCAATGACCGGCCCAAGCACTGGTCCAGAGGCAAACACGGCGTTCCCAAGGCCGCGTTCGTGGATGGGAAACAGGTCAGCAATGATACCTCCTCCGATGGTGAGACATGCGGAGCCTCCAATGCCACCGAGGAAGCGAAACACGATTATGGAGGCCATGTTCGGGGCCAGGGCACAACCAATTTGCCAGAGGGTCATGAAAAGATTCGCGCCGTTGATTACCAGCTGGCGCCCATAGATTTCGCTCAGAGGAGATAGGATCAATGGCCCGACCTATAACCCATGAGAAGGCCAGCATGAGCAAAACGTATAGCGGAGCAGGAGAACAAGGGCTCTTACCGCGTAACCCAGGACGAAAATGCTGACCGACAACGAGCTGAGAATGGTCGAAGTGTTGTGAAAGTCCCTGTCCATAAGGGGCACCCCCGGGGCGTTCGTCGTCGAAGCTAACGGACTGTGTTTGGATATCAGTGCCTGAGTCTGATTGCCTTTTCGCTGTAGAAATACCTCAGGAACGTAATTGTGCACAGGAAGACCATGTACCTCCATTCTGTGGCCCTCGGCAGGTTCCTACGTTCAAGCTCTTCTGTCAGTGGACACGGCGGTATAAACGGAGTCCATCATGGCAATTATCCCGTATCTTGGGTTATCAGGATCATCCTGGCTATCCCATCCTACAACGCCGTTATTGAGGACCGTTACAGGTCCCCAATGTCCTCGTCGTCCGGCCCAGGTTCAATCTCCTCGAAGGACCCTTTCTCAGAATCGTTGCCGTTGGCAGACAAGTCTTCTCAGAACCTCCAGTTTCATGCCCTTTCTGTCCTTCCTGTGCGCTTTGTCAGGAGGGTTTCGGGGAAGATGCCAGCAGGGTAACTAGGAGGTAGGGATGTCAATCTTACTTTGGGGCCGTCTCTCTCGGGGGCGTCTCTCCCCAGCTCAATGTCGGATGGCGCTTTCGACTCAAATTCACGATCCATGGTCTCAGATGCGGACGCCAGGCATTGGGTAATTACAGAGGTCGTAGTGTCATGGAAGATAGGTCGGGGATGCGGAGAATGGAGATCGATCAGATTCATTTGCAAGGAGCAGCCAGCTGGGAACAAACAGGTATTTAGACATCACAACGCGGTCCAGAGCCCTGAAATAGTTATGTATCTCTCCCACAGCAGTGTTGACGCTCCTAATGCAGATTTACCCACTATGCGCATCTATGCCTGGGTGTCTCTGTGGCACTGGTCTAACCCAATTGTGACCACTGACTCAGCGTTCCAGCCAGCTTACATGCCTTGCATCGCGCAGTGTAGAGAGGATTCGATGCCTTCAAGTGCCAGGACTCCAGGGGTAGACGAATCATTGCTGTCTCCGCTACACAGCAGTGCATATTCGTCTGCTCGCCGCAGCCGGCCAATGCTCATTCTCCCGTAATGCTCCAACTGCATGGCTCCGCTTTAGCCTCGGGTCCTCACTGTCATCGTGGGCTGAGAGGGCTGACTTTGTGGTTCGTTGCCTGTGCACACTGGCGTGTTCACCTCCTCATCTTACTGACATTCCAAGGAATAATGCATTCATCGGAAGAGCCTACTGCGGATCCTGGCTCATGCTGACGAGGAATACAGTGCACATGGACCAAATCCGGTGTCTGACAACCTTGTACAGGGTCGAGATGGTATGTACTGAGTGACGCCTTTATTGCTTGCACTCTGTTATTCAGTTGCAATAGCTTATAATAATACATAATGTATGGCTGTCCAATGCATAGCGAAGGAATAGTAGCAAGGAATAGCCATGGGATAAGACAAGACAATCCGCAATTCCGAAGCGAATACTCCATAATAATAGCAATAATGACCGTCATCTACGTGGCTTGCTCCTCTAGTGATTATTGCACAGATTCATCGTTGCTGTTTCTTTCCCTTTCTTTCACCCTGCCGGCCAAGGCGACGCGATTCCGGGAAGCTCATACCGACATACGAAGACAGGGAACGGCCTGGATCGGACGTAGCCGTTGAACAGAAGATGAATAATGGGCCTCAGTTTCTACCGGATGAAGACGTCGCACGGATTCCTCTTGGGTTCAGCGACGAGCTCATCGTCTGTCGGGATTCTCGATGCTCGCGGGGATGGCATTTATTAAATCCACAAATTCAAGAGAGCGAAATCTATGCTAATTCTCTTTATTTTTACTAGCTATTTCCAGAACATATAAGTTACCGTTCGTTCTTCTCTCCGACTGACTGTACATGAGACGTCGCGGAACCCGTTGCAGGTAGGCTTTCGAACGCTTTGTTCTTCAACTTTCTCTCAGTACATCACCCTCAATTACGGTAGTAGAGACAGAAAATAAATTTTCTCCGGGTACATACCTCCCTGGCTTGCAAGGCCCTGCCGTCATCTGAATTTATTTGGTCGGCCGGCTTGCCGAGAATCTCGTCTGCCTTCGCAGCCCAACAGATCTGATCGGGGTTCATGTTGGCTCTGGAGCCTACCAAATGTTCACGCCGCGCCATGGTTTTAGTCCTCCGGAATGTCAAAACGCACAGATGGGGAAGCTATCGGGACTCATACCATCAGGGACACCCCCCAGACTGGCCGTTTGTTGTGTCATGGAGCCAATTTCATCGTCTGATAGGCGCTCACCTCTCCTGGCTCGTTCTTGCAGGACCTGTCGGCCCTCGAAAACGTTCTTCATGGGAGCCATGTCAAATCGCATAAAAATAGCAATAGCTCACTTCTAATCAGCTCGTATAGTGACTTTCTATTTACAAGACAGTGAACAGCTATCTTATGATCATTTTAGGTTAACATGGTTTTATATAGAAAATCGCGTGTGCGGTGCCACCGGCTCGTCCTGACGCAACATGCACGACATGGCACCCAAGAATAAATCTGTCCGGGGCAACACTGTTGTCCTCCATGATATCATTCCTCTTAGGTGCATGTCGTTGGCGATGAAATGGGGGATATAATATCCATGGTGATCGTATAATCATACTATTTATGGGACGGTCGTCACAAATGGCATGAAAGAGCGAAAAGACACCATCAGCCGATACTCTCTCGGACCATCAACTGAGTTCCTAAGTCCTGTCAAACATGAGGTAGTGTTTCCAGGGGATATCGACATCATTCCAGTTGCAACTGTTATGGACAAGTTTTAAAAGAACTCCACAGAATCCAGAGGCCTTTTTCTGACTTCTATATCAGAAAATGGAGCGTCATGAAAATTGTACTGGGCTGGATCGTGGAGAACTGGTCAACCCCCATCCACACTGTTTTCTCTCAGGTAAATAATATATAAGAAGAGCATTCCAAGGGCTTCCATGGCGATAGCAATAGGAATCTGTCCTGAAATTCGTAATTATCGTCTCCTGGAAGGGGCAGGCAAGGCAGCTGACCGGTCAGTGCCCTAGCATAGTCCGCGGATCCCGGCGAAAAGCGGTGGACGGACTCCGCGGAACGCGTTCTCTCCCTGCCAGAGCATCGAACCTGACAGGGCAACGAACTAGCATCATGGCGTTCAGTCTTTCTTTAAGACAGGCCTCCTGTCTCATAAATTCGCTATCGCCGCAATGACGCCCTCGCAGACAGTTGTCGTTGGTTCCTAAGTTACATGCGTGGCGATGGCAGGACAAAAGGAACTGCAACAGCAAGGCGTCGCCAGTGATGCTCCCCCGTTGGCAGACAAACCTAAAACCCCAAACGAAGAGGAAGACAGTGAATCAGATGGCTTCTTGAAGAACTACATGGTACTGTTGATACCCTCTCTTGCTCTCTCTCTGTCTCGACTTTTTCACTGACCTCAGCAGCGGATCTTCTCGTATACTGATCGCGTCGGATGGCTGCTGAATGGCCTGGCTCTGATCGGAGCGATAGGCGCTGGTTGCGCACTCCCAATCATGGATCTGCTATTCGGGAAGGTGATCACCAACTTCAACAATCTGGCTACTGGTGGTCATGACGCTGCTGAATTTCGGTCCAGGATGAACCAATATGCGTATGCTTCCTGATCGTCGCATCCCAACACCGCGATTCTTATCTATTAATTTAATCTCGACTAGGTTGTATTTCGTGTATCTGTTTGTTGGAAAGTTTGTACTGGCGTATGTGTGGACAGTAAGATCCTCGCTGACTCTGTCCTTGACTTCATACGATGCTAAACAATCCGATCAGTTTTCGCTATCACTGTCTGCGATGCGAACCACCAAGGCCCTGCGTATCCACTTCCTGTCCCAATTGCTTCGGCAGGATATTGCGTTCTTCGACTCTAATAAGAGCGGGCCACCATCGGTCCAGGTGACTACCAATGCGAACCTGGTCAACCAAGGCATTTCCGAGAAGCTAGGCTTTACGGTTCAAGGTATATCAACCTTCGTTACCGCTTTTGTAGTTGCTTTTGCGGTCCAGTGGAAACTCACCCTCATCACAATCTGCATCGCACCCGTGATCCTCGTTGTAACAGCGATCTGTGGTTCGATCTACGTTCAACAGGAGAACAGGGTTATGGAGGTTAATGCGAAGGCCGGTGCCATGGCGGAGGAAATCCTTTCGAGTATGAAGACCGTACATGCCTTCTCGGCCTTCCCAAAGCTGTCTGCCAAATACGATGCGTTCCTCCAACGCGCTAAACGGCTTGGGTTAAAACAGTCCTTCAACTTTGCTATCTTCTATTCTGCGGAATTTTTCTGCGTGTATGCGGGTTATGGCTTGGCTTTTTGGCAGGGCGTGAGGCTGTATGCAAAGGGCGAAATCAGAGAGCCCGGTGGGGTCGTTACGTACGCGGCCCCGAAACCCAGCTATCGAATCGGTGAAAATGAAAGGTGCTGAGGAACTAATTTTGCCCTTCGTCACTCTTCAGGGTTATTTTCACTGTCATCGTCGCAGCCACGGCCTTGACCCAGATTGCACCTCAGATGATGCAGATCGCGAAGTCTGCGTCCGCTGCAGCAAAGATGTTCGAAGTCATCGATCGAGAACCGACCATTGATTCCCTATCAGACTTGGGGAAGCGACCTGAGAAATGCACTGGTAACATTCAGCTTTCCCAAATTTGCTTTTCCTATCCCTCCCGTCCACATGTTCCTGTTCTCAGAAACCTAGACCTCTCAATTCCAGCCAACAAGACTACTGCGCTCGTAGGCAGTAGCGGTTCGGGCAAGAGCACAGTAACTGGCTTGCTCGAGAGATGGTACGAACCGTCTAGTGGGCATATACTCCTGGACGGCATAGAGATCAAGGAATTGAACATTCGATGGCTTCGATCCAATATCCGCATTGTGCAACAGGTGGCTGGGCCCCCTACTCCTGCGAAATGTTCGTCATCCTGATCCGTATTTAGGAACCGGTGTTGTTTAACGGATCTATATTCGATAATGTCGCGTACGGTCTTGTCGGTACGGAGTTCAGCAACTGCTCCAAAGATAATCAGACGCGTCTTGTTGTTGATGCCTGCCGAGCTGCTTATGCCCATGAATTTATTGAGCAGCTGCCTGAGGTACGATTTGGAGCTGTACGTCTAGGCTCTAGGCAGTCCGTTAACTTTATTATAGGGCTACCGCACTCAGGTCGGAGAGCGCGCAACAATGTTATCTGGGGGGCAAAAGCAGAGAATTGCAATCGCCCGTAGCATCGTCTCCGACCCGAAGGTTCTAATTCTGGATGAGGCGACAAGTGCTCTGGATCCAAAATCTGAGAAGATTGTGCAAGAAGCGCTTGATAACGTATCATCACAGCGGACGACTATTGTGATCGCGCACAAGCTTTCGACAATTAGAAAAGCCGATAAGATAGTGGTAATATCCAGGGGTGAGGTTATCGAGACCGGGACTCATGATGAGCTAAACGCAGCCGGTGGAGCGTATCATCGGCTGATCAAGGCTCAGGATCTGGGAACAGTTCACGCTGGAGAAGACATTGCTAAAGAGAAGAACGAGACTCCTGTTACCTTAGCTATGGTCCCTTCTACCCAGAACCCCGATACTTACTCTGTTTCCATTGATGATGTCGACCAGAAACGACACAAACGTTCAGTTCGAGATCGCAGCTTGATTCGATGTCTCGTCATTTTATTCTGGGAACGGCGCGAATTGTGGCTATACTTTCTCGTCTCTTTAGTCGCCTGTATTGCAGGAGGTAAGATCCCTCGTTCGAGTCCTCACTGAATTGTCTGGTGTTGATTATCGGGGTCTATCACAGGCGCATCTTACCCTATACTTGCATTCGTCTTTGCGAAAGTGTTGGACGTCTTTCAGATCCAGGACCCCCATGATATGATAAAGAAGGGCGATTTCTACGCTCTCATGTTTTTCGTCATGGCGCTGGCTATCCTTTTGATATACTCCATTCTCGGGTGGCTTACAAACGTCATCGCAACGGTCAGCTTGGTCTTACGTTCAACGTGTCTGATGTGCTAACTGAGACATATATTGGTTAGAACATTGCCCATGTCTATCGGCTTGAGATATTCAACAGTTACCTGCGTCAAGATATGGCTTTCTATGATCAATCAGAACACACCACAGGAGCCCTGGCTTCGCGACTGTCAACCGAACCAACTTATCTCCAGGAGTTAATGGGTATAAACATCGGAACATTACTCATAGCATTTATCAATGTTGTATCCAGTTCCACACTTTCAATCGCAGTCGGATGGAAATTAGGGTTGGTTGTTTTGGCTGGCGCCATGATCCCGATTGTATTTTGTGGTTATCTGAGAGTCCGCCTTGAGTTCTTACTCGATGATTGTGTCCTGGATCGCTTTGCTGATAGCGCAGCATTGGCCAGCGAGGCTGTCTCCGCTATCCGTACTGTCGCCTCGCTTGCAATGGAGGAGACCGTCTTGCATAGATACAGCGAGAAGTTGAATGGAATTGAACAGAGGTCCCTCAAGTTCCTGGTCTGGACTATGTTTTGGCTGTCATTATCTCAGTGCCTTTCACTTCTCTCGGAGGCTCTGAGCTTCTGGTGCGTAGCAGGTCAATCGTTACGCTCATTTGTTCTTGAATCTGACAACAAGCAGGTATGGAGGTCGTCTGTACTCTTTTGGGGAGTATTCTAGTACCCAACTGTACATCATCATGACAGCAGTTGTTCTCTCTGGGGAAGGAGCAGCATCGTTCTTCGCCTTCACTACGAGTGAGTGTCTCTAGCAAAATGACAGGAAGGTATCAAACTGACCTGAATCAGGTATTACAAAGGGGCAGGCGGCATGTAACTATATTCTCTGGCTCCGTTATCTGGTTCCCAGCGTCAAGGACGGTGGCTCTCCGGACGCCTTTAAGGAACAGCGGGATACTGCTGCTCATGTTGAGTGCGAGGACTTGGAGTTTCGTTACCCGACTCGGCCTGATCGTCCTGTCCTCCAAAAAATTAATGTAGATGTGAGTCGCATTCTTCTGGCATTCTTTAATCGGGCTGCTGACATATGACTAGATCCTCCCAGGCCAAGTGGTTGCATTTGTGGGCCCATCCGGCCACGGTAAATCAAGTCTGGTTTCACTGCTGGAGAGGTATTATGATCCAGTCTCTGGTTGCATCAAATTCGACGGCACCGATATTTCGACAGTCTCGCTCAAGTCCTATAGAAGTAATCTGGCACTCGTTCAACAGGAGCCCACACTCTATCAGGGGACGATTCGCGAAAACATCGCTCTCGGCCTTGAAAAAGATGCCACGGACGATGAAATCCTAGATGCATGTCGGCAGGCGAACATCTACGACTTCATCATATCCCTCCCTGACGGCCTTGCCACCGCATGCGGTTCCCGGGGTAGTCTAGTTTCCGGTGGCCAGCGACAACGTATTGCCATTGCTCGCGCTCTTATTCGGAAACCGAGATTGCTTTTCTTAGATGAAGCAACATCTGCACTGGATACGGAGAGCGAGCGCGTTGTGCAGGCCGCCTTGGATAAGGCTAAGGAGGGACGGACGACGGTTGCCATCGCCCATCGATTATCAACCATCAAAGATGCAGACCAGATATTTGTTCTCGTTGACGGAAGGATCGTTGAAAGAGGCACGCATGACGAGCTGTTGACTATAAAGGGCGTCTACTACGACATGTGTCTGGGTCAGGCGTTGGATAGGGGAATTTGAATAGACTATTGTTGGGCCACCTTTCGATTGTGCACATCACATGAAGTTCGAAATAGATGCCCAAGATGACTTGTCTTTCTGTTTCCTTATGCACTACCCCCTCTTTATGCAACTCCAGATGTCTGTTCTTTCTGCCTGATACGCTGTAGATGTCAACTCCAAGTCATGTCCAAGCTAAGCACAAACACTGTCTACCGCATGACCAAGTAGCAACCGTGCTCCAAGAACCTTGACCTCTTTTTGTCCCTTTCTCCCGTAGCTGATGTGGCATTTGACTGGCGTATCACCCAAGATCGACCCTGTTTGCGTCACACCAGGAATAGTGATTGGATTTGGAAAAGCCACTAACCTTTCGGATCACCTCTCCGATACGACAACAGTCCCTTATTCACCGAGATGAGGGTAGGATAGGAGTTGGAAACCCAATTCTCTTTCCCCCCGCGCATGGGCGGATGGCACAGTCCTGGCCCGTGTGACATTTTCGGCTTCGGATCCTCCTTGATGGCACGTAGTAGCACACGATAGAAAGCCTCAGTAGGAGTTATTATGCATTTTGCTTGTGCATGTATTATGCATGCTATGAATCGTAAGAAGGATGGCGTTTAGGGACCGACGCTCCATTATCGGAGTTTGAAAATACTCGATGTCAGATCCCCTTGACGAAATCCTTCCAGGATGCAGAAGAGACCCTGGTTACATTTGCTTTATAACCTTCAGGCATTATTTAGGCTCATCTTAGCTATTGTTTAAGGAAGTAAATACCTCCATCTCTATACTGCGGGTCCACTCACTTCATAGGATGGGTTACTCCACACTCCACCCAGAATCTGGAGTATACCCACCTTTACAACAACAATTTATTCTTATTCTGTCTGTAAAGGTGAATAATTAATATGCAGTCTGTATAGTTGTCTGTCTATGGGATAAGTTGCTTGTTGTAACTTTAATGTCAGAAGACCAAGTGGCAGTCACATTCTTCCATGTGAGCATAGATTTTCATCCTGCAGAGCACTAAAAAAGCAAAAAAAAGCCGTCTTGGCTGGATCTCGTAGGCAACGTACAGAATTCATAAAGACCGAGTTGGGCATAAGGGAGCATTTGTGTACAATGCACTGGTCCTTCAAAAGATGGGCTCTGATCCGGCACCGACAGTACAGGAGTTGGTCAAGGGGATAGATATTTCACAAGCTCTGTTCCCTGGTAATGGCAGTATTCAATTGTCAATGTTTGTCAATCCCTTCTTCTATCTGTCCTAGAGTTCTGCTGGCCCCTGTTTCCTGTCGGTAATAGACTCTCCCTTTTCCCCATTCTCTCCTAGTTCACTGTTCGACCTCTCGAGGTATTCGGTATGGCATCAGAATTACGCTCATCTTCCACCCCGTCCGTGTCGGCTTTTGACAAAGAATCCACTGGGAATCTTTACAAAGCCCACCAAGTGCCCGTGGAGCAGAATGTTGCCGAAGAGGTTGCCGAGATCGATTACTCCAAGTATACGAACCGGAAATTACCATGGCGATTGAACGTGACAGATTTCAATCTTATTATTCGGCATGAATATCCTGGGTCGGGGGTCGAGGGAGACCCCTACATCATCGACTGGCTTCTCGAGGATCCCGAAAATCCTCGTACCTGGACCGGGGCCTTGAAATGGGTTTGTACGATGATCCCTGCCAGCGTCGTGCTCTGCGTGGCCCTGGCATCGTCCGCATATTCTGGCGCCGTAGAGTGGATGATACGTGAATTCCGCTGCAGTGAGGAGGTCATCATCCTCGGATTGTCTCTTATGGTCCTGGGCTATGCTGTTGGGCCCTTAGTATGGGGTCCCGTGTCAGAGGTTATAGGTAGACGCGATATCATGATTGCGACGATGATAATGTACACCATATGGACATCAGTGTGCACCGCTGCCCAAAACGTATGGTCGCTGATCATATTTCGCTTTCTTGCCGGAGTATTCGGCTCGAGCTCTCTATGTGTTCCTGGAGGAATCATAGCTGACACATTTGCGGCTGATCTTCGTGGAATTGCATTCGGCATTTTCTGCGTCGCCCCATTCTTAGGACCTGCTCTGGGACCAGCCATCGGCGGCTTTCTTTCTGATGCCGGAGGGTGGCGTTGGGTCATGGGTCTGCTTGGGATCTATGCTGGCCTTTCTACCTTTGCATGCTGGCTTGTCGTCCCTGAGACATACGGACCCGCCTTGCTGAGAAGTCGCGCGAGGAAGCTCTCTAAGGTCACTGGCAAAGTTTACATTTCCAAGCCGGATGCCGCGAATCCGATTCAGGTCAAGGCCCTTGTAAAACGTTCCTTGGTCAGGCCATGGGTCCTGCTTTTCCTGGAACCCATCGTGCTGAGCCTTACTGTACGTAAGTTGGCCATACATGGTAGCATTTCCCTTGCTGACTTGTTGTACATAGATCTATATGTCCGTCGTGTATGGAACTCTTTATCTCTGCTTCGCTGCTTTCCCGGTGGTTTTCCAACAAGGCCGGGGCTGGAACGCAGGTCAAGGAGGTCTTGCCTTCCTAGGGATTCTGGTCGGATTCATCATTGGCCTTATTGTCTTCTTTTGGGATAACACTCGTTATATGAAGTTGTGCAGGAAAACAACCAAGGTCATCCCCCCAGAGATCCGCTTGCCACCGGCTATTGTAGGAGGCGCCTGTATTGTCATTGGGTTGGCTTGGTTTGCTGCCACAAATGGTCCAAATATCCATTGGGCATCTCCGATTGTTGCAGGGGTTCCCATGGGGACCGGTTTTGTTCTTGTTTTCGTTTGCAACGGCAATTATCTGTTCGTCTCCCTTGGTGCCTTGACACGCCTTAATGGTAATATGCTGATACGCTGTCCAGTGTCGATGCGTATACGATATATGCAGCTTCTGTCCTCGCCGGTAACTCGGTTATGCGGTCCACGTTTGGTTGCATTTTCCCCTTGTTCACAACTTATATGTATCGGGTATGCTTTTCTTTTCCCCTCGAGACCTACCTTATAGCTGTCAGAAGTACTGATCTCTTGTATTTCTCATCGTTGTAGGATCTTGGTATTCATTGGGCATCGGCAGTACCGGGTTTCATCGCGCTCGCATGCTTTCCCTTCCCCATTATATTCTACATATACGGCCCCAAGATCCGCGCAAAATGCAAATATGCAGGAGAGTCAGCTCGGGTAATGGAAGCTTTGCAGAGGGAGATGCTCAATAGAACTGTTGCAACACAAGGACTGGATGCAAATAGCAAAGAAGACGTTGCTGAGGTCTGAGGTCTGAGGATCGAAACGCTTCATGATGCCGTCTCTGTATATAATAAGTCCCTGCATGCCTTCTGAGTTGATGATAATCAAGACTTCTCTTCTAATAAACATCACACAGTAGTTCCTATCTTGAATTAATTGCTGTCTTGTAAGCCGCAGGATGAGCACTGTCGAATTTATCATGCCACAGGCCTCTGGATTCACTGCACTGGGATCTCCACTTTTGCTGCTGGCATTGCTTCACTCATTTCGACTGACGGAGCATTCCTGTACCTTACGGAGGCCACACTGGCGCCTCGGGAAATAAGGATATAAAAAGGGATGTTCGCCCAGGCGTGGTTGTTGTAGTTGTTTTTGTAGTTGTAAGTCCTCGCTCCTCCAGCAGCTGACACCTTCCTAATCGGGCAGCATCATGGCATGATGATTGCTCCTGCCAAATCTGCCTCGCTGCGACTTCATACTCTTCCATCTCCGGCTGCATCTCCCACTTGGGCCTTTGCTTCTTCGACGTCCCTTCCCCTACCCGTCCCCCAGGAAGAACACCATCCCCCAAAGAAATACCCCAGGCGATGCCAGCCTTCAAACCGGAAGAGAGAGAGGCTTAAGAAGGCGTCGCACAAGCCTTTTAATTCTAGATTCTCCCCCTCCCCTGGTAACGACATGAATGCGTCAATATCCCACGCAAAGCTACAGAAAACTGCAGATCTCCGCCGTGTGTACACGTCTTACAGGGCCGTCTTCAATGGCCCGAATGCCAAAATACGAAGAGTAAAGCCCATCACTTCACTTGTCGAAAAGTTTGCATCCCCCATGCGCAACCTGCTTAAGGACCTCGGTAAGGATAATGTCGTTGCCATGATCAAAACTCTGCTTGAGCTTGGGGTATTCGAGTCGGAGCAAAAGGCAAAGATCAAGTTTCCCGAGTTGTTCAATGATTCAACCGCGCGTAACATGAATCGTGCCGCCTCTGAGTTTTCGATAAAGTGCTCGACGGATGAAGCAGTGAGGAGGATAGAATCTGAAGGAGACTGTTTCAACTTTAACCAGCCTGGCCCCCTTCCATCGGTTTCTGTAAGACCGGCAACAGAAACCGCCAGTCAGCAGGACATTCAGAATCACCTGGAACCGATGGTCTGTTTCCCTTGCTTCCCAGGTTCTACCAAACCGCCGACTTTATACACTATATCGCTCCCATACAGTGCGCAGCATATGATTGTTACACATGCGCAACGGATTCTAGAAGAGTGTTTCTGGGACTGGGCGAAGAGCCGGATACCAACATTCATTAACAAGAGCAGCTGGGATTGCCCAGCGGCCATCGAGTTGACGACGTGGTTGAAGCAAATTCCCCATTGGGTAAAAGTGCTTTCTCCCGACGCCTTTCAGCAAGATATCGTAGAGGCTCATGAGACACAGCTCCAGCAAGTGTTGGCCGATGCGACAAGGCTTCGCCACACGGCTGTCCATCGGTTGCCAACTACTGCTCGAGGCCTTGATACAATGCTCGTGTCCAGCGCGAAACTAGCAAACCTCCTCTGGGATCCGTTGCGCGCGGGTCTGTTGGAAAATCTCCACCTTGAACTGGAGAGGCATATTAGGTCTATGGAATTGAGCAAAAACGCCTTGGATAATCAGCTCGGTGAGGGGCTGGGAGAAATCCTTGGACAGCGCGCAGAATTGGAACTAAAAGAGAGACAACTATATATGAGAATCGCACAGGAGGACGAGTCCAATATGTCTTTGACCGGACAACTGTTACAGGAATCAGTTCAGAAGATCATTAGTGGTGAAATTGATACGGAGAGTAACGAGCCCGGCAGTGACACCTCGATGAGTGGGAAATCCGATACTGAGGATACTACCGTCGGAAGTGGCCCAGGTAAGGGCGGTGACGTACAAACTGTCGGACATGGCAGTCACAGGGAAGGTTGCAGCACCACTACCGATAGCTTTTCTTATGAGAAGGTTGACTCCAGGCAAGGACTGTGAGGGCCTGGCCAGTCTGTGGTCAGATCTGCTCATCTGTCCGTGCCGAATAGATGTTTCCGGGTTTGTTCCTGACACTTGAATAGCTGTAGCAGTCGACTAATCGCATACGGCAATTCGAGACGTGATTGAAGGGAAATGAATATGTTCCGGAGAGTCGTAGGCGCTTTGGTACATAGCATTCCGTAGTTCAGGCGACAAAGTAGGATTGCCTCGGCGGCCTCTCAATTGTCTACCTTCGCTATTACACAAATATACCATTTTCTCCTAAGAAAGTAGGTAACTATATAGTACACCGTTGAATTTAAGAGTCAAGGCGATATTCATACATACAAAAGTCAAACCAGCTTCATGCTGCTCCTGTTTTGCTATTCTGCCAGGTTCTCGAGAAGCCCATGAGCAACAATACTTAGCGGAACCCCCAGATGCCCATTTTGCTGCATAGACAGCATAACAGAGTCTGAACATAGTACCACTCTGTCTATCAGCTCCTCTGATATATGGCAATCGAGGCTCCGTAGGGCCGTTTTAAGTTGCTCGTGTCTATCTTGACGCATCTCCCTACACGAATCGTGGTTGCTCATGATGTGGTCAAATATTTGGTGATGTTTGACAAGGTTTCCATACGTCAAAGGTAGGGAGAGAGGGCTTTCTGTCGAACTTTGGGAGGAGGCGGCAGACTGTGATGCTTTAGAAAGCTGTTCCGCAACAAGTGGAGTCTGGCATGAGCTGGACACTTTCCTGAGAAGTCAGTTAGCTGCATTCAATATGGTCAACGACATCCCAGTTAAGGTTCGATTCACAGATACATACAGCGTATAGGTCGTTTCCGTGGACCACATCTCGTCAAGTTCCAATGGGACGCCGGGCATAGTGACGACACTGGTCTTCCTAAGCAGCTATTGTTTCCAGATGCGAACGAATGATACTTCAAGGCACCGTGTACAGGTAAAAAAAAATGTTTGGGATGATAGCTTGCAGTGTCTTATAGAGTGAGATGGCTGGGTTCGAGAAATGGAAGGGGAATTGTCAATTTCGTGGTTGATAGACAGATGCAGCAGTATCTGGAATTTATAGTTGTTTCCCTTCCAAGACTTTTGCCGACTTGCGAACGCTTTTCGACATTTTCAAATAGTGTTCTTCTGGGCCGGGTGTGTATACCTCTATGACTGCAGGTGCAGCGAGAAGAATCACCAATGACACACTCAGATAGGTTCTGGGGGATGGACGGGATATATTGCAGCTCAAAAAGTAGGTTTCTTTAAAAACAAAGTTTTTCTATTTTTTTTTTTTTTTTTTTTTTTTTCATGGCAGCTGAGTTGCAGATTCAAGCGAAATCTTAACTTTGTAGTTTGTTGTGTCAGGATAATTTTTGCAGACGCTCCGTCCCATGCCAAGCTGGAGAAATAGAAACCATGCAGGTGCCATGATGACTCGATGGGCCATGATGGTGTCCTGCTACTTTTTTGTTTGCCAATGCCAAGTAATATGCCGCGTATGCCATTACCAAGCTGCAAAGGAATTCTCACCATCCCTTGGCTTCAATGCTTCAATTCAATGGAATGGGCTCTAGCAGCATCAGGATGCAATGTCAAGCCACAAGTCACAGTCTTGCCAACGTTACCAGTCCTTGTGGCGCAGTCATCTTTGGGCGTTGGAAGCCCCACGATCGTCCATCCATACATGGATTCTGTGTATGAGGACAGAAGGCCAGTGGTAACGGCTCCCTGCAGCCTCGTCTTATCATCCATCTGAAAAGGCTGTAACAGCCTTCTGCAGGTCTACTTCATCCAGTGAGAAATCATCAGGTCCAAATCTGACTGACGCCAGCCTGTACAAACCTGTCAACTAGGTATCAATACATGTGGTAATCAAAAGAAAAAAAAAAAAAAAAAAAAGGCGAGAGAGAGCCGTCTGACCACAGTGAAAATATCTTTTTCAGGGGCGGGATTCTTGTTCATGAGGCTCTGCAGTGTCTCTCTGCCTGTCTGCATATCACAAGCAGGTACTTCGCAGAGATCCCAGTCGTTCATTCGGTTCACAATGCTCAACTGACGTTCATCCTTATTTCCAATTACACCCCCACTACCACTACCCCTTTCTCGTCCCTTTTCGATTAATTCTTCGTGCCAACAGATTTTGCCCGGGTCAATCGTAGATGATTAAACGCGTGAGGTAATAATACAAGACATTTTTGCCCGTCGTACGCCCGGAGCTGTTCGCAAAGCGCGGACCCTATGCCTCCTCATCCTCGACTTCCTCGATCTGGACAGACCGAAGCTCTCTATTGAACCGTTCCTCCTCCTCCAGTAGCCGTTGGTGTTCACTATCCACAGTATCGCCAGTTACAATAGGTGTAGGAGCGTTAGTGGCTGTTTGATCCGTCGCCGGGTTGATGCCCTTCGGAACGCTTGCACCCCCGTGCAGATAGCCCGCATGCTCAAGTTTATCCATCTCCTCTGGTTCAAGCAGCTTTCCTTGGCCTCGGACTGCATTTTGTTTCATTCTAACAGCGGCCGGGACGAACTTGCTGACAGCTTCCTGCCGGAGGTCTCTGATTTCAGGTGCGGCTTCGTAGACCGTTTTCGCTTCGACTACAGGAGGCTTTGCCGGGAGTGGATGCGGGCCCTGTCGCTCTTCTGCATTTTCTGCATCCGCGTCTCTTCGTCTTCTCCTTAGGTACTCTTGCGGTATGGGCGGGGGAGTGTCTCTCGGCATCGGAATTCTTCGCACGCTCTCATCCGTGTCGCTGCTGTCGCTTTCCCATTGTCCGAAATGATGGCGATGCTCATCGTCTCGCCTCCTTTTCCCAAGTACACCACGTCCATCAGCGCCCCGGCCCCGCTGGCCATGCGGTTGATCACCCCTCGTCTCGAATGTAGGCGCCTTGACTCCTAGTGCTTCTCGAGCTTTTTGTACAGCCCGCAAATCCCGCTCCAGAGCTTCAAGGATCTGTCTCTCACGTGGTCGGAGTTGTTGTCCAGTCTCCTCGATGGCCTTGAGGTCGTTTACCTGTCGTTGAATACGCTCAGGATTGCGACGCGCTAACTTTTCATTTCGACGGTTGAGCGCTTCAGCCTTGGACTTCTTCAGCGCCTTTTGTTTCTCTAACTTCCTCTGCGCCGCAGCAGGGTTCAACGTGCGCTCTTTGTCTTTAGGCATGGTGGGCGAGGTTCAGTGTCGGGGGGAGGTTGGCCTTATTGTACCGGATATGCACGACGAACTGAACGGAATATCAGATACCGTTTTGCTTTTGCGGAGTCAGGAAAGAGGTGCTGACTGGGTAAGTACACCGAAGAATGGTAGACTATCTGTTGGTTGAGAATAGGCGAAGATGTGGTCAGCGCAACTGCTAAAAAGTATAACATGATCGGACAAGTTGCCGGCAGCTTTTAAGGCAGACCGGACCCGCAACAGACGGCTTGGAGAATGCTCACAGGCTGCAGGTGAAGAGCAGGTAGCAGTATGCTGCATGAACACGGACTACCTAACCAAGCAGTTATCGATCTGGGATGTCTTTTCAGCTCTTTTTGCCTTGACGCCAATAGGAACGCAGCCAGGATCGCAGCGTTGTAGCCTCACCTGTTGGGCAGCAGCTAATCGCGGGGGAGGCAGTCAGAGACCGTAGGAGAGTAGGACGTAGGGAATCGACTTTGAAGCAACGGCAGGGAATCGAACAGGAGTTGGGAGAGTATAGGTAGCTCTTTGGGATGCGGAATGAGACGCGAGTTTTGGTTTTGGTCCAGCGGACCGGAGGCGGATTGATTCCAGCGATGGGAGATTCAAGAGCGCGTCATGGTATATAGTATTTATAGCTAGCTGCATGCATCGGGACCACGCCCATCAGCACCGTTCAGTTGAATATCCAGAAGATAAGCCGGTCTCTTCCTCTGTCTGTCTCTCTCTCACCTGCACCTGCTCAACCTCGTCCGAGGCAAACCGCCAGCGAGGAGGAATTCCTCAGTCCCTCCATCCATCTCCTGACGTCTCATCACCCGACTCTCTGTTTTGTCCAGAGTATTTTAATTCATCTGCTTCAGATTCTTTACCTTCGTCTCCCAATGCTCTCTTGCGTCTGATTCACAGGATCCCTCCTCCAACAGGAGACGCCGCTGTCTGTGGCCTCTTGGTCCCGTCGTCGTCGTCCTTCGCAGGCGCTTCCTGGCCCGCTTCAACCGTCGCATTGCTCTAAATACAACCTTGCTTAAGGGGGAAGAGAATCAGTAATCCATCCACTGTCCAGCGAGCTCGATCGAGTGGCTTTGTCTGCGCTGTACCCTTGCCTCCAGTCGGGGTGACGACTGGGCTGCGGTCTCTTTGCCTTCCCACGCTCCCCTCCTTTTCTCCCGACTCTTTTCTCCCCGACACCTCTCTACCTCTCGCTATACGTCGTCTGTCACGCACTCGGACACACCGTCACTACGTTTCCGCCGTCCTTTGCTCCGTCATCATGATCTTCTGTTCGTCTTGCCTCCCCACGTCAAGAATATCCGGCGCATCCTAGACCTCCGTCGCGGTTGGAGCATGTCTCTACCGGGACCAAATGTCCGTATCAACCTCGATTCCGGACACCTCGCTTGGCCTCACGTCCTCCGAGATTCAGATCCTTCGACAGCAGCAACAGATTGCACTTCAGGGTGGTCACGCTAACGGGATTTCCAGAGGCAGAGGGACTGGGAGGAACAGCAATTCAAGTTCTCGCACTGCCAGTGCTGCTAGCAGCCATGGCCGGCTGTTACTCGATCCTTTGAGTCTCAGGGCCCTTTCGCATCAATTGGACCATCTTCAGGAGCAGATCCGCAACCGCGTCGAATTCGTACGTGGAAATTTCCCCTCCCCGGCCTACTCCCTGTGAAGGGTATCTTCTGACTTCTCACAGCTGGAGGAACAAATACAACTGTCTATCCAAAATTCCTGCGACCACGCAGGTAACGTAATCGCTAGTGCAGATGTTGAGATCGCACGTACCCGTTCGATTCTGGCCGCTATTGATGACTTGGAGACCGAGCTCGCCAAGATCACTCACATACGGGATATTGTCAAGTCTTTCCGTGCGAGACTTGAAACCTATGACCACCGTCTTGATCAAAGCATTCGTCGGCGACATTAGCTCCCCTACATTACTTCCCCTTGTCGAGCGGGTTAGAAGGAGATGAAAAGATAAAAAAAAAAAAAAAAAAGAGCCCGAACTCCCTTTTCCTCAACTCCTTTCCTTTGATGCCATTGCCCTCTACCTGCTCCTCTTTGGATCTTACAAACCTCTTTGTCTTTCTTGCCTGCTGGGCATTCACGACTGCTCTATGCTCGTTTATTTTGACTGCTGGATGGTCTTCTCCACACTTCTTCCGTTCCTACCACTATTTTGTTTCCACGGCTTACCCGCGATTCTAGACAGGGCTCTGGACACAGGGCTCTCCAGTCTTTTCCTTGCGGATACCCTTCTTCCGACAACATCTTGCAGCTACGCCATTCCAGCTTCGTCCCTTTCTTAGCTTCCCTTTCTCAATACTTGTTATTTGCTCAGATTTGTTTTGTTTACATAGGAAGGTATCCTCGACTTCGTCCTCATTTTATTCTTGGGTTTGGAGACTATCGTTTATAAAGATCTGGTTTTGCCTCGCGGCTAATTCGCATTTCCTTGTGATTTACAATTCATCGCAGCTTTGAAAGGAAATGCATTGTGTTGATAATATCCCATTTCAAATTTGTATTTGAAGAATATTGTTGCTGCATTGACTGCTCCTTTTCTAGTAGTTTTAATACCCCCCCTCTCTTTACAACGTTGTCCTGCTCTTTTCACAACCCTGTCCGTTTCCCTTCTGGTCACCCTTCTGTAGCCCGATTCATATAAATGTCCGTCGAATTCATTTGCCTGTGTCTTGTCCGCCAAGTTGTCTCGCAAAGACACGCGAATTCATATGTATTGCAGAGCTCATATCTCGTCCCTCATGGTTCATTTTCGGTTTCATTTCTCAGGTTTTAAGTCCTTTCATCGTTTCATAATTGTCAAATCTTCAGCAGGTCTCCTTGAATTGCTTTTGTGACGAAGCTAAATGATGAAATGATGATAATCAATACACCCACGAAGGCCTATTAATCGTAGTCATTCGGCAACCTCGATTCTAGAACGGGGCCCTCAATGAAATGCGTTATTCTTGGATCCAGGTTCATCATTTCAATACTCTTGGCAATGGTAATCACGATGGGTATGTAATCTCTGCCGAGATAGGGCAGCAATTCACATGGCATTTTCATCGGTGGAAAAGACATCAAGGTTATGTGACGCTTTCAGTCTCCCTTCTGTTCTGTCTCTTTTCGGCGGTCTGTGAGTTTCCTATTACGGTTTGACGTCTGAGGGAATCGCTTCTCGGTCTGGCATGCATTGCAACGAACAACCAACACATCGGCCCAGGGCTTCTTGCCTCCCTTGCTTGCGTTTCTCAGCTCATACACACAATTAACTCCCTGTACAAGAAGTAGATCGCAACGTTTGCAGAATGACCTTTTCATGTCTAATGGTAAACGAAGCTGTGACTTCAAAGACACACCGCGCATGTGAGAGAGATATTGTCGCGGTATAGAGGCCTCGGTCGCTTTCTTATTCACGTTCACTGCGATATCCCGATTCATATTAGACGCTGTCTCTGGAAGGCCGGAGTCCAATACGGGAGGTTTTGTCTGGATGGCATTCCGATGAAGACTCTCGTTGCTGGGGGTCGCAAATGCGGCGTGAAGATATACAGCGGCTTTATGAAGATAATCCAGCCGTGCTTGCAAGTGGCTGTGTGCCCCCTTCTGCGGGCCTTTCTTTGCCTTTGACTTGGCCATCGAGATATTCGTTTTGCGTTAAAATCGTGGTGGAACTTTGAGGGCCATCTAATATTACTATTGCTGCGGCCATTCAAAGACCAAAAAAAATGCCAGGCTCCGATGTGATTGACTCATACAGCTGACTAATGTGTAAAAGCCACGTGACTGATGCGTGAGCCTTTCTCGCCTTCTCGATCTTTCGCAACCGCGAACCTTTCTTCCATCCTGTCATCTCCGTTCCCAGACTGGTTTCTTTGTCCACCCTTCCAATTCATCCGAAATAGTATCTGAAAGAGACCGTCTGGATAACCTGTCTTGTTTTCTTTCGCTCTATTTTCTTCTTTGTCCAATCTTCGCAGTCAAACCGTCCCTATCCTCCTTTCGCTGCCTCATCGGAATACGCGCGACGCGACCGTCTCTACACAGGTTTCTCCCATTTCCCACCCATCGACTTCTTTCGCCACTTTTCCTTCGACATGTCGCACGAGGAGGATCTCATCGACTACTCCGATGAGGAGCTTCAGACCACTGACGCAACTGCTACCACTACTGCTCCTGCTGCGAATGGAGGCGCAGCCAAGAAGGGCGACCTAACGGTCACTGGTAACCGCCCGGACAAGAAGGGAAGCTATGTCGGTATTCATTCAACCGGTTTCCGCGACTTTTTGCTCAAGGGAGAACTTCTACGTGCCATCACCGACTGCGGCTTCGAACATCCATCGGAGGGTTAGTTTGAATCACATTTCTTTCCCACCACAAAGCCTTCCTCATTGCTGCATTTTCCAACGTCCGTCCATCTCCGCGGAAATCTAGAGTCGCTTGGCCATCTGTCTTAAAAAGCTGTTCATAACCAAATCCTTCAAAGGCGGCATGTGGTTGGTTCTCTGCAAAATCATCTGGTGCTATACTGGGTAGAACCGCGCGCCTTTACTACCCTTTGCTCTCTGCTTCTTGGAACAGGGCTCGTAACGAAGGGGGTGGCTATGCAGAAAACGCATTCACAAGAGAGTCGCTGTGAACAAGCTATTCACTGAAGAATGGGAAGATGTGTCTTTTCCGAAGGCATGCGGAGTTTCCGCTCTACCTCCAGTTCTTTTTTTTTTTTTTTTTTTTGTTCTGGATGGCAGGCATCTTCGTGTCGACTGCTTCAGACCCTTCGAATGGATTGAAATATCCTTGAATAGGATCCTATCGATGACATGATGGTTATTGATTGCAGAAGACGAAAAGCTTCTTCCATATGGCAGACTCCGGCGGGATGGACGGACACTCGCGATTCGAATTGTTTTTTTCTTTATTAAAGTTCATGGGTCGAATGTACAAAGTCTAACATACCGTTTCCGCCTTACTACAGTCCAGCAAGTCTGTATCCCGACTGCGATCCTTAACGTCGATGTCCTGTGTCAGGCGAAGTCTGGTCTTGGAAAGACTGCCGTCTTTGTCTTGACAACTCTCCAGCAGCTGGAACCTGTTCCTGGAGAGTGCTCCGTCCTAGTCATGTGCCATACTCGTGAGTTGGCGTATCAGATCAAGAACGAGTACGCTAGATTCAGCAAGTACCTCCCCGATGTGAAGACTGCTGTCTTCTACGGAGGCACCCCGATCCAGAAGGATATCGAAGTGTTGTCGAACAAGGATACATTTCCCAACATCGTGGTTGGCACCCCTGGTCGTCTGAACGCTCTCGTTCGCGAAAAGAAGCTGTCCCTGCGCCATGTGAAGGCATTTGTTCTCGACGAGTGTGACAAAATGTTGGATCAGATCGGTAAGTCCTGATGAATTCTGTGTTCAATGTAAATATATGTACTGACCCAAGAATCCAAGACATGCGGCGCGATGTCCAGGAGATCTTCCGCGCTACTCCCGCCGACAAGCAAGTGATGATGTTCAGCGCCACTCTCTCGCAGGAGATCAGACCCATTTGCAAGAAATTCATGAGGAATCCGCTGGAAGTCTACGTCGATGACGATACAAAGCTTACTCTGCACGGTCTCCAGCAATACTACATCAAACTCAGTGAGTCGGAGAAGAACCGGAAGTTGAACGAGCTGTTGGACAGCCTCGAGTTTAACCAGGTGATTATCTTCGTCAAGAGCACTCTTCGTGCGAATGAGCTCGACAAGCTGTTGCGCGAATGTAACTTCCCTAGCATTGCAGTACATTCGGGAGTCAGCCAAGAGGAGCGGTGAGCTCATACGTTCTTCCACGCCAGTCAAACCTTTCTACTAACAGAAACGATTAGTATCAAACGCTACAAAGAATTCAAGGAGTTCAACAAGCGTATCTGTGTTGCCACCGACGTATTCGGACGTGGTATCGATATCGAGCGTATCAATCTTGCCATCAACTACGATTTGCCGGCGGATGCAGACTCGTATTTGCACCGCGTTGGTCGTGCTGGTCGTTTCGGTACCAAGGGTCTATCAATTTCCTTCGTCAGCAGTGAGGAGGATGAGAAAGTTCTCAAGGATATTGAGAAACGTTTCGAAGTTGCTCTTCCGTAAGCTAACGCCAGAATTATTCTTTTAATGTGAAAGACTTGCACCGCTAACTATTGAAATAGTGAGTACCCTGAAGAGGGCGTGGATTCGAGCACGTACATGGCATAGGTTGGGAAATACAGGTGACTGGGTCGTGGGCAGTATTTAGTTGCCCAGGCTTTATTTCAGTGAAATCAGTTGCTCTTCAAGTCATCTATTTTCATTCTCCTTTTGTTCTTGGCGTGCCTGGCTCAGCTGTGATTTTGTGTTTGTTACTCAGTAGTCTTTACTTGCCACATGCATGGCGACGCAAATGGTGCAAAATATAATGGAAAAAGGTACAGATCTACAGAGAATTTCCTATGTACTCTGCAGTCGCGAGCTTCAACTGGCTATGGCCTCATTTGCTCTACGGTGCGCGGAGAAGTCCTGTCTGATGTTTGAAAAGTTGAGTCTGAAGCTGTATGGTGCCAAGACCATATTTGTATGCAGTTCCCTATTATAGCAGACCATTCAATCAATGGGAAGGTCATATGGCCATCAGACAACGCTACTAAGCTGTGTAGAGCTCATAATTGAGACAGAAGGATTGCCTGATTAGGAAACTACAGGGTTATATAAGGTGGTTAGATTTATTATAGATAGCTCTACTCAGTCAGATTGCTGTCCACCCTCGTAATTCAACAGCCTCACGGGAGACGGCGGGAAGGATATACACGTTTAACGCTATACACTACAGATACAGAATTGAGGCTCATAAAGCTTCAAATTAAGCAGTTCACGATGCAGTGAGAGTCCATAATAGAGCATTTGGCGAGAGCACTCTCAAGCACGTGACCACCCATTCCCTTCATCGTCCATCTCCACTGTTTTCTTATTATCTGTGTATTGGGTCTGACAGTGCTGGGACTCGAGAGTACCAGATGGCTCACGTGGGCTGGAAGATCAAACTGTCATGGCTTGCAGAGCAAGGAAACAAAACTCTAGTCAGACGACTTGCAAACCCACAGGGTTCTGTCCCGCATGTGTGATGTAAGTGCTCCTTGAGACTCCCATCAGACTGGATGGGATTGAAGCTAAAGACATGCTTTCCAGTCTTGCGGATGGGATTCCAACATCCCTTGCTTCGTCTGGGTAGATAGTTCTCCGCCAATTAGAGTATACTATACATAAGTACCGTACATGCTTGTATTACTTATG
Organism: Monascus ruber; assembly: GCA_002976275.1. Lineage (NCBI taxonomy): Eukaryota > Fungi > Ascomycota > Eurotiomycetes > Eurotiales > Aspergillaceae > Monascus > Monascus ruber. The sequence continues at coordinate 1,469,015 of PSNO01000008.1, read as the reverse complement.
CTGCGGATAAGTGATGGCCATTGCTCTGCCGCCACCAAACTTGGATATGGTGCTAGCCTATTTCTCAAGGGGGCTGGCTGAGTGATAAGTATTAAATTATCCATGGGAACAGAAGAGCCGGTGATCGATTCCAGATATTATTTATTGCCTTGGAACAGATACCAGGAGATTTATGGATTATTCAAGCCGCACGACTTGCATGCGGTTAGTACTGGAAAGATACGATGCAATATCATTTATTTATTATTGCTTTCATCGGGATCGTCGATATGGATCCGATACAGAGTACTATAGCAGCTAGCATATCTGGGAAAAGGCTAGTATCAAGGCCCATCCTTGATTAACATGCAAATGGATATATCTGCCTGCTCTGATTGGAGATAATATTATGCAAGTCGCCTGTGGCTGTGCGGTGCTCTACACAAATTGGTCAGCGGTATTCGTGGGAGATATTCGTCGATAAAAAAAATGTGGCTGCACTCAGTGGTCTAGTTATTGCGGATACAATTACATATCAGGAGATCTTGGCAGGATAAGGATGCCCTCTTCATTCCATCGAGTTTCAGACTGGGCCGGCAAGTCCGGCACTATCGTCTGTACTTTGTCCAGATGCCTGAGGTATTGCTTTCTGTAGGCTCCGACATAACTGGTGCACTGATGGATTCATTTATTAATGAATGCATGCATGCAGTGTTGGCAGATGCATGTCCAGTGGAAGAATAATTTACCCTTCAAGTCTGGACTCTCCCGCATGAAGCGCAAGATCGGAGGGCCCAGCCAGACGATCATCAGTCAATCACCATGACTATTACGGCATTGTTCCTCCTAGGAACCACGTCCAACAGAGCTTGTCCACAGAGAAATCAACCCACCGCCAATCATGATGCTAACGGTTGTCCAAAGTTCAGGGACCAGGATCACAATCAGGTTGGGGCAATGGACGTACAGCGTACATCCGCTGTTTCAACGCCTGAAGGAGCGGCATCCTTGTGGATTTCCTTTATTCCTTGTCCATCTAAATAGAACGAGATTTTTATGGCGGCGTACGCGTATGGAATACGGTGTATATTATTTATCCTGGAGGCGATCTCCGGCCGGCCTCGGATGAATCTCTGCAGTATTAATTCAAATTCAAATTCATTTCATCTCGCGGGCCAAGTGGATAAGATCCAGCGATGGAGAAATTTGTCATGGCTAGTCTAAGATTTAAGGGCTCTGATATGATATGGGATTCTGCGTCGGTTAGGCGAATCCTTCCTCGCATGCCTTACGCGGAATCCATCCTTCAGAGCAGATAGAATACCATCATAAAGCGTATGGTAATTATTAATAAGGACAAAATAGAAACAATAGAGTTTGCAGGACCCCAAAACAAGAATGAATGACATAGGGAAAGGGGAGCGGAAGCGTGTGTGTGTTGGTTAAGTGAAGTGTGTGGGCGAGTCCCTCCATGCCATCGCCCAACCTGCTCAAGGTTCCAACTGACTCTGCATCGTCTCTCCTCCTCCTCTTCCTCTTCTTCTTCTCTCTCCTCCCTCTTCATCCGTCTCCTCATCCTCTATATCCTCTCGTTTCCCTCCTCTCGTTTCTGTTTTGCCCTTGTCTTTGCTCATTGGAAGGTGACACGTGATTGGCAATCCAATCCTTTCGTTTCGCATTTGACGTCCTGGGTTTTATTAGATTCTGCTTGGGCTTCTTTTCTTTTCGAGCCTGTCTCATCTTATTTTTACCTTTTTTTTTTTTTTTTTTTTTTTCTGAGAAAAAAAAATCTTCTATATTATTGTATTTTATTTTACTATTTGTTTTTCTTGGTGTGCAATCGCTCGCCCGAAGGCCTCTTTGTCGGCAGTTCCCCAGCATCGGCCCTTCGTTTCTACTACTACTACTACTACTGCCGACTTCCTTGGGTGCTATCTCCTTCGTTTGCTCCGACGCTTCAGGAATCCTCCTACTCTCGGTAATCGACGTTCTTCACTGCGTCTAGGGACCGCTGTTGACCTCCCAGGCCCGGGTGGGAACGCCTCCTTCCCTGCCTTTCCGTCATGGCTCCTTCGCACTTGCGCGTTTTGTCCGGTTCGTGCAATTCACTTCCTCTCTTCAAGTCCTCTCTCCTCTCGTCTCTCTTCATTTCCTTCTCCCTTTCTCCATGGCACAGCTTATCTCTACTACTCCATTGCTCCCCAGTTCATACCAATCTCTCTTCAATCTACTGTCCGCACTGCACCCGCTCTACTTGATTCAATCTGCTGTTCTCTCCAATTCTGAGATATGAGCCGTCAGCTAACACGGGCTTGTATAGTGGGCAGCAATGCAATCTCGGCTTTCCTTTCCTGGAGACTCCAAGCCACAGCATCCTGCGATGTAACACTCGTCTGGAAAACCGGCTTTGAATCCGTCGCCCAGTATGGTGTCTCGTTCAAGTACGAATCCTCCGTCTTGAGTTGTCGTTTTTTTTTTGTATTCGATGTCCTTTTCTTTTGCTAATTCGATTTATTTCTCAGGTCAAAATTATTTGGCAATGAACGCTTCAAACCTCGCCATGGTGCGGTGTCTTCCTCCCTGCCTCATCGGACCCCCTAGTGACTGATTATGCTCCAGTGGTGCGCGCCCCGGAAGAGGCTTGTTCCAGAGAAACAACATACGACTATGTCATCTTATGTGTAAAGGCCCTACCAGACGTGTACGATCTCGCAGCCGTCATCGAACCAGTCGTTACCCCACAACATACATGCATCCTTGTAAATACTACCAACACCCTGGGCGTCGAGTCGCAACTCGAACAGCGATACCCGACAAACGTCATCCTTTCTATTGTTTCGAACGTGGAAATCTCCCAGATCGGTTCCAGCGAGTTCGAACATCTGAATTCCACGGAGGTTTTGATTGGTGTCGCGAACAAGGAGACCACGATCCCTGCCTCGTTGCAGAAAGAAATGGCCTCGGCTTTCGCCCAGACGCTGGGGACTGGGCAGGTCGACTGCAGAGTCTCGCCTAACATCAAACAGGAGCAATTTGAGCGGATGATCGGGTAAGCTTTTAATACCATCTTGTGTTCGTTTGGCGTACAAATCTGACTCTCTTTCTCTCTTCAACAGGCCAATTGCGTTCCATCCTGTTGGGGTTCTGTTTGACACACCAGATTGCTCTCAGTTGCTACAAAAAGTTGGAGTTCGTCAGTTAATTTCAGATGTCATTGATGAGCTTATCGAGCTTGCGTCCGCCCAGGGTTGCTCTTTCCCGAAGATTTTCGCCAGAGGACTATCGACAAAATGGTTGCGCAGGATACACCCAGTACCATGTACCAGGATTTCCAGGCCCGACGCCCAATGGAAATCGAGACCTTCCTGGGGTCGCCGATCAAGTCTGCCATCGCCACCGGCGTCCGCATTCCACGTCTCGAAACCCTCTACGCGATGCTGCATCACGTCAACATAGCCAACCAGAATAGAGATATGCCGCCTCCAGTTTTGGCCCAGCCTCCACCGCGTTTGTCGTCGGCTCCTCCATCCCAGCGACCGCCGATGAATGGGGCTATGAGGCCAGGCAGAATGCCGCCGGCCGGAGCTATGCCACCGCCGGGGAGACGTGGGCCTCTGGGCACGCCAGCCCGTTCACCGGGGGCGCTGGCTCCTCCCAGGGCTGCCCGTGACCCTTCCTTGGAGGGCCTGGAAGAGTTCAGTCACCTCGTTATGTACGATGATGCAGCGGATGGAGCAATTCCTCATGTGAACGGCAATGCCAATGGCTACTCAGATACGACTCCTGGATCTGCAGCAGCTTCCGCCGACTTGGCGTTGAGGGAACGAGAGCTGGCCCTTCGACAGCGGGAGCTACAGATCAGAGAGCAGGAGATGCAGATGCGACGAGGTGGCCGGAGGGGCCCTCCGCCACCCCGATCGACCTTTGACGGAGACGATGAAGACGATTATTTCGATGCCATGGATGCTCCACCGATGCCGAATATCGATCCGGATAGTGTTGACATGATGAGCATCACATCACGCAGGACGCGCAAGATTCCGAATGCCATTCAGATGCGCAGGAACCCTGAAATGGCCTTGAGTAACAGTCGGCCGGGTTCGTCTCTGAGTCGATACCTGGGAGGTGGTCGCAGGCGCACGACCGACCGCATCATGCAGGAGATTCCAGGTCTGCACGACCCCATCATCGACAATCCAATGATGGCGTACTCGTCGAACAGATACGGCTCGGTTGACCGACAGCAGATGCATGTGGAGTCGCGGACGAACTCACTCACTCCCAGCCGAGTTGGTGACTTTCCTCCAGGGCCCTATCCCCAGAGCCGGAGAAACAGCCAATCACCTGGAACTCCCTTGGGGCCCCCTGGTCGTGGAGTACCTGGTCGTCCCATGCCTGGTGGTGATCCAGGCTATAACCCATCCAATGGTCCTCCCTATGGCCAACCATCCCCACCCGGAAATATGCGAGCGCCCATTCCGAGGTATCCCTCTGGGCCTAGTAACACTGTAGGCCCCCAGCAATTTGAGCAACAATATGGGGTGAGCAACCCGTATCCCACCAAGGGCTCTCCAAATAACATAAGTCTGACCGGAAGTGCGAGCGCCAGCGCGGGGAGTGGTGATAGCGGGGCTAGCGCGAATATTGACTCCGAGAACTCGGCCCACAGTAGCCAAATCAGTGTTGGCGTTCAAAAGCCTGCGATGCTCGTTCGCTGAACAATGAACCTGACTGATCCGACTCCGTTGAGATTGTTCTTGTGCTCTACTTATTTGTCGCTGTGTGTCTGGACTTTCTCTTTCCACTTTTTTACTCCTGAATTGGATTAACGCATTGCTACTCTTTTGAAATGACTGCTAGCCCATTTTGCATTGCTACTTGCCTCTTCCAGAAGTGCGTTTTGCGCTTCTGATGACATTCTCATGGAAAGGAGCAGAAGGGGAGGGGCCGATCTCACATAATAGTCTGCTGTTCACCTGTTTTAAATATACCTGAGTCCAGAGGGATGTGTGCGGACTTTGATTTATGTTTCCGCCTTTTGATGTTCATGTCGCGTCGAGAGTGTTTCGGTTGTGCATGTGGATTGATTTCTTTTCCTTCAGGTTGCATGATGTGTTCCACTTGAGGCTGATTGAAGGGAATTTACCTGGGAGTTCCCCTGTGTTATGTTTATACAGTTTATAATGTGCCCCGGCATCCATTCCTCCTACAACCGGCCATACATCCAATCTTCCGGCATGACAGATCTTGACGGATCGTTGCACCACTGCAATCGGTACCTTTTGGCTCTTTTTTGTGTCTGCCTTTTCTGTTGTGTGCACCCTTCTTGTTTCTGCATGGTTCCCTCTGTGTGATGCCTGGCCCTCTTCTTGTGCTTGTCAGAATAACTGTTTTACGTGGCTTGGCTTGGCTGCCAGGTGATCTCTGCTTTTCCCCTTTGGTTTTCGGCGCATTGAAAAGAATGGGGGATTTTGTCTTGATTAGAGCGATTAATTGTGAACCTGACTTGGTTTGGCCAGTTCACCATTGTCTCTGGGAATTAATAATAATGAAGCCGCATTGTACTACCGTTGCAACCTGCGCATATGGTGATTGTAGTACTGTGTTACTTGACATGGGTTATCAATTAATGGCTATTGAAAGCCTTGCATAAAGTAGATATAGTCACGTGACTTAACCGGACGTACATTGCAGCTCGCTTTAAAACTTCGACTCCGACTCGAAATCGAGCGACAATCCAAACACTGGAACGGCCGAAAACCTGAATCTTCGGTAGAGAGAAAAAAGAGAAAGAGATACTAGAGAAAAGGAAGCAAGATGCCCCCGCCCAGTAACTACCATGGCCATCATCATCGCGCCTCCAATTCAACCTCATCAACGCCGGCAGTAGCAGTCACATCCATGTCCGCCACGAAAACAAGACAATACGCACATCTACACTCACAGCTAGCACAGTTGAACGCGCATCTCGCAGATACGGAGAATCTCTTACGGATGACAGCTGTGCAGGCGACTGATATGAGGTTTCTGGGGGGTTATGTGGGCTCTCTGTTTATGGGCTCTGCGAAGGTTCTAGGAGAGGAGGGCGTTCTTAAAAGCGATAATAGCGCGGACGACAAGGCGTCAAGTGGAAATAATGATGGGTTTGAGGGTTGACAATAATGTTGGTTGGTGGTCTCTTTTCTTCCTCGCTTACTTTCTTTCTGCTGTTATATGCGTGCTGGTTGCTGATCTATATTTAATCGTTCTATACAGGAAGTCGACTAGTGTTACTATGGGCAAACTTCTAATACAGTGCCAAAAAAAGAATAATATAACCCCACATGCTCAGCGCAGCCTACTCAACCACGAATGATCCCCCGAGAAGGATAGCCGGTTCATCGAGGTTATGATGTTCATAACTGCATCCATTAGCCAACCGCCTGGACTATTTGGCAATGTCGACTCACCTCAGTGTTCCTACACCACCGGCTTCCAAGATGAACGCTGTGTCTGTTAGAGGCTTCCCGATCCAACGCATTGCAAATGCTCGCAAGATGTGACCATGGGCGACCACGAGAATGTCGGATTTCGAGTCTTCGTCCGAATTCGCAACGCAGTCGGAGCGATGGTATTTTGATCTGATTTCGGCGATGAGGGTGTCTAGGCGCTTGATAACATCTTGCGGAGATCTTGGTCAAATGTGTTAGGACGGTTCAATTGCAATGAAAGCATTTGCCTGGCCATCTTCTCTTCGCTCCTCGTAAGAAAACTGACGTATACAGAAATACTTACTCCCCACCGGGACATCCGTGTTTCCAAATATCCCATGGCTCCTCTCCCTTCTTCTCCCTTAATTCCTTGATCTGCCTACTCGTCAACCCTTCATACTCCCCATAGTCCCATTCCCGGATCGCCTCAGTTATTTCGACCCGAGCGCCTGTCCTGATTGGCACCTCGGACTCGGGTCGCCTGGTGAACTGCCAGGGGAGTTTTTCCCTGAAGCCAATTTCCAGAAGTTCCAGGGTCCGTTGCGCTCGGGTACGGGGAGAGACGTAACTAGTATTTTCAATCCCGATCCATCCCAGCCATTAGTAAACTGCGCAGGAGGAACACGCAGGGATGGAGAAGAATATAGGACTCACACATGAGCCAGTTTCCCCGGGACAATTAGGCGATCACTGCCCACAAGCGCCCTTCCGGTCGCCTTGATACGTTTCTCTCCGTTCGCAGTCAAGCAGAGATCGGTGACACTCGTGTGTCGGCCATTAAGGGACCATTCAGTCTCGCCGTGGCGGACAACGAAGCAGCGAGGTGTCATGTTGGCATAGAGACACTGGAAGATGCCAGACAGGACAAGATGACTCCGGAGAAGGGGACATCAACGTTTTTGTCTTCCGGTCTGGCGATGTGATATATCCGAGGATTACCCAATCCTTATCTGGGGCATGATGTCATTAGGCATGCATTCAGCGCTGGATCCGTGAAGATCAATGGCGTTAATACTATTAGATATTTCCAGAATAGATGCACGACCCGTCTGGCTTGCTTTGTCAAGTCTGATATTATTGATGTGTTTCGTTTCTCGTGCATATCCAGCATGAAATCGCTGGGTCACGTGATGACTGAGTTGAGGAGCAGAAAACGCGCATTTGACGGCCTGTCTCATTCTTATAAACAGTAGTCTCTCCGATGGCCTGTCGAAGGGGACGCTAGAAGAGCACAATAACAATGTGTGCAGTCGGCTGAGCCTTCTTTGGGAGAATCCCCTTCTTTTTTCTTTCCTCTCGTTTTTGCTGTCCGTTGTCGACTTCCTCGCCATCTGACAACCACAGATTCTCAAGAGTGCCAGAATTAGAATCAAAGGGGCCCAAGAACGGCTGAGACAATACAATGCCACGTAAAAAGCTTGTTAGGGATATATCCCAATTGTCTGGGAAACCCCTCTCTGAAACCCTCGAACCGTCACACCTGAACATCGACAGTGTTTCACATGAGAAATGGTTTACTTCTCCAGATCTACGCGAAGGAAGTCTTCCGTTTTCGACAAAGGTCGTCTACAGCATGATGCTTTTTCTCCTGGCAAATCCGAATATGAATTCGAGCCATCTCTATCGCGCAGACATTCTGTATGACAGTTGGGGGGTTATGTGGACGCCCTGGGAGAAAGAGAAGTGGTTCGATTCTACTCTGACGGAAGATTCAGGAAATGCACCTGCACCAGCTGCTGCAAGTGCATCTGAGTCTGAGTCTCAATCTCAATATCAAGCCAACCTGGGGAGGGAAGTCAACCCCTTGCCAGCGAAGGACGTGCCCGGATTCCGTCTAACCAGGACATTGGTAAGGAGACTTATCCCAAGGAATCCGAAACTTGATCGGCCTATGGACCAAACGGCATATTTTTATGAGAAGGAGGACGGACAGATATCCTCTTTAGAACATGATGGTGATACCAGCGGACTTGAAGAGATATCCGAAAGTCTTCTGGTCATTTATACACCACATGTTCAGTCCAAAGAAGATATGCCCTGGTATCACCCCTTGCTTCAGTCGTTGGCATTCCTGTACGAGTTCAAGCTCGACTCCAAGAATGGCACGGCGACCGTCGCAGCACAGGATAGTACCCCATCGGGGACAGGGACGATGTCGCTCCATTTCTTGCCGTATGAGATGGAACCGATCTCAAAGCGCCTAGAGCGTACATTACTAGTTTTGCTCAACAGCCAAATTCGGCTGGCTCGGGGTACGCGCGACACTAATATGCCTGACGGTTCAAATTATAATCCGTCGAAAGATAACGTGCTCCCGCAGCATCTGGTCCAGAATACCTATTCACGCCTGAAACTCAAATATGCGGCTGATCTCTGCCAGAGATGGGTCGAAGATACTCCAGCCTCAAAGCACGTCTTTGAAGATCTATCCATCACTGCATTCCTTATCGAACTGTGGAGAATGATGTATGGCGTCGTCCCTTCTTCGGAGAGGGATGAGAAAAACGGGACTACCAGTAGTAGTGACGATGATAGAACCTTCCCCGGGTTTGTCGATGTTGCCTGTGGTAACGGAGTGCTTGTCTACGTACTTCTCATGGAAGGGTACCATGGCTGGGGTTTTGACGCCCGCTGTCGCAAGACGTGGAGTATCTTTCCTGAATCTGTACAGAAATGCCTCAAGGAATCCATATATGTTCCAAGCCCATTTGCAGACACCATGATCGACAGCGAGGAAGGAGGTGATATCATGCCGGATCTAGGCGTGGAGATCCACACCGGCGCATTCCAGAAGGGCACCTTCATTATATCCAACCACGCAGATGAATTAACCGTCTGGACTCCGCTGATGGCTGCCCTGGCCAGTCCAGAATCACCACTACCCTTTCTCGCCATCCCATGCTGCTCACATTCCCTGTCTGGAGCAAGATACCGCTATCCCCCGCCCAAACCGAAGACACCAGATACCGGGTCTGACTCTACTGATGACCAAACCGAGGAGTCCCAGCCAGCAAAGGGAGACCTCAAGGCCCTTCGAGCCGAAAAGTTGGCCCAGAGCACACCTGACTCGGGAATGGATCATAATGTCTCCATGTACGGCTGCCTCACCTCAAAGACAATGGCTATCGCAAAAGAAGTAGGATACGAAGCGGAAAAGACATTGCTACGGATCCCAAGTACGAGGAACATCGGCATTGTGGGTGGTCGGAGAAAAGTAGCGCGCGAGTGCAGGAGGTCGAGAAAATTGGAGACGCCAGCTCAAGTGCCGACAGAGAAGACGGAAATATTATTATCAGCTAGAGATGACGATGATGCGGGCATTGGCATAATTGACAAAGTGGAAAACATTGTCTCTCGCGAGTGTGCCCGGGAAGGAGGCGTCAACCAAGCAGCGAGAATCTGGATCGAGCGCGCAAGGAGTATTCACAGAGGCCCAGGAAAGGGAGCACAACGCGAAACAGGGTCTGAGGGACATGGTCATTCAAATCAGATTGAGCGTTGAGCTGCAGTAGAGTGACAGGCATGCAGTATAGAGAGGGTTTAGATCAATAGTAGATAGATAGATTGCACGTTATATACAGCGTAGATGTGTAGCGCAGTGCAGTCATTAGAAAGGTGCGAAGAGCAATACATGATATCCAGCTTTAAAAGCAAAGCAGTAAGGAATGAATAGCCAGCAACCTTCAGCTTTTCTTATATCCAGACGTACTGTGGTTTTCTATTTATTGAATCACTGCTACAAAGCAGGTTAGCCTCGCACGTCCTCTTGTGACAGGATCAAAAGAAACAGGAAAGGGTATAACTAAAAATCGAGGAAAAGATAAATCCTAGGCGCAAGAGAAATGAACATGGCTGGTGTACATCCGGAAATGGTCATTATCGTATAGTAAGTGTGGATCAAGCGAAGAAATAATGCAGCTCACAACAGTCTCGCTTCAGAAGGTACCTTGCGCAGTCCCCTGAGACTCAGGCTTTGAAGGTTTTGACGAAGACTCATCCTTTCTCGAGGACGATTCATTTGAGGCTCTCTGTATCATAGACACCTTCTCAGCAGCTGCATCAACAGCTGAGGACCCGGTGGTACTCGCGGCCGCGCCCTCCTTAAGGCGTCTCATTCGCTCTGCTCGTCCTTCACCGGGGATGCTGCCCCAAACAGGCTCGATAGAATCGGCTCGCCAGTTGGCCCGCGGGCCAGAGATAGAAAGAGGAGTAATCGGCGAGCCTCCCACACCTGCTTCACCCCACATGCGGACACGTTGGATTCTGCGCAGTTTCGCAAGACCGTAAACACAAACGACGGCGGAGATCACAAAGCAGGTCACGGAGACAGCTCCAAATCCGAAATCGGACTCCTCAATGAAGTTCTTCAGGTTCATCCCATACAACGCGGAGAAAAGAGTCCCTGTCGCCAGGCCAAGTGTGCCAATGCTGAACTTCAGATCGAGAAGCATGAGAGAGTTACGGTTCGCATCGAGAATCGCCTTGATTCTTGGGTCTCGGTTAGAAAAGGATGGTTCAACGTCACAGGGGTGGAAGCGAATCTTACACTTCTTCCGTATTGCGGATGCCCGTCACCAAGTTCCCACTAGCTTCAACGATCTCGTCGCAGAACTTATAGTATGATTCCAATAGCATTTCCACTTCTTGGTGATCATCCTCATCCCGATGAACCCCATTTGCCCTCTCAGTCAAATACATGGCGGCCAGGTCATCGTCGGCTTCCAGCAGATCGTTGATTGCATCCCGTACCAGCCTAGCTTTCTGTTCAAAAGAGCCTAGTTTCTTGGAATATATCAACAAGTGTCTGAGCTTGTCTCTGTCGATATCTTCCTCCAGTGCTCTAAGAACGCGAACAACTGGCTCTCGCACGCCCTTAAATTCCTCCTCCAAGCCGGTTGTGACGCTAATAAGCACAGCTTCAAGGGCGCGGAATTCGTAAGGAAGCGATCCCTCTCCCTGTTGCTTCTGCCGTAGCTTTCCTTCCAAGTCGTAGACGAATAGGGACTGCATATATGAACCTGTTGACCCATAGGCATCAAAGACAAGTACCCGATCCGCCTTGATAAGAACTCGAAGGTGCAGAAGATTGATGAGGATAGCGCTGGGTCGGACGAGGATGTGAGGCAAAGTCGATGAGTCGATCTTGCGAAGATCTCTAGGGAGAAGACCGTACTTTTGGCCAGCAAGCTTAGCAACTAGCCAAGCAAAAGCATTGCCTTAGCGGCATTGATGAGAAAGACTGGCAATTGTATCAATACTACCTACCTTCGCAATCAGCTCACTCTTTTTGAATTCCCCGTTGATAAGTGTCACGTTCCCATTGCTATCAAACTCAGTGCATCGCAAACGCAGTTCGTTCGATGCTTTCGCCGCCAGGCTACGTCCGATATTGAACAAATTCCCTGTTCCATCGTCGAGAAACGGCCCGCTGTTCGTCGTGGCTTTCTTGTCGGCTTTCCCTGCGGTCCCGTTCCGTCTGAAATCCAACAATCTGCGTAGTAACGGGCGACTCTTTGTAGATGAATGCCTCGATGACTCAAGACATGTCAAGAATGGCTTCGCAATTGGACTCCGGCAAACTGAGGGTCGAGACTGGGGCGTGTTCAGGCATCTAGACCGGAGATTGGGTACTTTGAAGAATCCAGCTTGCAAAGTTGCCCGACACGACGCAGTGTTAATATGCGTCCAGCTCGACAAAGATGAGGTATGTGACAATTGCCGGTTTCTGGAAGAATGGGGGTGCGTTGATGGGCTTGATGTGAAGAAGAGTACAGAGTCGGACTGTGAACGAAGGAATCGCAGCAACGACACAGAAGGAGCAGACGGTTTAAGTGGCGCGCGCGAGAGCATATCTGTACACATCCGGCTCAGCGGCAAAGTCCGTCTCTCAAGCCGCTGGAAACAGTTGAGCGACGCAGTTCTCTCGAGTTTTTGAGTTTGTTGGAGCTGCTGCTGCGGGTGGATAAACCAGGAACCGCGGATTAACGGTTGATCCGCATACTTTGCTCTCTAACTACAGAGTACGATGGGGAAGTGTGAGTAATGAATCTATTCCATTTCCTGCCTACGAAGACGCCTGTATTTGGTTTTCAAACACCCTGACACACGAACAAATGCATGCAGAATACAGGGGATATATAGATGTAACAGACAAGGTATCGAACGGCAAACCAATTCCCTGAAATGCAGAAGAATCCAAGCAGTGAAAAGCATGGTCGGGGGTACAACCGCTCACCAATCATCGTCATCATCTCGCTCATCATCTAGAAAGGATGTTAGCTAACATTAGACTCGAAAAAGAGATCTCAGAAGCCTTACCGCTACCGCTGACTTGCTGCTTCCTTTTAGCGAGCGCGCTCTGCAGAGCACCTGCCAAGCCTCCTTGCGGTCCACCGCCGCTAGCCGGAGCGGGAGACTCGTTCGTAGACCCTGGAACAAAGGCTGCGCTCCTATCTTTCTTCTCTGAGTCTCTAACCTTTCGTAAGCCCCCGCCACCTTTTCCTCCACTGGCTCTAATAGCAGCCATCAAGTCATCTCTGCCACCGGTAGGTTTAGGAAGCGATGGCGCTGCTGCACCAGCACCTGGAGGCGGAGGAGGAGGAGGCCCACCAGGCCCAGACGGGGGAGGGGGAGGAGGGGGGGGAGGAGCGCCTAGTCCAGGAGGAGGACCACCAGGCCCAGACGGGGGAGGGGGAGGAGGGGGTGGAGTCGCGCTCGCAGGTGCTGGAGGCGGCGGCGGCCGGGGTGGTGGAGCGAGTGCGGACGGTGGAGGTGGAGGTGGAGGTGGAGGTGGTGGTGGTGGTGGAAGGCTCGCAGATGGTGGTGGTGGTGGTGGAAGGCTCGCAGATGGTGGAGGTGGTGAGGACACACTAGTAGACGGTGGTCGAGAAGAGGGCAGTGGGGGAGGAGGCGGCGACGGTGGGACACTGGTAGCAGGAGGGGGACGAGAAACAGGAGGCGGAGGAGGAATAGGGGGCGAGGATACACTCCTGGGAGGTGGAGGTGGAGCGGATGGAGGAGACACGGTGGGAACCTTTGGAGGCAGCTGAGGAGGTGGTGGTACAGGGCTTGCCCGAGGCGGAGGTGGAGGAGGAGCCCCAGGTGCATTGTTTCGACTTGGTGGAGCTGGGGGTGTCTGCGTCTTTCTCACCCCGATGAACGGCGGGGGAACCCCATGTCTAGGTCCATTATCATCCATTGGCGTCTTCGGGGGCCGTGGAGGAGCAGCAGGGCCGGTATGGGTCCCTGAGAAAGCACGTTGCCGCGGAGGGGGTACGGGAGCAGCAGTATGAGCGAATTTGCCGGCATCTGCAATAGGAGGAGGTGCACGGAATCTTGGCTGTGGTGGTGTCTCAACGGGAGAAGCAGAGTCTTCCTGGCCTTCAGGACGGGTCCTTCGTGAGGGAGGTGGAGGCGGAGGAGCTCCTCGCCGGCTACCACCGGTATTCTGAGGGCTGATCGTATGCACTTTGGAAGCAGGAGCGGAGGGTGGGGGAGGCGGAGGAGCCTTAGGTCTCTTGTATTCGTCGGAAGATGGAGATTCTGATGCTGTATCAACTCCGTTGCTTTTGCTTTTGCTTTTCTTCTGTGCAATATACGACTTAATGAACTCCTCATTCTGTGCAATTTGTTCTTCCGTGATGCCCATCTGCTTGAGTTCATCTAGCAGTTCGTTCCATGATGGATCGTCGGTGTCAAAAAGTGAAGCTTTCTGCGACGGAATGCTAGGAAGTGGGGGAGTATGCTGGGGGGAATGTACAGGGGATTCTGCAGAAGCCGAAGCGCCTGATGCTGACCGATGGGGGTGTAACAGGCTCCCGAATAGCGATCGTCCATGACTCTTGCCGTTAGAGACAGGTGCTGGTCCCTGGCCACGAGTTGATGCGAAAGGCGTCGCCCTGGTTTCCTTGCTAGCATGTTTCTCCCGCTCATGTAGCTTCTTGATAAAGGTCTTGGCTTCCTTCTCGTCGGCGAAAGACAGACCAGCAGGACACTCTTCCAGCTCAAATGTGTGGAAGAAAGTACGGTCTTGGTGATAGGGGAAATTCTCGTAGATCTCTTGGTCCCAAATGACGCCCCTTGCAGCAGGCTATAGTCCACCAGCATCAGTAAAATCCTACGTGATTCTCAAGAGAGGGGCCTCAAAAGAGGTGTCCCCGGTCAAAGGTACGTAAAGAGTTCTACCCACCGACACATCAACCATCTTTAGCCAAAATGTGTGCCCCACTAGATCATTGGCAAGAACTGCAGCGCCCTGCAGACCCGTGTATGTCCATCTGTGTGGATCTGGATAGGCAACGTACAGTCGTGCGACAGCCACGGCGAGTATCTTATTCGCCGGCTTCGGGACGGTCCTCTTGACGGTTTCCTTGTCGACATCACTGAGGATTGACGGCATGGCGAATCAAGGAGGATGAAGGGAGTATGGAAGGAATGGGGGAAGGTGGGGGAGATGCCGACAACAGCTGTTAAAAGGCCCGAAGGTGCATTGCAACACAAGACAGAACCGGCACGGAGGGGAGAAGACGGTGCCTCTTCACGGGACGGCTGTAAAGACCGCAGATAATAGGGTGTATCCCTGTAGGGGATACAGAAACGGCGGGTGAAAGTACACTGTCAACAAGACAGTTGGATGGAGGTAGAAAACTGAAGAGAGGAATGGCGTAGGGAAGAAGAGTAAGGGAGAAGGGGGGAGAGAGGAAGAAAGAGAGAGATGGTTTGAGTGGCTTTGGGCTTTGCTGGGTGGAGTGCGTGGCAGCATGGATCACAGCGGCTGTGTCCCACCAAACCTCCAGGCTTACGGGCTATCCTTCCACTTCGTCAATGCTGGACAAGATATTATTTACTGTTCAGGTAATTATTCCCATCGTCATTGATGGTAAGATTCTGTACCTGCTGGTAGGCTCATCCTGTGAAATCAAGGGAATTGTGGCGCCATCTTCATTGCTTGCAGCTTGATATGGTTGACTCGGACATTGCCCATTCTTCTATACTGTAGCCTTGGGGCAAGGCTTCCACGTTCGCGAACAAGCTCTATCCTGCATGGAAACAAAGGCTCATGGTTGAATATGCCCAAAGCCTTGTATGCTGCGGCTATACACTGATGTCATGACATCACCGGCGCCTGCATGCAGATCTGGAATATATTCAGCGTACCTACAAGGCTGGTTGCAAAACAAAACCAAAAAGAGACAAACAATTCCAGTTTCAAAGTCGCTCAACTACCTCGGCATGCCAGTCATCCAGGCATCCAGGCCGATTCCTCTTTCCGAAAGGGCAATCTCAGTCGAGAATCCTCAAACAAGTCACCACAAGAAGCCAAAAAGGCCATCGCGGTGGACTTTATGTTATCAAAGGGGCCTCAGATCCCTGACAGTAGTAAGTGTAACGTTCCGTGAAGTCTATCTAGATATAGCTGTTTACAGTCTCCATAGACATGCCGCCGAAAATATTCTGAGAGGAAATCGAAGCCCGTATGAAGGAGCTAAATAAATGGTGAACATAGCCACTTGTATAATAACTCTGATTCGAAATGTAGGTGCTCTGAACGAATGAGTTCATCTTTGAAAAGCAGCAATATATATAAATCCATGTGGGGCTTGTGATAGATGCTCAATAGCATGTTCGAGATCGGCTATGCCTTCAGACAACGGTCAAGATTCAGTATTCAAATACATCAGATAGGACTGAATAAAGCAGCAATGTGAATGCAGGAAATAAGCAAATCTAATCCTGTGTCCCTAGTCTTCATGCCCGTTGCATCGTCGCCGTCATGCTCAACTGCGTCAGAGGAGATACACGTGACCGGCCTGCGACTCTTCGCCGTCTCTCGCCAACTCCCGCGAATACATCCAGCTCCCTCATGCCGCCTGAACGCTCTAATGTACCGGTGAAGCTGTCCCTGCCCCTAGTAGGTATCCCTTGAACCGCCGTCTCATCTACTTCCTAAATGTCCAGGTTGCTGACAGAAATGAAACCAGTCTTACCAGCAGGACATCTTCACCGAACTGCGCTCCGAGGATGAGCTCGTCATCCTCGCCCGCGGCCTGGGGCTGCTCCGTTTGGTGACAAATTTACTGCATTTCTATGATGCTGCCGGCCATAATCTGGTTTTGGTTGCTGGTGCCGACGACAGAGAAAATGAATGGATCGGAGAAGGTGCGCTGGTGGAATCCGTCGTCATCAAGCGCCTGGGTAGACCACGCTATATTGGAAGAGGCATGATATTCTGACTCCTTGAGAAGCCCTGGCAGAGCAGTATGCTATTAGCAGGTCGCCTCTGGCGAGGGGGTTGAAAGTGATAAATACGGAACGAGCCACTGTTCCAATGAGGTGCGTTCCGGGACTACATTCCCTTCCCTCGACGGTTAGAACACTGATGACAATCTAGGGAGAGGATCTACTTGGAAGGGGGCATTTTAAGTGTAACCTCCAGAATCCTTATCGTAGATCTGTTGTCCAGTACGTTGAAATTCCCAGGGGAGTCTTTTTTTGGAGTCGTGGGCTGATATCATATTTTAAGAGCTTCTTGACCCAGAAAAGATAACCGGCATGATCATCTTGCATGCCGAGAAGTAAGTGACGCCGAGCTTGGTTACAACAGACTCGAGAGGGACTTTTCTAAAAGTTTGACAGAGTCGTAGCAACATCTCTCGAGTCATTTATCATCAGGATCTACCGACAGGTCAATAAGATTGGCTTCCTCAAGGCGTTTTCAGATTCGCCAGAGCCTTTCACGGCCGGGTTTGCGCCTTTGGCCAATATGATGCGAAATCTATTTCTACGCAAAGCTTCACTGTGGCCTCGATTCCATGTGACCGTTGCGGAATCCCTAGAGGGGCATAGGAAAGCAGAAGTGATCGAACTCGAGGTTCCACTGAGTGACAAAATGCGGGAAATTCAGAATGCTGTTCTGGAATGTGTTGAGATCAGTATCACTGAACTGAAGAAATCGATTACAGGACTGGACATGGGAGACTGGACGTTGGACAGTGCCTTGCATCGGGGGTTTGACGTTTTTATCAGGCGTCAGCTCGATCCTATCTGGCATCGCGTTAGTTTCAGGACCAGGCAGATTGTCAGTGACCTGACAGATCTCCGGGCTATTCTCCAGTACGTTGGATAAGTACCGCACTTCGATTGTTTAGCTCTTTATTGCTGACTTTCAATGTAGCGCTTTACTTACCTACGATGCTGTGTCTTTCGTCAAGTATCTCGATACTATAGTGGCAGCCCATTCTCCGCCACCAGGCTCCACAAGGCATAACTACTCGCCGTGGCTTTTCCTCGACGCCGCCCACGTTCTTTTCCAGACAGCGAAATCTAGGGTCTACCAAGGAAAGATAACCAGCGACGCAGCCCGCTCTACGTTGGCTACATTTTCTTCTTCATTACAGCCTGTTCTAGAAGCGCAGCCAAAGTGGGCTGTGCTGGCTGAGGTGCTGGAAGAAATTGAACATGACGCATATCTTAACCCAGTGCCTGTGGATGAATCGAATAGCACTATATTGATAATGTGCAGTGATCAGCGGACCTGTCGGCAGCTTCGTGAATATCTTGCCTCGATGTACGCAACCGTCGATAAGGATGAGGGTGACGGTTCGGGTGGCACAGAAGGCTTCCAGGAGATGAAACCCTCAGCGGAGGTGATGATGCGAAGAAAGCTTCGAGAGTATCTGAACTGGAAGATCTCCTTTTCCAATGTCAATAAAAATCTATCCTCTAGGCCGGATGGCGAGAGTTCAATTGCCGGGAGGGATCAGGGGCTGCCTGGGCCAGCTAATCATCAACAAGGGAGAGCCCCCCCAAACAAGAGACGTCGAGTACGTGGGGGAGGTGCAATTTTCCCTGCGACAGGGCATGATCCGAATAGCAGTGTACAGACCCAGGTAGAATTACTGGGTCAAGTTACGGGGTTACTGGATGAAATCCAACCTACAGAAGTCGAGGAAACTCAAAAGGAAGAGATTATTGTCGATGAGCTGATGGACATGGATGATTATTACGAGCTTTATGACATGAACGATCTGGTCATCGTACACCCTTACGACGGGGATATGGATGAGCATATACTGGAAGAAGTCCGACCGAGGTACATCATAATGTTCGAACCTGATGCGGCTTTTATTCGGCGAGTCGAAGTCTACCGCAGTTCTCACTCTGGGCGGAATGTAAGAGTCTACTTCTTGTACTACGGTGGGTCGGTAGAGGAACAGCGGTACTTGAGCGCAGTAAGGCGCGAGAAGGACTCCTTTACAAAGTTAATCAAGGAAAAAGGCGTAAGTAATTCCCCCGAGCGAGCCGGTGGCGCACATGCTAATATGAAGTGGTTAGAACATGGCCGTTACCCTCACTCATGACCGGAGTCTTGAAGACCCTCAAGAACAGTTCCTTCGGACCGTGAATACTCGTGTTGCTGGAGGGGGTCGACTGACGGCGACAGCGTCCCCTCCCAGAGTTGTTGTTGATGTTCGGGAGTTCAGAAGCGCTCTCCCGTCACTACTCCATGGCAATAACATGGTTATAGTGCCTTGCCAATTGACAGTCGGCGACTACGTTCTCACTCCAGACATCTGTGTCGAGCGGAAGTCTGTCAGGGACTTACTCACTTCTCTCAGGAATGGCCGTCTCTACAATCAAGCGGAGACCATGCTCCAATATTACAAGACCCCTCTTCTTCTGATTGAATTTGACCAGAACAAATCCTTCACTTTCGACGCGTTCGCTTCTGCTTCGAATCCCAGCACCAGCTTCCTAACAGATTTTGGCTTCTCCTCGTCCGGTACAGCAGCCACCTTATCTGCAAGCAGCTCCCTTATAAGCCCATCCAGCCCCAAATCCGCACAGCACATGCTTGTCCTCCTCACCCTTGCCTTCCCACGCCTGAAGATTATCTGGTCCTCGTCCCCTTACCAGACTGCTGAGATCTTTGCAGAGCTGAAGAAGAAAAATCCAGAACCGGATCCCATCCGGGCCGTGCAGATCGGTCTCGACGTCGATATCGCCGGATCTTCGGACCAGGGAAATGTCATGTCTGCTACTGGCATTGAGCATCGGATTTTCAACCTGCTCCCTCAGGATATGCTCCGGGCTGTTCCCGGTGTGACGCCGAACGTCCTCGAGCGGCTAATTCTAGAGACAGAGAGTATTCACGATATTGCTAATATGGATGTTGAACAGCTTGATCCATTGATTGGGAAAGAGGCTGCGCGGAAAATAGTAGGATTTTTTCGTAAAAGTGTATTTGAAGATACATAGATATGCATATGCCTCTTCTGGTCCTCTCGACAATATTCCAGAAGACGAATGCCTGCCACCTTATATTACATTTTGAATTACGACAGGTATAGCCTACACTACACTGAATAGTCTCATGCTACACAGCAGACGTAGAATGTTAAATAGTCATATTTTCGTAACCCTCTCCATAAAATTGAGATTGTAGAAAAAGGAGACGGAGACAAAAGGATGGGACAGACAAAAGGGAATTGCCACCACAAAAAGAAAAATAAAACGCCACAGCGATCTATCTCATACGTATCACAATCATTTTGTCTGTGGGGACCTCGAGGACACATTTCACCGATGGAGGGGCGAAAAATGTGGTTTGAGATCCCCGCTTTATCCATAATTCATGCCCTGAACCCGGGGAGCTTCACTGGGTTTGTAGGGCGCCGAGAGGGGAAAAGCGAGTCTCGGCGCCAATAGGCCTGATGATATTTGTCACCTCTTCGGAAGGGTAGGTTTGAAACGAAACCGACGTGAGACTTCCTGATATGGTAACATCGTATGAGGAAGTTGTTCCGAGTGAAGGAATGGGGGGGGGTGAGTTAGCCACAACGCAGGCAGGTGCTGAAGTAGATGAGGGAAAAACCCGGTGGCACTCGTGGACAGGGATGAATTGTGGAAGGTATAGTGTTTAGAGCTCGTCGACGTCAATCTCCTTCTCTTCTTCGCTTTCGCGATCCTCGTCGAATTCGACGTTGTCCTCGAAACCTTCATGGCCGTAGGTATCGGTTTCGTTGATCTTGGCGTGTTCGGGTAACTCGCCGTAGGCCTTGAGACTCCTGGCCTCGTCTGCGGTGTATTTCATGATCACGTCGCCCTTTTCGTCTTGGTATTCACGTAGAGAGAGGAGGATGATGTCGCCCTGGTTGATCCAGACCTTCTTTCTCAGCTTGCCTCGGATGTGTGCCAGACGCTTCTCGCCGTCGAAACATAGAGCCTCGAGACGGCCGTTGCCTAGCATCTTCACAACCTGCGCATATTCCTGGCCTTCTTCCTTGAAGACAAGCTCACGCTTTTCGTTGTCGTTTTCGTTCTTTCCACGACGCCTGTTCTTACCGCCCTATTGTCGAAGTTAGTATGGCCACTATTGTTCTCCTTCGCAGAGAGGGTGTGAAGTACGTGGGAAATCGGGTAGCGAGCGGGAGGAGTAAAAAAAAAGTCTGGGGCCTTACCTTTCCCTTGTTCTTGGGCATGTTGGGGGGTCACTAGACAGCTTCTGCCTTTTCCTTCTGTCTTGTAAGTATGTGAGAGATACACAAACAAGAAGAGTCAGGCAGAGAAGGAGAGATACAGTGCCTGGAGAGAGTTGTCAGATCGGAGGTGGAACAAGGAAGAAGCAATTTCGGCGGGTCAATATATATGAAGTCGGTTAGTGCGGAGTGGCGCCGGCCTAATTTCTGCCCGATTCCTCAGGCTTCTAACACAGCGGGTTCTTCCAATCACGTGTGGACCTGCCTTGACCGCCTTGCTTCCCCAGAAATTCTCTTCTTTCTTTCGCTCTCTATTATTTTGTTCTCCCAAGGTCCAGTCGCAGGGCTGCTCCCCTTTGCTAATCGCCCTCTCACATCATTCCTTTTGCTTGTGGTGGCGATCCTTTTTTCTGTTCCACGTTTCTTTGCCTTCTTAATTGTGGACCCATCGAGGATTGGACGCATTTCGAAGCTGCAATGCATATACACTCCTACTGGTTGCAGTGAGCTGTCAAGAACAACAGAGCGCATTTCTAGATTGCTAGAGTTCTTCACATGAGATTCACAGAAATCAAATCAAATAGGTGTCCACCATCTCTTCGCAGTCATGAAGACCTCAATATCCTCAAGTAATTTTATTCTGCGATACAACTCCAAGACCGTCATTTCTCCCGTTGCCATGCGTTATCTGGCCCAGCCTACGCATGCTCTCCGACCCAAAATTGCCCATATGTATGCCACACGTGATCGGAATACCCTCTGGTGGCGAGTGTCTATGACAGAATTACTGCGATTCAAACGGGTTGTCCGTTCGTGGGCAACTAGGAGAACTCGTGCCACCATCTCGGAGGCTCTGAAGGAACGCGGATTTGATCGCGAGGGAAGGAGGATTGCCAGTACTGGTCAACTATCGGAAGCAGGAGCGGATGCGAATACCAGAGGCCTAACCGGGACCCTGGAGGTCGTTATTCGTCCGCAATGTATAAGGGAGGACTCTGGCACGGTTCAGAAAGAAGTTAGTACTCTGTTGGATGACTTGATTGAGCGCATTCGGCACCAGGCAAAGCAGTCCGACCAGCAGCAGAGCCCAGGACGTGGAGTAGAGACACGCATTAGACGCAATCCAGGCAGGCGATAGTACTGATGCAGAAACCGAAAAAAAAAAAAAAAAAAGAATGAGAGAGAAAAGGCATATAGATGCATATAAAAACAATACTATTCTATATTGTAAACCTAGTGTGCTGATTGTGGTCCTGTCATTTCCCGCTTCAGGCCTTGGCGATTCCGCTAATTGAACCCGTCAATCTGTCAAGAGCATTATGCATCTCTGTTAAATCTCCCCAGCACATCGAACGCGCGTACACTTCCCAGACCAGCTCAATGTTTCCTCGTCAACTACTTCTCCTTCCTTGAACTCCGCCCAAGATGTTAGTCTCCTTGACTGTTGGCAAGGTAGACGCTGGTGTCGCAGTGCTCCTGACCCACGACAACAGACTCGTAAGCTCCCTCCCATCGCAGATTGTCGTAACAGAGAACTTTCGGATTCTTTCGCACAACCAGTGTATCTATCTACAGAGAAGTAATATTTACTAATCGACCTCTTAAACCCACAGATCGAATTCCCCTCAGTCCTCCTACCTAACAATATCGTTCCGGGCAGCATCGTCGATATCACGGTATCGCGCAATGAAACCGCTGAGGACGCCAGCGCAGCAGCGTTCCAGGCACTTCAGAAACGTATCCTGAACACGTATGGCATCAAAACTCCGTCTTCGCCTGTCCTCCGCCTCCGAAATGCAACCCAGACTTCCCTCGTCCTGGAGTGGGATCCTATCGAGTTGGCTACCGCATCCCTGAAGTCCTTGTCCCTCTACCGGAATGGCTCTAAGGCTGGCTCCATACCTCGACCGCTGGAGACGCGCAGTACTAAGATCAGTGGTCTTGCCATCCACACGGAGTATACTTTCCACTTGGTCCTACGCACGTCGGCCGGCACCTATCAGTCCGAGAAACTGAAATGCCGCACACACAAGATGACGGATCTATCTGGCATTACGGTGACTGCTGGGATCATCCATCCGCAGCAGAAGGAGGCGCTGGCGGCGGCGCTGGAGAGAATCGGCGGCAAACTCGTTGACACGGTGCGTATTGACACTACGCACTTTGTATGCACGGAAGGAAGGGGCTCGCAGTGGGAGAAGGCGGTTGATATGAACATCCCTGTTGTTCGACCCGAATGGGTTGATGCATGTGAAGCTGAAGGAACCCTCGTGAGCGTTCGGGGCTACTATCTCAATGCCGACCCCAAGGCCAGACAGTTTGCTCCGTCGCACGGACAGCACCAGCAAACGACATCTGCCGGTTCAATAGGCACGAGTAGTTCTCGGGGCCGGAGCACATCAAATGGTCCGCCACAGCAACAGTGCGAACCGGAGCATCCGACAATTGAGCCGGCTCCAGCTAATGAGAAGAACGGACAACCCGAGCCAGAGAAGGATGAAGATGCTTCACAAGGTGAATCGTCCGCGCACCAGCCTACCCCGAAATATGAAAACCAGGAGAAAGAGAATGAGAGGGAGACAGTCCCAGATGAGTCTCACGATAATACGAAAGCTGTAGAGCCAGTAGAGCCAGAGGGAGCAACAACAGCCGCTAATGGAACGGAGACTGAAAAGGAAAAGGCGGAAGAGGAAGAGGAAGAAGCTCCCCAGGAGATGCCTGAAGAGAAAGAGGAGCAGCCAGTTAGTAATGGTGAGAATAATGGCAAACAACGAGAAGGTGAATCTGAATTGTCTGATGTTCCTCTTTGATCTTATTCCCCCGGCTGTCTTTTTCTTCGTTTTCTCTTCTTCATTCCTGTATCTTTTGCTGTTTCGTTTACGAACGCTTTGTTTGATATCGCCCAGTAGCCGCCAATTGTCTTTATACAGTGTATCATGCTATGTGTTATTTGTTAGAGTGAAACGCCATTAATAATATCGAATCATCTAATTTTCTATATGTAATGGAGGGAATATGTACACTGCGGTGTGTCATAGATCCATTCCTATCCTAGGTAGCATAATAGCTACATGCTCCATGAATAACAACAGCGCGAATTGCAATCCAAATGAAACACCAACATCAATGGATAGGCAGACTTCCACTCAATGCTATGCTAACCAAGCCAGATTAACCTTGATGACTGACTTTCGTTTGTCTTTCCAAAGCCAATGCTAAAATAATTTATGTTCTGTAACCAATAGACAAAACCCAAACCAGAAGTTCAAACGCCGAGACCATAAAAGATTGATATCATATCGAGCTGAGCTGAGGTGCTTTTATTTCGTTTCACTCCATTCCATTCAAATCTAGGCAATGTTACGGACGACGTCATCAATCGCTTTAGCGACGTAGGTAACATTCTTTTGACTCACTGTTGAATTCGTTAGCAATCTCGGCACGGTTATCCAAGAAAAAAGGCAAGTTTAGGGTAGAGGGAGGACATACAGCCGCTGATAGATGCCCTGCCGGATGCAATCAGGTAGACGTGGTACTTCTCGCGTAGAGCCTGGACCTGGGAAGCGGTCAAACCGGTGTATGAGAACATTCCATTCTAAGACACGTTAGTATTTTTCTTTTGTTGTTGTTGTTGTTGTTGTTGTTGTTGTTGTTTGTTTCTGAAAATGGTGATACAAAAGTAAACATACCTGTCGAACAATGTGTTCCCAGCTTCCTGGAGTCTGGAGCAGAACCAGCTCGTCGCGAAGCGCAGATCGCATGTTCTTGATGCGCGAACTCATGACCTTGAGATCCTGATGCCACTCGGCGGCGAGTTCGGGATCGTTGAGGATTTTCTTAACGAGAGTGCAGCCGATGCGCGGGCCCATGGAGTATTCACCACGAATGAAGTGACAGAGGTTGTTAACGACGCATTCCCTAACTTGGGGAGAGCTAGTGGTCATGACGAAGTGAAAGGCGCCGGTGCGCTGGCCATAGAGACCGAAATTCTTGGAGAAGCTCTGTGCAACGCAAATCTCCATGTTCGGCTTGTTGTGGAAGAAATAACGCACCGCCCACGCGTCATCGTCGGCGGAACCGGAGGCAAAACCCTGGTAGGCCGAGTCAAAGAAGGGGAACAGGCGCTTCTTCTCACAGAGGTCAGCGATTGCGGCCCATTGATCACGGTCGGGATCGAGGCCGGTAGGGTTGTGGGCGCAGGCGTGCAGGAGGATCACATCGCCGGGCTCAGCTTCGGCCTCGAGGGTGGCCATCATGCCATTGAAGTCCAGGGAGCGATTGGCCGCGTCATAGTAAGGGTAGGTCTTGATATCGACACCCGCGAGTTCCCAGATGGTCATATGGTTGGACCAGGACGGGTTGGACAGCCAGACGTGCTTTGGCTTCGCGTGAGTCTTGAGGAACAGAGCGCCGATATGGTTGGCGCCGGTGCCGGCGACAGTCTGCACAGAGGCGATTCGGCCCTTGGATTCTGGGGAGTCTTTCTCAGTGAAACCGAACATCAAGTTGCGCGCGACCTCGAGAAAGGCAACGTCTCCTTCGATGGCGGAATATTCATGGCGAAAGATGTCGTTTTCCGCCAGGAGCTGTTTCTCGGCTTTCTGGACGACGGGGAGAGGCCAGGGCTTGCCATCGTCGGTTCGGTAGACACCCACGCCCAGGTTGACTTTGTGAGGATTAGGATCTTTGGCGTAGGCGCCGTTCAAGGCGAAGATCTCATCGGGAGCAATTGGGTCCAAGGAATGGGCGACGGATTGAGTCGGGCGAGTGGCGGTGGCCTCTGACACTGAGGGCATTGTGCTGGCTTGTGTGGTGGTGCAATTGCAGGAGAATAAAGAGTAGCACGAAGATGATGAGGATTGAAGCAGGAAGCAGAGCAGCTTTATATTGTCCTCATCAGGATGTTGTCGTGAGTGAACAATGTCAAATGAAGAAATGATGCTTTCCAGCAATGACTCTTTTGCTGGAAATCACCTCCGATATCGCTGGAGCATTCCATGAGGCGAGTTTGCTCGCATCTCCTGATGCTGGGAAGCTCCCTCAGTTATGACATATGTCGTGGACTGGAATATGGACTACATACATCCATACACATATATTATGGATGGATTGGATATTTATACTGAGCAAAGGTTGCACTGGGTCTCCATTGAACCCGTTTGGGGTTGAATGCAGGTCTGAAGGTTATCCAGCTTGCTTGACAATGAATAATAGAGAGGTTCCAGCTGGGCATTTACCATTTATTTATTGATTATTATCATCACATATAATTATTCGATTCTTGCAAATTGACTGAATGCTATATTAATGTTGACTGTGTAGTAGTAATAGTATGTACTCCGTTTGTTACGATTTGCCTCGGACAGCAACGGATACAACATCCCCAACAAACTGACACTGCCGTCTCTTCGGCAGAGCTACGGAAAATATACTATATACGGAGTAGTATATTATACTATGATCTAATGATAAATTACTCGAGATCTCGATTCTGGGAGGTGCCCCAGGCCGCATTACCAGCGCGTACAGCTCTACGTACCGAAGCCCAGCAGATTGCGCGTAATAATTGTTTTACCGATACCGGGTGCGTTCGGCCAGAGGGATTCTTTTGCTTCTGCATGTTTTCGTTTCGCTTCTTCCTTTCCTCCTCGCTCACCTTCAAAAAGCTGCCTCTCCCCTCTCAATCCGTCGCTGAGTCTCTTGTTCGGCCTCTTGCCACCATCACAAGCAGGCAATCGGCGCAATCATGCTTCAAACGACTTCTTCCTCCCGGGCCGCGGTGCGCCGCACGGTGGCCTCATTGACACATGCTGCCCCGAGACGCTCTTCCTCCGCACTCTCCGCAGTTGTCCGCTATAACAATGCCCGCGCGTGCTCCGTCCTCTGCACCCCTCGCGCCTTGAGCTCCAATTCTACCCCTCTGCAACGTTTTTCCCGTCTCCAGTCCTGGAACGCCGCTTCGATCAAGAGAACTTTTGCTTCTACGCCCAACATGGTACGTCCTGGCAATCCGCAGCGGCCGTGGGAACGGTCAGGTGGATACGCAACAGATGCCCTTACGTCGGAAGTTGCGCTGAGCTCTGATACTGACGACAGCATTCCCCTTATAGGCCGCTGGTATTCGGATAGAAACAGATGCCTTTGGTGAAATCGAGGTAGGTGCAGTTCTACATCCTACTACTATGTTCCTATCACACAAGCTCTGATCGCATTTGACGTCACACAGGTCCCTGCAGACAAGTACTGGGGTGCTCAAACCCAGCGGTACGGAAGCTAGAATACCATCTTTTCCCGGCCATTGCCATCCATACTGACTTAAAAACTTCTAGCTCGCTGGGTAACTTTGATATCAACCAGCCCCAGGACCGCATGCCCCCCGCCGTGGTCAGGGCTTTCGGTATCCTTAAGGGCGCTGCTGCTGAAGTGAACATGAAATTTGGCCTTGGTAGACCCCCTTCGTTCCCAATGACAACCCTTCCATACCGGAATGGATATTAATGGCGCTGCAGACCCCAAGATCGGTCAGGCCATCAAGCAGGCCGCTGCCGAGGTTGCCGAGGGCAAGCTGATGGACCACTTTCCGCTCGTCGTATGGCAGACCGGTTCCGGTACCCAGTCCAACATGAACGCCAACGAGGTCATCTCCAACCGTGCAATTGAGATTCTCGGAGGTCAAATGGGTTCCAAGAAGCCCGTCCACCCCAACGACCACGTCAACAGGTCCGCCTCCTCCAACGACTCCTTCCCCACCGTCATGCACATCGCTGCAGTTTTAGAGTTCGAGAACACTCTTCTGCCGTCCCTGAAGAACCTGCGCAACGCTCTCCAGACCAAGGTGGAGAAGTTCGAGAAGATCATCAAGATCGGAAGAACTCACCTGCAGGACGCCACCCCTCTCACCCTTGGCCAGGAGTTCTCTGGCTACGTTGCTCAGCTCGACCGCAACATTGAGCGCATCGAGAGTGCCCTCCCCCATCTCCGCCTCCTTGCCCAGGGTGGAACGGCTGTCGGTACCGGTCTGAACACCTTCAAGGGCTTCGACGAGGCCATCGCTGCCGAGGTCAGCAGGATCACCGGTACCGAGTTTAAGACCGCCCCCAACAAGTTCGAGGTTCTCGCTGCCCACGACTCCATCGTTGAAGCCTCTGGCGCCCTGAACACCCTGGCTTGCTCCCTCTTCAAGATTGCACAGGATATCCGTTATCTCGGATCCGGTCCCCGATGCGGTCTGGCCGAGTTGAGCCTCCCAGAGAACGAGCCCGGTTCCTCGATCATGCCCGGAAAGGTGAACCCGACCCAGTGTGAGGCTCTCACCATGGTCTGCGCTCAGGTCATGGGCAACCACGTTGCCGCCACCGTCAGTGGTATGAACGGCCAGTTTGAGCTGAATGTCTTCAAGCCTGTCCTCATCCGAAACCTCCTGCACAGTGTGCGCATTGTCTCCGACGGCATGAACAGTTTCCGAGTCCACCTGGTTGACGGACTGACGGCAAACGAAGGACGCATCAGCGAGCTGCTGCACAAGAGGTATGTCTTCCAAATTGTTTCACTGTTTCCTCTAGTCACTCCAGTACTAACAAAAGACTTATTAGTCTTATGCTTGTGACCTGCCTCAACCCCATTATTGGCTACGACATGGCTTCCAAGGTAGCCAAGAATGCCCACAAGAAGGGCATTACCCTCAAGGAGAGTGCCCTGGAACTCAAGGCTCTCAGCGAAGAGGACTTTGACAAGTATGTCCGCCCAGAGCTGATGCTGCACCCCAAGGAGGCCAAGTTGTAGAGATTCGGCAAACAAAAAGTAGGACCACACATGCACAGTGTAGAATAGGGCATAATAAATCTATATAGCGAAGGTGTCATTTCTGATATTTACTGCAGACAAGGTTGTTCCCATGAGTAATCCTGGATAGAGCGAGTTGATAAAAATAGCGTCAGCATCCTACAAAAGACAGCCGAAAAATGTGTAGCGGGGCGAAGCAATGATTAGAATCCGAACTACCGTAGTGGAATAATAATAGCCAGGAACGACAGCTATTATTGGAACAGCCTTCTGTTTCTCCTTGTTTTGCCTCCGGGCATCTGCAGGACACTGGCCTTAATATCTGACGCCCTCCGCTGCAATCCATGGATTGATTCTCTTCCGCATCGCCTTCTCCCTTTTTGCTTCCCTCGACAACTCCCCAGAGCCATTGGATTTGCGTCCTATTTCTCCGTCTTCTGTTTTTCCTCAGGTCATCTCAGAAGTTGAATAATCCGGTTTAATTTCGGGCTTCATCTGAACCTCGTGTCTCGAAACAACTGCCCCTCATCTCACCTGGAAAGGTCAGACGAAGAAGCAAGCAAAAAGCACCCAACCACAGCCTTGCTCCGTCAATCTCACTTCTTTCGTGTCCATTATTTTCTCTCTGTGCTTTTCTCTAATATTCATAACCAATAATGACGAGCCAACCTTTCGTGGACACTGCCGCTCCTGCAGCCAAGCCAGAGCCGACCTCGACCGCAACTTTAAATGGCCATGCCACTTGCAATGGCTCTTCTAAACAGACCTCGAATGGTGCCGTTTCGCCCTCCGACGAGACACCTCTCTTCTCGGACACCCTGATCTCCCCCGAAGTCCTCGCTGCTCTCCCTCCAGACTACACAATCCGTCCATTGCGCCGTTCCGACTACGCCAGGGGTTACTTGGATGTTCTGCGCGTGTTGACCGTAGTGGGCGATATCTCAGAAGATGATTGGAATGACCGGTACAACTGGATGGCCGCTCGAGGCGGCGAATACTTCCTCCTTGTCGTCTGTGACGGAGCCGGTCGTATCGTTGGGACGGGGAGCTTGATCGTTGAGCACAAGTTCGTCCATTCTCTGGGTAAGGTTGGGCATATCGAGGATATTGCTGTCGAGAAGGGACAGCAGGGTAAGAAGTTGGGATTGAGGATTATTCACGCTTTGGATTATATTGCTTCTCATGTCGGATGTTACAAGGTATGTTCATATATTTCCTTCTCCGTTCGCTTTTTTTTTTTATCTCTCTATCTTTATGGGTCTAGTTAACGCTTTTCTTTTCTTTCCATTACAGAGCATCCTCGACTGTTCCGAGGCAAACGAAGGCTTCTATGCCAAGTGTGGCTTCAGGCGCGCTGGTCTGGAGATGGCCCATTACTACTGAAGAGAACCCTGGTGCAGTTACCTCCGACGCACCTTTGTTCCAACCTCCTTGGTTGCACTTTCCTGGTATTTTGGCGTTTTGGGGTTTTACTTTTGAGGCTCGCGGGCCGGCATGATTTGGAGTAATTGAATTAGACGGTCACCAAGATGAGGAACAAAAGACTTACTCCAAAACCCGACTGGAGATATAATCAGATTTCCGTTTCAAGAGACAGACGCAGAATTCCTTGCCCATGTGATAATCGAACTGCCGGTGCTTTCTTCGATGGGATTACTTGCCTATTTCCCTTGCCACATTAATATCTTGCCTCGATCGCCTCAAAAGAATAGTATATATCCCAGGTCTCGGGGATATTTCCTTCCCACCTGAACCCTTCTTCCTGAATCCTAATATGCCATAATTGATGGAGGACCCGTACTCGACGGACTTGGATCTGGCAGGTGCAGCGAATCTTGAAGCATACAGTTGCTTTCTTCGGCTAGTTCCGTCCTGGGTTCCTGCCACTGCAGAATTGAAAGCTTGTTGCAATTCATTCTCCATTTCCCTTCTTTCACATTGTTGTCCTGGCCTATACAGCCAGTCTCGAATTTTGGTACCCTATACTATCTTTATTTTTGGACTGTTATTATTACGGGATAGAATAGAATAGCATACGATTAATAGATATTACTATATACATTCAGACATGGAGATGTACTTCAATGTAATGGCCCGATTGTCCCTCCAGAGTTCCAAACCACACAGCCTCCATGGGATTACCTGGTTAGATCTACCTTGACAGCGTGTTACACAAGTGGCCTTGAAGAGATAATACGGCTGACTACAATCTACTAAGATGACATCGCTAGATGAATATTTGGAATGGGACGTCTGAATGGATTTACCTCGCTCCGAGCAAGTGGACAAGACTCCTAAGAATTCAATTCGACTTTGCATTCCCATTCCATTTTTCAAGAATAAGAGTGCATGTAGAACAGAGTAGTCATTGAACCGGCCCCCCTTTTTTGTCTCGACAATCGTATCGATGAATGAAAACCGGATCAGGCTATAACTCCACCACCCCAGATTAACATTGTACCTTCCATTCCGCACTCCCCCACTCCATCCAACAACGCTAGACGACATGGGGCGTCGTCGCCCGTACTCGGTTTCAAATGAAAATCATGATATCGGAACCGATGGAGAGAAAAGAGAAAACAGGCATGGCTTGTTTAAGAGCCAGGGTTGGGGTTCATCTATAGATAGGAATCGATCAGCTTGTTTTATCACTAGTCATGTCTGTTTTCCTCGATTGAGGAAAAAAGCCCTCCTCTTCGGCAAGGTATATTATCCGTTCCTCCAAAAAAGAACAGAAAATCCTCGATCATATCATCCCGCCATTTTATATTGAGATTCAACGCACCTTGCGCTTGCCGCCGGTCAGGGTAACATTAACGAAGCGGCGGGTGTACTTTAAGCGCTTAATGGCACGGCCCTTGGGGAGCTTCTTCTTCTCCTGCTTCTCGACCTATTATTGGGAAAAAAAATTATCAGCTTTCTCATCTATGCCAATGCCATCTCTTGAAAACAATTCCACTTTAAAGATAATCTCTATCCAGAATTTCATTTCCCAGATTTCATCCCGTGGTGAATTTTTTATTAGTGGGATAACACATCCTCATCCGAGAGGACTAATCCACACAACACATCACTGAGACATGAGGGCAAGAAAGGAAAAGAAATAACACACCTTAGGAGTCGCAGACTTGACTTTACCCGCACGGGCGAGAGATCCGTGAACCTTACCCATGGTTGCTGATGTGTCGTTTGTCCTGTCAAGATGGGAGTAAGATGGGAAGTTGGTGGGAGATGAGGGAGTTGGTGGTGTTGTGGAGAATAACTGGCTGACTCAGCTAACGTGACTTGATGCCTCAGGCGTTATAATTGACTTTTCCCTCCTGACTATGATGGCACAACACTTCAAATTTCTATTTAGATATCAGGACGAGCTTTC
Source organism: Monascus ruber (assembly GCA_002976275.1). Taxonomy (NCBI): domain Eukaryota; kingdom Fungi; phylum Ascomycota; class Eurotiomycetes; order Eurotiales; family Aspergillaceae; genus Monascus; species Monascus ruber. Next base: position 1,436,931 of record PSNO01000008.1, on the reverse strand, counting down.
TATATGCTTATAGCACAGAAGTTACAATCATTCTGGTTGTCTATGAGCGTGGTGGTTGAGAATAGATTGACTGGCTTTGCTGTTGTCGGTTCACAGATGCATCCGAAACGGGTATCGCCTAGGGTTTAGCCCTGTCCGGTTAGATGAGGGCTATCGTACCGATACAGATAGATGTAAGGCATCAGATAATAGTGTCCCGTATTATTATCACGAAACCATTCCTTGAGGGGCAAGCCATAAGAAAAATAGATTTTTAAATGGAAACTTGATTCATGGGATACATCTGCGTAGACGTCACTTGGGTTTCCGGGTTGATCCGATATTCCTTTTGTCCATTGAACGCGATTACAGTGGATAATTTACACTTGCTCCTACATGAACAAAGCCGTCATTATCACATCCATTTCCATTTTCTGGTAAATAGCAGGCCACGCGTAGTGATAAGCCTATCTGAGAACCAAGCGGGATGTCTGATCCGCAAGAACCCAACCGCTCGTACGCCGTTTCTTATTTTGAAATATGTCTTGACGCGGAAACAATTCCAGCCCGGTAAATTATCCGAGTATGCAAGCCCCCTATTCTATACCGGTCTTTCCTTTCCCCTAGCCCCAAGCCAAACCGCCTTCATTCCGTTTAACGAGACTTGGCGGCAACCTTGGGGGCAGCACCCTTAGCACCCTGCTTGCTCTGGATGCGCTGAGCACCACCCTTGGCGGCGTTGGCGGCATTCTTAGCCTTCTCGGCCTTCTTGCGGCTCTCGGAAGCGGCCTTCTTCTCCTTGGCCTCCTTGATGGCCTGCTGGCGGGCAGCGAGACGGGCCTCGGGCCGCATGCTGCGGCGCTCCTTGATCACATCGAGGGAGGCACCGACGACGGCGCGCTGGTGCTTGACGACACGGCGAGTACGCTTCTTAGCGACCTCCTGTTCAATGCAAAACACACCCGGTCAGTAAATTGCGAACTGAGAAAAAGCAGCCTCCATAATATTCTCTCCAAAGAACTAAATAACCCTTCGACTAGTTCCCAGTCCCCACAAAACAGCTTTCTCCTCCCATGACAAGTCACAAAGAACTCTCCCATGGAAACCACAATCTCGAACATAAAATGAAATAGCATGAAAACGCGGAATGGGTGTGACTGACTTCAGAGATACCCTTCTTGTGCTGGCGACGGTAAAGGACGGTCCAGGATATCCGGCGAGGGTTCTTGCGCTGGAGGAAGAGGGATTCGGACTTTCCATTCTGGAAGCGGAAGATCTTGCTGTCGCCACGGACGTACAGCTTACCCTATAGTTTCCCAAAAAATATCAAAGTGTTAACGGCCATCCAGCAAGAAGAGCAACATCTTGTAGACACTGTTCCGACGATTTCGATAGACTCGGATTGGCGTAGTGTTGGATACGGTATGCGGAGGTTAAGGACAAACGCACCTTTCCAGGGTAAATCCTCTGACCGCTGAAAGAATCGTCGTAGGTACGCATCTTGAATGTTGCAGATGCGCAGCCGGTCGAGACGAGATGTTGTCGGTTGGCGTTGGGTGATTGAGTCGAGTCGGACCTTGCGGCGCGAGCTGGTTCGTGAGACTGACACAATTGTGGTGGTGCGGAGCCTCGCTAAATTCCACCACGTGACTTGGCCTGCCCTTTGCCGCCAACGTCACCTCCCATCATCAATGTTGGCTACAAGTTGGTGTACGATTGCTATCATAACTAACTATTTGGAGAAACTTTTATTACTTGTGACAGATCCCTCTATTATGGTCTAGATATCCCACACGGCCTGTGTTGGTTTACGGAAAACATAGTTACCTCATTGATAATCTTGCGTCGTATCCGTTCGAACAAGTCCTTCACCATACTTTGTCTCAAGGAAGGTATTCACCTTAACATCAAACTTTGGACCATACCCTAGGCTAGCTGAGAAATTCGAAGACACCTTTTCACTCTAAAAGTCATGCCAATCGCAAGGTTCCCATGGATCTGGCTTGCAGTCCTATAATTAATTGTTAGTACTAGTACTGAGCCGTATCAGGCTTTCTTAAATACCTTGCATTGAATATCACGACAGATGTTAGTCGGGCAAATACCAGAGCAATCTGGGCATACACGCCTTCCGCAACCTCCAGCTATTGAGCACAGAGAGAACGTACTCATGTCTTTAACCTTGGAACCAAATCCCTCTATGATTTGGACAAGTTCCGCAGCAGCAGCTTTGTCAGAGTCAGAGCTCGACTTAGCCATCTTGCGTCGTGCTTCTTCGTATACGCAGCATGCAGTGCTGCAGACGGGGCATTTGCCGAGACAGTGAGTGCAACGTAAATTTCTACTGTTCCAAAGTCTCTCGTCGCCGACCCTACGTGGACCAGTAACATATTTCGAGGACAACAAGAGGACCTGAGTTCCGGTTTCTTTGCGGATATCTTCAATCTTTTGGCGCTATCAGTAGGCTTGAGTTGATAACGCTTCAAGAATAGTGTACTTACTGTCTTCGGAGGAACGTTGCCCCCTTGCTCGATGAGAGAATGCTGATCCTTGAAACTAAAACTACTTCTAGGCAGGCTGCAAGAATCATCAGATTTGGAGAATTTGTCATTATCTTCATCGAAAGCAGCCTCAGAAGAAGACTTGTCAATGTTCAGGCGGCTTGTGTCCCTGAATCTAGTCAACAGATCAACTTCATAGCTGCCGCGCTTTTTATGTTGCTTTCTCAGCCGTTTGTGAACGTGTTTCTTCTTGGATTTCGCAGACTTTTCGGACTTTACGTCTCCGTCAGCAGCCTTGGAATGGCGAGCATCGTCTTCGTCAAACAAGGGTCTGACCCTGAAATCTTTCTTGTCTTCATCTGAAATACTCTGTTCATAACGATCGAGGTCAAAAAATGCGTAGTCTATCGGCATACTCGTTAGTCATCTACGGTATTAGTGTGGTTTATTCGAGACTCAACCTACCACCAGGAGATCTGATATATTTGATGACTTTATGGGACGAATGAGACTTGGTTGGCTTCACGCTTGCGGGGCCTTTGGGCTTCGCGTCCTTACCCTGAATGCTGAGCGATTCAATTCCAGAAGAGCTCTCTTCCTTGGCTGGACTCTGCGGTTTCTCACACGCGGTAGCATGATTCATTGTGACTCCTTGTTCGCCAGAAATTCCCTTTGTTTCACACGAATCTCCAATGGACAAAGCCACATCCTCAGCCCCTCCCATATTGAACGCGGTTTCGAGTTGCTTAGAGAAAGACTCGAGTTCAGCGTCACTCGAGGAGTCAATTTGACTTACTAAAATAGTTCCAGCTGAAAAGTCAATATGACGCTGTGTACTGGGGACTGGCCCAGGTTCAAGAGAGGGAAGGATGGACTTCAATTGAGGTCTGGGAAGAATCAGCCGCGTTGCGCTGTTGTGTGGATGAGAGTCTTGCTGCTTCTTACCTGACAATATGGACCCCATGAATCTCTTTGAGCCCCTTAGTCTGTTTCTGGATCATTTCTTCATCTTATTTTTCCTTCACTTCCTTTTTTAATGGAAACTTGTGCAGAGACTCAATGCGAACCCATACAAAGAAGCATGGGCAAGGAGATTGTACCAGAAAGGATGAGCTGTGTTTGTGAGCTTCGCATGTCAAAGTCTAGGAATGCTCTATGCTGGTGCACTTCACTCATGTCCAGTGAATGACAGCTTGAAGGGGCTCATGAAGTTTAGTATTTATTAGCAATGACAACCCCATGTCTTGAATTTTGAATCTTATCCTTAACAGTACTTCAGTACTCTCTACAATTATCTACAGCTTGTCTTTTACATGTAGGACAAAGCTAGACCGTAACCTTAGCTTTAGGTTCTCAGCCCATATAGTTTATATAGACAGCTTTCATTCTTGTGAAATACTGGATATCACAAATGCCAGTTCTGGTACAAAGAGGATCTAGCATTTCTACTGCTTCCTTTCAGCATCTCTTGCAAATAGTAAATTCCTTCAAGTGCATCACTAGGCTCATTAACTGATGGGAAGACCACCAATCCACTGGTAATCTTATTATAGGTTGATGTTAGGTCTAAGCACGACAGTGCCATACTACGAGTTGCCGCCCCTGAGTATCAAAATGAGTTTATCGGAAGATCGTCGGGTCTATTGAACGAAAAGAAAAGTTCTAATCACGCACTGATGAAGAGATATATAAGGCCTTTCGGAGCAGCCCCGTATACCCGCCCAGAGCGAGGCCGCCAGTTTCTATGCAAATCCCCTGGAAATGAGCCACGGCTATTGAAACGCATCGGACGACGGGGAAACAAACCGAAAGAGGCGGAGCTGTTTATATTTATAAATAGGAAATAGAAGAGCTGTTCTCATCGCCCAATTAAAGAACTGGATGCCTGTAACTCGCCCAAATACAGATACCTAGAACGCCTGTCGTAACCCTTGGGCTTGACATTCAGAATACCGCCTTCCTCCACGGTCACATTCAAAACGATGGCTCCATAACTCATGCAATGGCGAATCAATCGGATCTCCAAAATTTTAGGACATGGCATGGGTTCTAGTCCATTCCCTCGCCGTCTGTATAGCTGCCGGCTCATCCTCCTTCCAACGTTGAGCAACATCATTCGCAAGTGGATCATCGGGGTTAGGAGCTCCTAGTAGAGCCTGGATCGAGAGCAGGATGGTGCGGATCTGAAGAGCAGGAGACCAATTATCTTAGAGAAAGAGAGTTAGCCTGAGACCAAAACAAACGGCCCTTTCTCAGCACGAGTGCCAGCAAACACGGGAGCGTATATTATCGTTACTTTTCAAAACGTCCAAACAGATTCTACCGAGTCGATCAATATTAGGGTGGTAGATCTTAGTCAAGAAACGGATTTTCGGGGGAGTCATTGGATAGTCGTCGGGTAAAAAGAGCTCGAGTCTGAATATTCCTCCTACACTGATGTCAGTTATTTGCCAGAAGAGACTCGCATTGTGTTCTTCACCTTCATATGGAGACTGTGCCGGCCCATGAATACTAACATCGAAGTAGCGTAGGTTGTCTTCATGAGGTACAGCACTGATCCCTGGGACGCTTGAAGGCGTCAGCAAAAGCATCCCGCAGTAACCGCTTCTAGCCATATTCTTCAATAACTCACGGTTCCGCCATGAGGCGTTCAGTCTCTTTCACAATCCTCTTGGGCAAGGCCATCGTTATTGAGTTTAAAGAGCTACCTGTAACCGCGATCAAACTCGAAGTGGTGGGGCGATCCCTATCAAAGATGTAACTATGGGGGCTCAGTTATGATAATGTGTGATATTTAAGGGTGCCTGCCCTAATATGGAGGTTTGCGGACGATTTCGATGTGAATTCGCAGGATCGATAAAAGGTGAAACAAAAGAGACAGCAGCAACAATCCAGCGAGGAGCATATCACTGACCGGAAGAGGGGCACTGCCGGACTGGTGACCGCCTTCCATAGCAAGATGTCTGTCACATGACCGCTCTGGAGGACCCCAAATCGCCCAGTCCACTTGCAGATGGCTTTGGACACGCTGTGCTCCCTTGGAGGTAAGTCCCGAAGGCCTTTGGGTAATCTCTTGTCTTTTTCTGATTATTGTCCAATGTAGTGGCGACTTGAGACACCCTCGCAAGTGAACCTCCAGTCGGTACACGGTTGATATCTAACTGACTCCACAAGACGTTCGATACTTCTAACTAGTTGCTAATGACCGTCTGCTCAGGATTTCTCTACGTCCGGTTGTCGAGGAATCTCTGAATGCAGCGAAATGGGAGTATTGTGTACTATCCAGAGCCACGCATCCTTGCCTAACTACACATGTGACATATTGAGGCATAACCGCCTTCCAAGGGACCCTTGGAATAGCAGTTGCGAAGCAGGGACTCGGGAAGTGTTTTCAAGAAGCAAGGAGCTCTTCCCAGCAAAATGCCAAGGTCTGTGGAGCCAAAGCCGTTGACATCGGCCTTCGAAAGCCCGACTTTCGGAGAGGATAGCTCGTTCCATGTGGATCAGCCCGTCGGCTCTATGTCAATATCACCGTGCGGTCGAGATGTCGTCTTAGCATCAAAGGAAGGCCTTCATGTGATCGATCTTGATTCGCCATACTCACCACCGCGATATCTTCCTCATCACACGCCATGGGAAGTTGCAGACGTTCAGTGGTCGCCATTTGCGGCTCGCGACTATTGGGTAGCCAGTACGTCCAACCAAAAGGCATTGGTATGGAATTTAGCAATGAAGACCGGCAACAATTCGATAGAGCATGTATTACATGCCCATTCTCGGGCTATAACCGACATTAATTTTTCAGCGCACCATCCGGACCTCATCGCTACCTGTTCCGTTGATAGCTTTGTCCACAGCTGGGACTTACGGGCACCTTCCCGCCCAGTTATTTCATTTTCCGACTGGTTTGCGGGCGCAACTCAGGTTAAGTGGAACAGGCAAGATTCCCATGTCATTGCTAGTTCACACGACAGGTTTCTCCGGATATGGGATAACAGAATGGGTGCATATCCAATACGGTCCATCGAAGCCCATAGCACCAAGATCTACGGTGTCGATTGGAATAGAGTTCGACCCGGTGCTCTTTTGACCTGTTCGCTCGACAAAACCATCAAGTTTTGGGACTACACCGTTGAAGGTGATGTGCCGGAGAAACTTATTCGGACGCCTTTCCCAGTGTGGCGTGCAAGGAACACACCGTTTGCGTGGGGCGTCCTAGCAATGCCCCAAAGAGGCAACAGCGATCTCCATTTGTACAGCCGCAGAGCCGGAGAGGGCAGCAAGCCTGAGGAAAATCTTCCCCTCGTCCATAGCTTCCCAGGACACAAGGGGCAGGTGAAGGAATTCCTCTGGCGATCTCGCGGAGGAATTGAGGATGGAATTGACCATAGGGAATTTCAACTCGTTTCCTGGGGAACAGATAAGGAGCTCCGTTTACACCGGGTTGACCCTGACATTCTGCAGCGCGTCGGATACGAGAAGGGAAAGTCTTTCATATCTAATCTAAACCTCACTCGCCAAGGTGCGGTTTACAAATCATTTCGCGATGAAAGTGGTGACCAGGAGTTTGATGATATTGAACTTGCTCTATCATCGAGCCCTAATATATCTAGAGGTGGTATAGGCATGAACACGATATCGGTGCCATATGGTCGTACTTGGACTCAAAGGGGCAACGTTGACTCGAGAGTCGGCATGCAAGGGAGGTCGAACTTCAGGGCTGATACTAATCCTATATCCTGGATGCGTGGAGTGAAAATATCTGGATGGGATATTGAGACTCTTGGGGATGAGATAACCCACGTTGGGGAGAAGTTTACAAAGGTTGCTTTTGAGTCAGTTGATGTTAGACAAAGGAAAGCTACAATCTCTCTTCATGGGCCATGGGGAACAGACGGCACGTCCTTATTCCTGAAAGTTGACATAAGGTTCCCCAACGACTATCCCAGGGCCGCTGCTCCAGTATTCAGCGTCCAGAAGACGACAGCTGTTACTGACCAGCTATCCTCAAAACTTATCTCGGAGCTCCGGACAATTGCGGAGACGTATCTTTCTCACAAGCGAGGTTGTCTGGAGGGAGCCGTCCGTTATCTCTTGGGAGAATGCAGTATGGAAGAGAGTGTCTCATGGATCCTCGGCGAGTCTGGAGATATCGTCAGATCACCTGTCAATGGGGAAATAGGTGGTGACGAATCGAGCGATGAGGATGATGTTGGCATGTCTCAAAGTCAGGATCTAGCAATGAGTTCAGAATTATCTCGGCCCATAAATGCGAACGCCATGGTTCCTGTTGCGAGGGTTTGTGGTGCGCTTTGGGCGAATGATGGCCGTCTTGTGTGCTTCTTCCCTCCTAAAAAAGATAAATCTGCATCTTTCCTAGAAGACTTGGGCTTCAAAGAGATGACCAGACTGTCCAGAGGCGATAAAGTTTTTGAGGGATTCGGCCGTCTACAGACAAGCTCTCCAGAGCCACGAGTGACAAGTACACTAGAGAGTACCGACGATGGCGCTTCTGATTACTCCGACGATTCTTATACGGACTCTTCAAGTTCATCAGGATCGTCTGACATGTTATCAGGGTTGCCACCGCGTCTTCCCGGACCCCAAACCTGGCGCAGTGCTGGAAGTTTTGGACTGCACCGACTACGCTCTACTGATAACTCTCAGAAGTCAGTTCCTGGTGCTCTTACAGCCAGATCATCCGACACCCCACATAATGTGTTATCAATCCACAATCTAAGCAATTTGCTACCGGCAAAACGCGAACTAGCGAGCAGATATCGCATTTGTGGCAAAGGGGCTGAGGTTTGTGCCCATAATGCAGCAGTGGCCCTCGATGCTGGATACCATGACCTAGCCCAGATTTGGGGGTTAGTTAGGCAAATATTACATGATCGTGTATCCGTCGAAAGTTTGTCTAATCCAAATTTGTCGGGGCGTCGTCAGTCAACGCAGATACGGAAGAAGGACAGCGCAGTGGATCTAAGCTACGACCTTCATGACGAAGAGGAATATTCTAAGGCTGCTGCAAGCAACGTTATCCAATGGGGAAGTCATCCTTTCGGCGGTTACTGGCTCATACCCTCCCTCTTTGATCATTTCGAGCATATCGGCGATGTTCAGATGGTCGCGATGCTTTCTTGCGTCCTCCATCAATCAAAACCAAGGAGCTGGTCGACAGCAAGGCGGGTGAAACGGCAGCGACAGGGCTTCTCAGACTTCTTATCTGCTGTTCCGCTCACACAAAATAAATCGTCTCAAGCCGCGGCACCTCTCATTTCTTTCCCTAAAGATAGACATGACACATTTACCACTAACACATCTGAACGTTCTTCTACTGAGATTTTGCGTGATTCTACTTCTGCATACTCAACGGGGACAACTCTATCATTCGCATCTCGTCCTGGTGGTATCATTGCGGAACGAAAATCGCACAGTCATAATACTTCAATCGCAGCTTCTCCCGACCAGCAATCTCAACCGCGAAGCGGGTCTGGATTTGGATCTGTCCTTGCATCTTCCCTTTCTCGTTCTTTCACCTTCGGACCTTCATCAGCGTCGCCGCCGGCGAACGCTTTTCATAGGAGCAAAACCGGTCTGAGTGAGAGTCCTAACACTACGACCGGGTCTGTGATATGGACATCCCGTGCAAGGCCTGTGGATTCCATGGCCAGCTCGACTGTGCTCACTTCACATACATCACATACTCACTCGGATTCTGGGAGTGAGAGACCCCAGCAACCTAAAAAGGTGTCAGCCAAATTCAAGGTTACTTTCAAAAACCAAGAGCGTTTCGATGATGATGGGCCCTCCTACAATCCATGCCCTGGGATTCCATTCCTCGATTCCAAGGAAGGCTGGCTGTACTCGTCATATTGCGCAGCGTACGCGGAGATGCTAGCCATGTGGGACCTGCCAGTGCAGCAAAGCGAAGTTCGCAAAATTGGTGGGTTACTTAAATATCTTGCTGACGGGCGTAAAAGTCGTTGGCATCGTCATCCTTCAAAGGAGTCATTGTCTCTTTCCCCACCTAAACACCGGGACTCAACACCGGTTGCTTTCGAGTCGGAGAACCAAGCGCTGGACATTCAACGTCATTGCAACAGATGTGGCCGCGCGTTTCAAATCTCCATCTTCTCGACATGGGCTTCTGCGTCGCCTTCGCTCCTGAAACGATCTGATAGAAAGGCCTCAGCCCCAAAGTGCCCCACCTGCGATCCCGGTCAGCCATTATCCATCAGACCAGCCTGTGTTCTTTGCGGCGAAGTTGTAGAAGGAATGCTCGTTCCTTGTCTCAACTGTGGCCACGTAAGTTGTTTTGAGTGCCACCAGCGGTGGTTTTTGGCTCATCCTAGTCCACCTACTGATAGAGATGATGCTGGCGATATCCACAGCGGTGGGCAAGATTTTCAATTTTGTCCGACCGGGTGCGGCTGTAACTGTACAAAGCATACGGTGGTAGAGGTTACAATTCCTCGAGATCCTCGGTCACGTCGTCCAGGAAGCGAGGCCAGTTCTATTTATGCCAGCCATAGCCCTCAGAACAAACCTCAAAGCCGTCGGTCTGGGACAGCATCGGTTAGCGACCGTTCAATCAAGGTTGAGGCGACTGAGGATCTGAAGGGCTGGCACAACTCCCCTTTCGCATCACTTGCAAGGGGGCTGGGCGGCGGTCTCAGCCGAGGCTTACGTCTGGAGGATGACAAGAGCAAATCAAGATCTGGAACTAACAGTGTGACCGCCAGCAGGAAGCCTTCTTTGGGCCAGATTGCGACAAGGTGATTGACACCACTGCAATATTCTGTTTAGACTTCAATTTGATGATGTTTATTCTGGGGGTTCATTTAGAGATCATGGCGCATCTCCATGTTCTTGCATAGCTTGTTGGGCATTGTTCTGTTGCACTGCTTTTGGCATTACTTAGACAAATGTTATTCGGAGCATGTATGGGTAACAGGTATTCGCATCTACAGCACGCCTTGATATCACAGATATCATATCTTGTTCTCCTTTTAACCCAGATTTGGCCTTTTTGACATCATAAATCTAGGCGCCTGGTTCTTATTGCATCCAACAACATTACCCCCTGGTTCCCAAGAGTAATAGCTGTCCAATAAGTCCTGAAGAATTATCAAAGGATATGATTGAGTCAGACTCTTCTTCGGCTATGACTGAGTGTCACAGTCTTTGTTACGACTCCGGTGGACCGGCACTTCAAGCCCTTCCCCTTGTTTGAGATTGCGGGTAGATTTTGGGCATATTCTGCGTCCAGCTTCACTAGATCGCTCCGGGATGTAGTAACGACCTCTGGTCAACGGTGCATATCCACAGAAGTCCTCTCGCTACATTTCAATCTCAGTATTGATCTCCCAGTTTCTGTAGTTTTAGAGTCTTCGGAACGACAAAAAGTCCCTTTGCCTCAGTGCAGATCCTCCCAGTGAAATCCCGCACTTCCATTTTGGTGTAGGCCTTGCGTTCCGTGCTGTTTTCCTTATCTATTGTCGTATGTAAGGTGTAGAATTGTTCGGAGAACATAGGACGACGGTAATTAATCTCAAGGTTTGCGGTAACACCGGTCTTTTCAGGGAAATGGCGGACAGCTATACGGCCCAGGTTGTCATCGATCAGGGTAGCTATAGCGCCTCCGTGGATGACAGTCGGCCAACCTTCAATAGCCCGTCCAAGAAATACGACGCTAATAGCTTTGTTCTCCTTTCTATTCCAGAAGATTTTCTTGATTTAATCTGAGGTCAGCAAACCAGACAAGCAAAAACTGGGACCTTTTTTAAGGCCGGGGTGCTGGGTTCAGGGAGGGAATATGCAAACCTGTAAAGCCAGTCCTCCGCTCCCACGTAATGGGCCAGATGTCAACATGTGTTTCTTCTCTTCCTCTGTGAAATTCCCGTATGCATCTGATTCCACATAGTCTGGATTATCTCTCAGGTCATGGACTATGGGCAGAGCGTTCTCATAGAAGCTGTGAATACGTGCAATTTCCCGCCTATCTTCCTCCGACCCAGGCACTGGAGGAGCGGAGACTTTATAATCCATCCATTGGCCAGCTGCAAGACCCAACCCTCCGAATATCCCGGCATAGATCAGACGTCGTGGCCATTTCGAGGGTTGTTGACTCGAGCTGTTCACCGTTGCGGAACCATATGGCCTGCGAGAAAAAGGTAGTCTGGATGCAGTCTTAGGGTGCAATCGGGTTGCACGAGAGTAAAATTGTAATCGGATAAAGTTTCCAGGACCGGACATGGTGATTATATTCCAATTCAACAAGGATGCGCAGCGACTGTTGGTGCCGCGTTGGAATAAGCTCGTCGAGACGTGGAGAGGCAGGTCACGTGGTGATTAAATATATGCCGAGGGACAAAAGCCACAGAAGCCTGAGGCCAAGTAGTAACTAGCCATTCGAGCCTCCTGACTATAGATACACCGCGGGATTTCTGACTACGAATTGCAAATGGCCCATTATCTCGCATCAGGAGTTGATATAACACGAATCATGGAAATGATATGCCTTGATATTGTTATGTGGAGGAAGCCAGATATATATATATATATATAACGTAATCGGACACCGAGAGTCCCCCCCTTTCCACGATAGCTAGTACGATAATTTTATTATTTTATCAACTACCTCTACCACCCACATCATTGCCATGGAAGATAAATATTATGAAGGGCGAATTCTTTTAGCCCTTAATGCATTCAAAAAGGGTCAATATCCATCTATCCCAAAGGTTGCAGCAGCATTTGATGTCAATACAAAAACTCCGAAAATGTAACGGGCCAGAGCCCGGTTAGGATCACGTGCAATCACGTGCCCAGCAAGTTATCTACGCGGACCGTCAAGCAGCACGTTCTTCCTCTCTTTGAAGCTTTTGGTAGATAGCATCTGGCATTGTTAGATTGAATCAAATCTCGCTTTAGCCCTTCACAGCTTCAACAGCAATCATCTCAGAGACAGCGGAAGCTTGTTAAATGTAGTAATTGTGGTCAGACTGGCCATAATTGCTTGAGATGTCCTGTTAAATAGCCTCAATTTATTTTGTATATATATAAATATATTGAATTCGTTGATAATTCTACAGTTCTACGAGCCTATAGCTATTTCCTAGCGAAAAATAGGGACTCTCGGTGTCCGATTACGTCACACATGACTGGTCCATGGCCCAGACTACAAACCATTCAACCTAGTAAAGAACATATATATACACCTTCGGCAATGACTACTAGTAGTGCCTGCAGGGCATTGAAGACAGCATGGTAAGCGAGATAAGATAGGAAGCCTTGGTTGATGAAAATTAACTATGCCATAACTCGTCCAACGGTCATATTCTTAAGATTCTTCGCCTTGAGCTCTGGCTGAGCCTTATAGAGGGAGGACCGCAAAGCTCTGGAACATCGCATCGGCGAAGATTGATCAATTTCCCACACAATATCCACCATTAAACCGTAGGTAGGTCGATGGCGCGGTAGAGAAGAATCAGAGCGGAATGAGATTCGCCTAAAGAAAAGATGTAATGTTAGCATGGAAACTTCTCATATACAGGTAGAAGAAATGCCTTACCACCGCCGGCAAGAGTTTCGATCTTTTCGGCCTCCACTTCAGTAACCTTGTCATCATTGAACCACCACCACTTTCCGTCTTCCTCGAGTCTCTTGCCGCCAGGTGCACTGGGGTCATCCACAAGCTTGCCTTGTTTCTTCACGTACGCTGTGTAATGGCCACTGTCGGCACTAGCACCTTGATGGGTGATCACTCCGCGCAGTTCGTAAAGGCCCGACTTGTTGGCCCCTGAGTCTGTGGAAAGCTTCGAATCAACCAGCACAGAGAGCTCCTTTTTCGCCGCCAGAACAGAAACTACCCTTTCGGCCTCGATCTCCGCATCCGACTTGAAAGCATCTGCTGCTGCCGCCGACTCCCCGTCTTTCTCTTTGCCTTTCTCAGCATCCTTGCGCTCTTCGGTCTCCTTCTTTTGCATTGGCTCCAGGCCTACAGACTCAGCCTCCGCCTTCTTTTCTTCCTCCCTTGCGTGTGAGATCTTTTGGCGCTTGCGAGCACGTTCAATATCATGCTCGTCTTTGCGAATTTCGCGTACCTTATCTCTGATAGGGATCAATTGCCTTTTAAGTTCCTCGGTACAGAACTCAACTGCATCCAGTTCGGCAGGAAACGTCACCTTGCGCATGATCTTTGCCTTCTTCTGAGTCTCGCGCTTCCAGAAAAATCGAACAAAATGGACGGTCAGATACTTGGGCAACCGGGAAACGCGCGAACGCCTCGTGTAAACGGCATTTCGATCGAGCGTAGGGGAATGCTTCTCAATTTTCTCCTCAAGACCTGCCATTATGCCATCGTTAAGATGGTTTGTCTCTTTACCGATGTGGCAGTCCAGCTTGAAAAAGACATCGGAAGTCACTGATGGTTTCTCTCCGGCTTCCTTAACCGCCGGCTCATCGCATTCAGTGATGGATTCGAATTTCCCAGCGAGATATTTGTCTACGAAAGATATCCCAGTCACGGATTCCCCTTCCCCATCACTGATCTTCAGTTTATTCCGGAGCTGGTTCATGATTTGCGACCACGCTTCTTCAGCATCTTGCTGGGCGTAGCCGTGGCCATTTCTGTCTCTCTGCGCAAACTGAGGAAATGAATTCCTAAGGGCATTTAGAAACATAATAGGCGGGATCCCCTCCTGCGTCTCAGACATCTGTTTGAACAGGTCCCGTAAAGATGCAGTGAGGTCCATAGAAGCACCTAGACCACTGAGACCAAAGCTGCTAAGATCTGAAAGGCTAGTTGATGTGAGAGAATCAGGTGCAGGCTTATACTTCTGGAGCTCTTCCTGAAGCTCAGGAACGCTCCTCAGTGTTTGCAGGGTAGAATTAAGGTAGCAAGTATTCCCGAGATTCTGTAGACCAGAAGGAATAGCTCCATCTGCCTTCGCAGCCTCAGCTTCTGTCATGTCCTCCAAAAATTTCACCACATCCTTCGGCCGCCCAAGATCCGCAGCGCCTTGGCCAGAAGGTGTGCCCATCATCATGAAAGTCTGACCCGGTTTCGCCTTCAAGGAGGAGAGAAGGGTATCATTTTTGAGCTGACCACCTTTCACAAGAATCTTCTGACGTTCTGGCTCGACACCAGTCAAGGAGTAAAGTTGGTACTTGAAGGTCTCGCCGTTCGACGTCGGGTCGAGTTCGACTTCATAGCGTTTGCCTTGGTGTTTCACGATGACTGTATACATCAGCAACCATCCCCAAAAGCAACTGCAAAACAAGTGGATGCTGTACCTGGTATAGAGGCCATTTTGGAAGTGATTTCGGGAGAGACAAAGGACACCTGGTTGTTTTCGAAGACGTATCACAGCAGTGACCCAGGATAAGCTCATAAACAGAGCCGCCACTCCAGAGCTGTTTGCTTACTAACCCTAGCAAGGTGGGATCACCAGTGCAAACAGTGCAAACATCACCAGGCGTCCCTCCCTATCGCAATGGCCAGAGACCCGCTAGGCAATACGTTATAAGATCATCAGCAGCTGTTCAGGTAGCACTCAAGCCAAAGCGCATTCTGTGTCTTCTGAATTACCTGCTGGGTGGTCCACTACGAATACCACTACGAGCCCCCAATATCACGATCTCCGTTTATCTTCTTGGACCCCCATTGGGAGAGAAGGCGACGTTGACCGGTTCCGCTGCGGAGAGCAACGACAGTTACCCTCGGACGATACACTTCAATATGGTATGCCAGACTGCCTGGTGGCAGCGTAGACTTGAGCTAATCTCCTTAGTCCCAATCGCTGCGACCATATCTTCAATGTGTTAGATCGTCTTTGACCGCCGCCCTCGCGGTCTCGAACTTCGCTTCTCAGACGTCGGAAAGACACAACGTCCCGGAGATTGAGGCCGCCAGCTCCCCGGAAGTTCTCCTTAACCCCCTGACGATTTCTCGTAATGAGAATGAGAAAGTTCTTATCGAACCTAGCGTGAACAGTGTTCGCGTTAGCATCCGAATAAAGCAAGCGGACGAGATTGAGCATATCCTTGTACACAAGTTCACGAGGTTTTTGACGCAGCGCGCAGAGTCCTTTTTCATTCTGCGACGGAAGCCAGTAAAGGTCTGCTGTTTTTAAACCTCCTACCAAGTGCGATTGGGAAGGCTAATGGTAAGAAGGGCTACGATATCTCTTTCCTTATCACCAACTTCCATACAGAAGCCATGTTGAAACACAAACTGGTCGACTTTATTATCCAATTCATGGAAGAGGTGGACAAGGAAATTTCAGAGATGAAACTTTTCGTATGTTATATGGAATTCTCCTCCTGGCCAGTGGTAATGGCGATACACGTATCGAGCATGCTAATTCTTCTTTTAGTTGAATGCACGTGCTCGATTTGTTGCAGAATCCTTCTTGACACCGGTAAGACGCTAATTTCACCTTACTTTTCTTTTCTGGTCCTCTTTTCTGACGATAGAGTGTAGTTTGACTAAGTTCTTCCTCGTCTCACATTATGTTTGGCTGCAGACGTCCCTTGCTATTGAACTCCCCTGCAAGCTGCCTACGTTGGTAATGAGATTGCACCATTTGCGACCTGGCCAGCTTTCATTTTCTTCCTAGCTGAATTTGCTTTCCTAGCTGAATTTGCTTTCCTAAGCCTCAATTAGGCTTGTCTCGCAGTCGTGTTGCACCTTCCATCGTTCGCAAGGGCTACATGAGCCTAGCGATGTACGATAGCAAATGTACGCAGTGGAGTATCAATGGGGTGCTGTCGGTGCTGTCTCTGCATAGCTCTCTGTACTTGACGCCAAAATCTTTAACTTACACATACATATTTGTCATGATATTAGGCTAAGAATAGGGCTAGGAATGGATTTAGGTTCTACTTTGGCGCAAATCACTGTCTATTTTTATCCCCGTATATGCTATAACAGGAAAAGAGGACCTCAACTTCCCAATCAATATCACCTGGACAAATCTTCACACAGACTGACGTTAAATCCCAGTTTGACATCTCAGAAATAAGGTTTCCGTGCCAGATTCTATGGGAAATGGAGAACAGAAGTGAAGTTGATAAAATTGATATTGAAAGTGAATAAGTCCTGACCAGGCATTTCTCGATGGAGAATCAGCTCCACCAGCTTATTGCTAAGTCCTGAAATCGACTTTGCAGACTACTACTCTCCTGTCCTGCCTTTCCTTTGTCTCCTTTAATGCATCAGTCAGCTCTTAGCGATAAAAAGATATTGACCACCTTGAGTAACAGGCAGTGCTTTTCTTTTTCCTTTTCTTTTTCTTCTGCATGGTCCCATATCTGCAAGTTCATCAACACCATAGCCTTCATTTCTGTTTTGCCTCCACAGTCCTGTCATCGACTAAATGGATCTTCATTAGTGACTTCACCGCGCAGCATTGAATGGGAGAGAGCATGGGCGCCCCTCTTTTCAATCGCATCCAAGAGGTGGATACAATAGGCAGGTCAGTGAAGTAACAGTCCCCCTCCGTGCAGTGAGACTAATGGACAGACACATATCCCTGGGAATCTGCTATTCTCAGTCATCTCAACTTCCCCCCCCTCATAGTCCTGCCTTACTTACCTGTCAACCGTAGTTCTGCATACTAAGTTGGTTTAAAGGCTCTCCTTCAGTCGACAATGGATTTCAAGCGTGGGAATGCTGCTTTTGCAGGATATGAGAACTCATATCCTTATAACAGGCAGCCTGCTCCTACCGGCTTTTCGAAGACTCCTGTCTATCACGCTGTGTCTCCAGGGCCCCAGTGTCTTCAGGATCCGCGCCCTCCTCCAGTCCCTCTTCCATCTCCAGGAGCCGACTTAACGACTACTCACTTCCCTTCCGCCCAGGGTAGGAGACCTGCACTGGTTGGCCCTACAAGTAAGGTTCACGCCCTTCAGTCTCATCCCTTCTCAACTCCAAGCCGTAATTCGGCAGTGGGCTCAAAGGAGGACTCTGGGATTGTATCACCTTTAGCTCACCGCATTGGACGCTTGACCCTGGATCATTTGAAGAGACTTGAGTCCGAAAATGGTGCTGGTAATGCTAGTAACCTATACCAAGGCCCTGTCTTGATTCCCGATGCCGCAAAGAGCATGGATACAGTTGCATTGCCTAGTGAGATGCCGATTGGCAGCTTGGTCCACCTCCAGCCTCCTCCTAAATGGGGTGTCTTGAAGATCTCCAATGTAGGTTAACTTTTTTCTCGAAAGCTCTGATTGACAATTTGGACGGCTTGCTTATTTTGAACAAGATTCCTTATTCCATCACCAAGCTGGAGATCAACCAGTTCCTTGGTCGACAGGCACGCCTTATCTCCCTCGAAGATGGCTGTGCTGTTCATATAATTATGGAACGACCTACAGCCAAAACAATGGACTGTTATGTCGAATTCCAGACTTCTAATGATGCCAAAGATGCCGTAACTCGTATCAATAAGATGCATGAGACAAGTCGCGTTCCCCGTCTGGGTAACCGCCACATAGACGTGGAACTAAGCAGCCAGGATGCTCTTTTGAAGGATTTGTTCCCACGTGCTAAATGTCTTCATTGGAAAGAGGGTGTTCCTTATGTCCTAGCGAATAGCGATCCATATTCTACTGGCTTTACTGGATTTTTCACTAGCGAAGAGATTATTGGAGCTATCCGTCATGCAGAGGTGCCTCATCGTGTAAGCATTCTTTCTCTGTTCCCCTGCAATCTGATTTAGCAAGAAATGGTAATGACTGGTTTTCTGGAAAGTCTCCTTTTTGCGTCAAATGTCCCCAGAGGACATATGAAAGTTCGATCAGCACGCTCTACAAAGTGAGTCAATTGGACTGCTTATCCAGCACCTTTTTCCTTTCTCACATATCACTGCAGTTCCCTTGGTATGCTACAAAGCTCTACACAGTTCATGACCGTAACTGCCTGTTCGAAATGGTCAATCGTCAGATCAAGGCCTTGGTTGCTCGCGTTAAAAAGTCCAATACCGTTGGCCTTGACCAAAGGCTGTTACGCGATCTTCTTAAGGCGGGATTAAGTTGCCCTGCGTTTAATGACCGCCAAAAGTACACTCTTTGTGTCAATTCAGAAGAGCTGAGTGAGATACTGAAGTTCGATATGGGGAAGTGGTTCCCGTTTGATTCCTTGGTCAAAATGCCCAAGCATGACGATCGAACACTCATGGTATGACTTTCATTCATTATGAAACAATGCGGATGCTAATTGTTTCCTTCGATAATTAGTATTATGCAGGTTTGATCTCCAACGGATCCATCCAGAATTTTGAAACAGTAGACCTGCCAAACAACTTTCCTGCAGATATCGAACTCAAATCCCCGTATGGATCTATCTGGCTCGAATGGGGGCTGGAAGCATCAAAGAGAAAAGTCTGGGACGATGCCGTCCAGCAAGAGATGTATATTCTTAGCAGCCTCGTCTTGGCTGGCTGGATGAAGAACTATGGTGACGAAGAGGCAGCGAAACTCCCTGCTCCGACTCAGTCTGACGCAGCCATCTCAACCAGCGGCGACTCTGAAAACAGCGATGCTACCGTTCCCCCTAATGGGACCCATACTAGTACTTTGGGCCGGGCGTCTCCGTACCAGGACAGCATATTTGCAACTCCATCGCGTTGTGCAAGCGATAATCAGGTCCTCCGCCGTCCTTCCTTCGGCGAGAGTGCATCCAGGTTTAATCCAGGGCTCTTTCTCCGCCCGGTTACCAGGCCTCAGAGCAGACCATTTACGCATCGTAACACCTTGTCATCCCCCACTTGTCTTCCGTCTTCTGGCGATCCCTTTTTCAACTAGGGACCGGATCCATCATGTTCCAGTCACTTTAAGTGGCTCTTACATCCTTCATTGGCTTTTCCCTTGACTTTTCTTTGCGGTTGTTTCGGAAAGTCGCTCGGGTTAAGGTAACCGGAACCGTAACATTGTCAAGTGCATTTGTTTCAATCACACCACTGCAAGGCTGCCCTGGTTTGTATCTTGGCTTCCTCTACAACTGACTGAAGGAATTCTTGGTATTGGTAATGCGTTGCGGGGATTGGAATGGGGTTTTTTGGCATTGAACGCTGTGATTTTCTGAAATTTCTCACAGGATACTGCAATAATCACCGGGTTAAATGCTCGTATCAGCTTCCGTACGTCTTCTTGCAGGAAACGGGATCTGGGGGGGAGGGAGTTAATTCTTTTTCAACAATAAGTAGTTAACATAATTTTCATAGTAAATCGCCTATCCCTCCCAGCTCGTCCCCTTCCGTCCTGTTTCCACCTTCTGTTTTTCCTTGGGCTTCGAAAAGAAGTTTCTTCCTCAAAAGCCCCTCTGCCATCTTCCTCTCTCTTCGTTTCTCGGGATCCTCCCAGCCAGGACATTTCCCCTTCATTTTGCCTTTGGATCCCTGTGCTCGATCCGGGGAGCAGGCATCTAGGAGGGCTTTACAAAATCGCTCTTTTCGCTCGATATTCACGGCAAAACGCTCATTAGAGATAGAAACCAATAATTGCAGGTATTCCTCTGAAACAAGACTATGGACTACGGGCTTCTGGTCAGGAGCGACACTATCGTCGTCATCACAGTACCCAATGATGGACTGCAGAGACAACCCAGAAGAACGTACGGCGACGATGGGACTCGAACCATCTTCAGCCTCTAAACAACGGAGACTTTGGAGACCACTTTCACGAAAACCGGAACTAGATGCGGCGCTGAGAACTGGTTGGGCGTGGGAGAGGGTGGCTGTCATTATATGGAGGATCTAGAAAAGGAAGCATTAGTACATAGTCTTTATTTCTGCTATTCTAATATTAGCAAATTTTGGTCGGATACTTTAACCTTAGAGAAGATAGACGAGGCTTTTGTTTCTAAACGTAGGGGAACCAAATGGTTGCATTGGTGTAAAAGGTACATACCATGGGTTCGAAATGAAATCGGACTAGACGAGGGGCATGGCCACCTTCGATCAACTTCGATATTTTCCCACGACTTCCAGCACCAGAATCAGCATCGGGGACAAGTCCAAACAGCTCATGCAGAGTTGTCAAATCCTTTCCGGACTCTGGCCTCTCCAAAGGTTCATGGGAGACATAAAGCCATCTCCCGGTGCCTTTCCCTCCCGAGGGCGCAAACTGCCTTCGTTGCTGCTGTCGCGGTTCGTGATTCTGCTTTTTCTTGCCCTCAAGGAACACGCTGATGCGTCCGGCGCAACTGCTAGTTGTCACCAGGCCTGGAAGCGCATTGATATCCCGAATGAGATCACGGATGCCTTCGTCTACTGATCCTTTGGGCGAAAGATCCGTATACTCTGCATCCGGAACCGAAAGATCATCAAGGATCCTACGTTTGCGAGACTCGAAGACATCCGGGATCGTTTCGGTACTGCCTATTGTTTTCTCCATATTCTTTTTGTCCATCTCCTTTCTTTCGTCGGAAAGTCTATTATTAGAAGATTCGCTGGCGAAAACGTATTTCCCCTTTCCAGATGTCCTCTTCTTGCTCACAGACTGGATTTGATGGGTTTCCCCCTTCTTCCACCTTTTTGGACTCAAGGGAAATGGCTACAAAGGAGGCAAAAATAACATCGAGTCGAAACAGAGTTTGGAGAATGACAAGTTCGGCCCAACGCGCGCTAAGAACCTTAAGTAGGATTAATTAATGTCAAAGAAGCGGCCTGAAAAACGCCCCAGCAGTTACCGCTCTCCCGGTCTTATCATAATTATGCGCCCAGATTAATGCCAGATACCCTGCAGACTGCCGACGGCTTCTTTGTCTGAAAACAGACGTTTTTCTACTTCACTGTTTTTCTTTCTTACCACGGGGGCCTGGTCAATCGACATGGCTACTGTAGTCTACTCAGATGGCCGATATGGGCTTGTCCTGGGCCTTAAAGGGCATGCTTTCCACAATCGCTCACCAGTTCACTAAGTTCTCATATTTGGTCTGTTCTATTCCATACCTGCTGTCCTCCAAGCCTATCTATGTACAGCCCGCCCTGGGGAGAGACGCAGAGAAGAAACTACCGATCGTTGTGCTGTTAATACCCCGTAGGACACGCGTATTATTTCTATGGCTCGTCGATCGACTCGGAAACGGCCCGAAGCCACTCCCGAGCCTGCACCAGCCCCAGCGCCGGCTGCTGCTTCTGCTGAGCCTAAGTCAGCGACGAAGAAAAGACGCGCATCCCCCGCCACCAAAGCGAATCCAAAGAAGCGAAAACTCAACCCTGACACTCCTGACAACCCGGAGGATAAGCCAAAGAAGACCACCAAAACCGCCGTCAAGAAAAAACCCGCCTCGAAGAGGGAGTCTGCAGGCAAACGGACGAAAACAAAGTTCTCTGAGGAGACCAAAGATAGCGTGAAGACACAACCCAATGTCTCCAAAGAGGATAGCAAGGTTACAAAGGCAAAGAAAGCAGGGGGTTCTGACGATGAGAAAAGCACAAAGACAGAAACAACCCCTTTCAAGGAGAACAGCAAGGTGAAGAAGATAAAGGCAAAAGTCTCTGACGACAGAAAGGTCGCTAAGAAAACCACCAAGGATGCCGAGGACATAAAAAAGGCCTTCCTGGGTCCCAAGAAGAGCGATAAGTCCGTGAAAACCTCTTCTCACGAGTCTGAAGCCGAGTCTGGCAACGGACCGAAGGCGGCAGGGTCAATTGCCACTAGGGAGGATAGCCTTGTCACGACGTCAATTCCAGAATCGGGAATATCTGAGATGGCCTTTTCGGTTGCCGAAGCAGATGATGATGGACAAATCGGAGGTGACGAGAACCCGGATAGCACAGCAGATGGCAGTGGACATGATATTGGGACCCAAAGAGTTTCGCCGTTACCTTCAGACCTAGACGCTACTGAGCTAGAGACAGACATTGAGCTATCCATGGACAGAATGAAGTCTGGGGAACAGCATAGGGCGAGGAATCCCGGAGACACCCCCTACCAGGATCATACCTTGCACCCCAACACCATGCTGTTCCTGAAGGACTTGAAAGAGAACAATAGCAGAGACTGGCTCAAAGGTAAGCCGCGCGGGTGAAGCTCTGGGTCGACCTTCATTCATCCCCAAGCTGATCGTGTCTCTTTCACAACAGAATACTGCCTTGATTATCAACAAGCCAAAAATGACTGGGAGAGTTTCATAGAAAACCTCACCAAGAAGATCATCGAGAAAGACAAAACAATACCTGAACAGACTACCAGAGAAATTGTAAGTGGTACATAAGTGGTAAAACCTGTCTCAAGAGCTTTCTGCGTACGACGGATACATTGACAACCCACCGTCTCAATAGACCGTCCGTATTCAGAAAGACAACAGATCGAGTAAGGGCCAAACGTGCCCGTACAAGGTATGTGTTCATCTCAAGCCATAATTTAATCCCCTATCGATCTTTGTTATAGCCGATGACCGACATGGAATAGACGTATTTCTCGGCTGTTTGGTGAGTACCACGTCTCTGCAGCAAAACACACCAGCTAAGCCCTTTCAAAGGTCGTGTAGCGGTAAAGACGGTAACCATGCTTCCTATTATATTCGCCTCGAACCTGGTTCCTGTTATGTCGGTAAGTCGCATCATCAACCAGCCTTCATGCTAGCAACACATTTTTGCTGCCGGTCTTCGAGCGTTAGGGGAGATATAATAGACTCTATCTCCCCTGCCTCCTTCATCATTCACAATATGCTCCTAGATCCCAGTCTAATGATGCTGTTGCGGCGCATTTTGCTCTCGAATGGAACCCGGCTGGGATCTGCGGGACATGCAACGACGACAATTGGATGGCATCGGTGCCAGAATTTCTACTTGACGTATAAAGACGGGGGGACTGACGAAGTTTGCTCTCAGGTTCGGGATTCTCTTGCGCAGGGTTCTCCCCGCAAGATAAACTTGCACTTCTTCGTGCGGACATAGACAAGAATCCAGGCCGTTTGAAGGCAATCTTAAGGGAGCCGAATATGCGACGCGAGTTTCTCGAAGGAGCACCTGACAAGGAAGAAGAAGTTGTTAAAGCTTTTGTTGATCTTCCCGAAAACAAAGAAAATTCAATGAAAAGCCAACCAAAGGTTTGTTTGTACTGTCCTCCCTACCATTGCTGGCTTTTGAAGCCATCTGTGAGACACGCGCACAGGCAGCCCACCATGCAAAATCATATCTAGCCATCCAGCCTCCCTTATTGCATCGACTATTATAATGCTTCATTGACGTAGGTTGTCGGGCGCTTCGCATTGATCGATAGTGCTGGCACAGAGTCGAGTTTCAATCGACGAGAATGCGCGACAACTGCCTGCTTATCAATATCAACACATCGAACACGCTATTTTCCAGCATCTGCAATGCGGAACAAGCTCTAGAGAGTTTTAAAATGCAGGGGAGGGCTTCTGAAAGATGCTGAGACCAGGGTACATTGTACCCGAAGTGGCAAATGAGGCCAGAACTCGAGTATCAAGAGCCAGGCGATATACAACCTGCATGAGGACAGCCCTTTTCATGAACCGGCCAGAGAAAACATTACAGACGCTGTCAATGTCCTTCCCCTGGATAATGGCAATGCCTGCTTGCGTTCATGATGGAAAAGAAGGGAGAACGGGAGTGCCGGCCTCACCAGCAAACAGAGCTTATTTCCCGACTCTTTCATTCTTTGGTTCGAAGCGGGTGCCTACAAGGCTCTGGACCTCTCATAGGCCTTAATCTGCTCTGCCTCTTTATTACTTTTCTACGCCGTCTCATTTGTTTCCATGGTTCAGAATTTGACCATGAGAATTTAGCTGCTATTACTGGGTGCTGACGATACCTGCTTTATATAGGGATACGAAAAGGATAACGAAAACATCGAGTTGCTCCGTCTACGCAGCTTCAATATCGGCAAACAGCTTTCCGATGCCGAGTTTCTGGGTGTCGACGCGCAAGACAAGATTGCTGCTCTCGTTGGTATCATGGTGCCATTTGTAAGTTCTGTCATCCTCATTATCCCTGATCAAGCATATCTACGCGTTTTGGTTTCGCGACCTGTGATCTACTTGGCCTTCCCACCTCCGCTTCGGAGCTGCACAGCGTTGTACATTCGACGGAGGGTGGATCTGACTATGGGGATCTAACACCCTTTACGGAGTATGGAGCGCCGTGTGTGACAGTGCCCATTATCCATCACACACAGATGGGGCCTGCCATTATCGCATTTCCAACGCGCGCAGGCCACAGAGCATTCCATTTTGAGGGAGGGCACTGTGCAGCGCTGTATATGGTATCTGTAGATCCCTCGCTAACCTCGGCTACCTCTTAATAGGTCTCCTACCTGAACAGTGTCATCATGCCTAATTGATTATCCCAACTCTCTGGCCCGTGATCGAGCGCTTCACAGCGTAGGGGGCAGCAAGTTGAGGCACCTTTGTGATGCTTGGTCAGTGATATTCGAAGGGTCACATTTCGAAAATCGGTTACCTGATTGACTTTATCTAGGCGTGTGCGTATTGGGTTGTTCTTTCTCTGGGCTTCTCGGGATCTTCGTTTAGGGGTGTCTCCTGCCCTTTCTTAAGGAGGCTAGGGTGGTTTTAGTCACACACAGACGGGCGTTGGGACTCCCCTATTATTCCAAAAAGAAAAATAATAATCTATTGGGCAGCTCCCTTGCTTTCCTCTCGATGGAGTACCGGTCTTTGCTGTCTCCCATTATATCTGCGTGAGCAATCATATGCTTTTTGGTTATTTTCTCTTCCTTTTTTTTTAAATAATAATATTTAAAAAAATTAATAACAGACGCGTCATTTTGTAACATGCTTGGGATACGGCGATACTCTCGGTCTGCGCCAACTGATTTACGATTCCGTCTCTGGGATTATAATTCATGCATCCGCGTCTCACGCCGTCTCCTTCATCGTCTTACCGTGGTCACAATAGCCATGGAGCAGTCTATTGTCTATAGTATCCTATAGGATAGACCCGGTGACGGCACGCTCCGCCCCCAACTCCATTGCTACTTGGTCTGTTGAGTGCCTGCATTCTAATGACTCAAAACCAACATTAAAGAGGCACCTTTGCTAGATATAATTCGCCTGCTGGTCCGCGCATCATAGCTGGCCCGTTGGCCACTCCGCTAGTATCACGGTAGTACTGACACCGTAGATACATATGCAGTACGCCATATCTATCTAATGCACGTACGGAGGACCTGACTCCACGAAAGCTTGCCCATCCATATCCACTTATGGATTTCGGTCTTCTATAACAAGCGCTATTGGACATCGGGGACCACCATAATCGACAGTCTCGCGCAGTGCACTGCATCTATTGGAGACCGGTTCCGTATTCCCGCATGTAGATGGGGAATTGCCCCCGTCAACCTACAGCGTACTCATTCCTCGCCCTGCGGGAGCGGACGTCAACGGGCATGCCGCTTCTATGCGAGCCCAGGCTTTTCTGCATCAGTACCCGATAGTCGTCGATTGAGCACTATGATCTATTGGGGTCTAAGCTCTTGTATATGCCTAGTAACAGTTATCCACCAGAGATACGCAGTATGGTTGTAGCCCGTACGTGGGTAAGCCCTGTTCAAGGCGCCGTCTTGATGCAACCCATCTGCTACCTAGGACAATTGTCCAGACCTGCAATGGGCACTGCATGATGCAGAGGGACGGTAAATGATGATACCTGTTGAGATAGTTAATAATCACCATGTTGCATCTCTTCTGTAGGGAACACAGCCATCGAGAACCGTGTAGCTAGCCTGCCAGTCTCGGATTGTTCTGGCCACGTCCACCCATGCATTCCCTTCATGGTAATTTAGAATCTGTAGTTCTCGTACTCAAGTCCCTGGATTTTCTACCAGAGAAGTCAATACGTACAGAGTATTGGGACTATGATTAACATATCTATTCCAGCTGTATATATTCGAACGGAGAGGTGCAGAGTAATGGGTGATTAATTTCAAGGGACTTTCATAGATGATAATAATCGAAGTTGCCCTGTTTTATAGTAAATTAGAAGAATAATTATGGTAGCATAAACTGCCTGGCCGGAGTGTAGGGCACAGGAGCACAAGCGTATATGAGTGATATCCAGTTATGGGCTGTTGCCAGTAGAGACATAATATTTTTTTCTTGCCAGATAAATTGATTTGAATTTCACACATCTTGGAACACCAAGGGCTGATATTTGAGATTCAATATGACTATGGATGCTTTGCCCTAAACATGAATGTACATACTACACATCCATGATGCATCATTGTAGTGTCAGCAAGCATGTGTTGGTCCGGAACCCGGGTAAAACCCATGTCACCTATCATACTGCTATTATGACGAAAAGAATAGAAAACAAGATGGTTTTACAGCGTATATAGACGAGCTTACTGAGGTCCATCGCGCAAGTCCGGAGTATGAAGCCGGGAACCAACAGGACCATTATTAACACACAGCCACGTCAACAAGGGCAAGGACAAAGCCTATGACAGCTGACGCTTACTATAAATATCGACAGGAAGAGGATCATAATAATCATAATCATGATCATAACAATAATAATACAGAATGAATCTCGATCCCTGCGCCGCCCCCTCTGCTGCAGTGTCTATGATAGGCCCTGGGAAGGTCCCGTGACCGTCGACGCATGCGGGCCTAAAGTGGGATGCAAAGGCTATTATAATAGAAGTACTTTACCATAATAATAGTTCGTGATGGCACAGCGAGAACACTCAAACTAAACTTTGCCGCTAAAAGACGGCCAAAGTCTATATTGATACGGACATTTCTTCCTATATATCATATGTACGGTATTTTTATCTGGACACGTTGGGTCGCTCAGTCGTCTTTTGCCAGTTGACGGTAGCCATAGTATGGATCGAATATGATACAATATGATATGATATGATATGCCTCGTATCAGTCGGTGGATGGCAGTGCATCATGCCAGATGGCACTAATTGAGTTTGCTTCTCTAAAGCCGAGAAACAATATATATATATATAGAGAGAAAAAGAGAGAATGTCGGTACGCTGTATTTCAAATACAATGTATTACAGTATCAGTATTCCACTTACGGGTCTTGTATTGGCTATCCATTGTACCCATGGACGACAGAAACGCGATACTGTTTCTAAACATTATCTCCTTTATTTTATTCCTTTAATAAACAGATAGAATGCAAAAATTAAAGAAGAAGAGAAGAAGGGAAATGAAACGAAAAAAAAAAAAAAAAAAAAAAAACAAGAACAAACAAAAGAAACAGACGACGAATGCAGATTAGACAGTAGGTATGTACCTAGGTAATAATACATGTGACAATATCAAGGACAGTTAACCTGCTGCTTGTCGACAATCTCATCCTCTGTCCAGTCTATCAATATCGATCCATCCATCTAACACGGGAATTTATGCGGACATGCCTTGTCCCATTTCTTGCTATGTGTCGTCCTTCAAACAAAGAAGGCAGCACCAGAAAAGATTTCAACTGGGATTCACTATTGACCCCAGGAGGAATCTCATGGTCAAGAACAGGGATTAGACAATCACCCACATCTTAATCCATGTAGCAAACAACGGCCAATATCCATCACTCAACCAGTCACCCATTGACATGCCATTGTCCCATCATGCATGAGATCGGCGGGAATGTCGGAGCGGCCCGTCTTGGAGATGGCCGGGCGACTCGCTACCTCAAACACACATGGCATTACAGACAAGTAAATCCATAGCAGTCCGTGCCCAGTCCGTGAGAGCATTTCCAACGCACCTAACTCCTCCGTGTCCAACTACACTTTCTACTACTGTACTGCTCGGCTGACCATTGCTCACAGAGTATTCCTCCGAGGGCACGTGCGGCGTATGCTTGGGAACCAACTGGGTTTGCAACCTACCGCTGACTGGCTTAATGACCATGTATGATTCCTTGACGGGTATAAAATATGCCCGGCGTCTGGTTCGCTAAGGGATGGTCACACGATCCTAACCATATGCAAGTCAGCCCAACTGGTTACTGGGATTGCAACCGCATTGGTCTGCTCATCTGCTCAAAAATGTGATATCAAATACATGGCACAGCCTTCATTCCGTCGTTTCTTTTTATTCAGAAGGAGGGAAGGCTTCACAAATGATTATTTGGTCTCCTGCTGGCATCAGTCTTTCGGCGAATTGTCGCCAGGTATCTATAATACCGGGATCAACGTCAGTGACGCACTTCAATGGCTATGCTACCCGACTTTCTTTGTCATTGGATATTATTGGTTGTTCTCGAACAGCATGCTTCCGTCTTGCATAAAACCCCCTCTTTGCAACACTGGATGATTGGCGGATAGCTGGAATTTCCCGCTTAGTGTTCCAAGGTCTGGCGACATGACATTTGTTGAGGTGTGCTGACACTGCTATGACCCTCACCTGTTGGTGCTCTCTAATTAATATCCAAGATTATTCTGGCCACACTATCGGGAAGAACTCTTTGGTACGCACTAATGCAGGAATCCTGAATTCGCCACCCATCAAGCGATAATGGCCTAAGCCTGTCCTCCCGTTTGGTCCCAGGACTACAGCACCGGGACTCTGGGGCCCACCATTGCCGCGTATCTTGGTATGGCGATCCAAGTCCAGATTGACGACCTACAGGCCACAGCATTTAAAGTCGATACAGTCCAAAACGAGACGAAGGAAAAAAATATTTTGAGGTTCATACAAGAATTTCCCATGCTTGGATTGCAGTGACACAGCTCGCTGCCGTATGAAAATAAAGATGTCCTCCTGACCGACTTCAAGGAGATCTGTGGCGAGCATCTGGTGGTGACGATTCTGGCGCATCGCCACTCCTCACCGCCTTTCTCAGTGCCAGGGGATTAGGCATCATTACCTCATAAATCTTCACAGGCTCAACGTCTATCCCCGCTTTGAGCATTCCATGGGAAGCGGTTCTCTGACGAAGTAAATTCCAAGTTGCATATACGGTCCGAAGCGCTTCCTCTCCCACCATGGAGCCAACCAATGTGCCTGCCTAAACGGTGCCCTGAGGTTACTCCACAGCATGACTGTCAGCCTCAGAATATTATGCAAGGACGACGCCGTCCATCATCAGCCAGCCCGCAAATCATCGAGTAAATGGGCAGACAAAATGCCTTAGCAAGTGCAGGGCTTAATGCTACAGCCTCAAAAAGGAAATCCTAAGGTTGCTAATGTGTTGTTTCCCGCATACAACGCTGTACAGCATAAGTCGTCATGCAAAGGGTGTAGTAGATCATTGGCTACTGCAGCTGGCAGTGGGCACTGACCGTGCAGATATGTGATTCTGGTATATTTAACCATCTGGGGATATATACGACGGGAGCTACTGTGCATTTGCGGTTTTTTTCCATTCGGTCATCCAGTTCTGGCAAAAATAACGTGTGACGAGCTTGCGGCATTACTGGAAGCGAGCACTACAGCACCTAAACATTTCTGCATGTACCTTTCGTCGGAAGAACAACATCCTTCTGGCGGTCCACCAGACCCAGGGACCAGGACCTCAGAACGGTTGGGCGATTGATAGAGGGGCGCCTTGCGGAAGAAGGTTCAAGGAATGAAAGGCCCGCCTCGAGCCAGGAATTCGGAACCGCAAGATCCAATCACACTGGCTGCTGACAGTGCTGACTTTCAATGGGACGCGTTGCTCCGAATATGAAATATCGCTTGCTGGTACAGACGAGCCAATCAATGCTGCATCCATTGAATTTCGATGCCTTTCGGATCCTTGGTTCTCTGATCGTTAGCGTGTCCCTGACCATAGAATGGGGACGTATGGCATTCGAGAGGGGGGAAATACAGGGCCCAACCAAAAGAAAAAGGCAAAAAAAGGAGGGAGAGATCCCTTCCCCCTCTCCCGTATGATACGAGGTTTCAAAAGAATCTCACAGGACAGTAGATGCGCGAGCCTCCGGCAAGAAAGAATTCGACATGATCACTGGATATGCTACGTGGTCAAAGCGTGGCAGACACAGACATTAATGCCAATGCTACTCTGTATTACAGCGCTAGGCACGGCAAGCTGGGAGGAGACCAACCTCGTGGCTTAGGCAATCCCGCGGGCCGCAGGCCCCTCCCTGGAGTCTCCAGCGACGATGGATTATATGACTGATACCGCCTGTAAGGATTCAGGAATGGATTCGGGCAGCTAACCATGGAACCAGTTTCCGACTATCGAGCTGGCCCGTTCGGCCGCGCGGGCGGTCTCTAGCTGTACGGAGTAGCAAGGTTCAGAACCTTATATAGCCCGCCATCCATGCATGGCGTATCTATGCTTTTCCTTTGTCTGTTGCTGCAACTCTCCTGGTGTTGTTTCTATTACTTTTTCCCTTCACTCCCTGGATTGATTTGCGTTGTGCTGTCTGACAGTTTCAGCTGCAGCTGGCCAGAAGCGGAAGCGAATTGGAATTCTTTTTTATTTTGTTATATTTCCTTTTTTTTTTTTTTTTACCGAGTTCTCGAGAGAAGCAAGGGGAAGAAAAGGAGAAAAAAAAGAAAAAAGAAAGGAAAAGAAAACAGAGAGTAATTACCATACAGCGTAACGACCAGGTATGTATGGGTTGGTAACCTGTTCTGTTATTACGATACAGAGTACAGCGCTGTACGGCAGTGGGGAGTACTCTCATTTGCTCTCTTCTCTTTTCTCTCCTCCCTGGATTCTTTCAAGGTTCCCCCCTCTTTCAAGACTTTTTGAAGACGCTGTGATTGCCCATTTCCGGTTATTCTTCCCATTCTCCTATCATACTTTGGGGTGGGAACGGGTGGTGTCCGCCGCGGCGCCTTTACCCGTACCTAAATCCAGTGTTTCTGTCCGATGATTTGCCGTTGGGTTACGAAGCACGCATCACACATCCCTGCTTCCTTTTTGTGCTGCCCCTTTAATTTGTGGTGAGGATTGCAGTTGCCTACTATCTGTCCTCTTCAGCTGATCCCTGTGGGCCCGGCGTGCTAGCGGCTTCTTAAGGGGTTCCCCATCCATGTCGATGGGTCCTCGGGACTTAGTTGTTGGGTGTGGTCTCTGCATGTTTTTTTTTTTTTTTTTTTTTTTTTTTCCCTCTCTCGTCTGCAAACCCAAAGGCCCTCCTTGATTATTATTCTTTCGCATTCCACTTTTTTATATCCATCGCTGGTCGTTGGGCCGTCTCCCTTGCTTTGTCTCTCCCAGCATCATCCCACATTACATCCTTCCCAGTTCCCGTTTTGTCTTCCCAGATCTCAATCCGTCCCGTTCTTCCCGTCCTTCCGTTCTCCGCCAGCCGTGGAACGCAAGTTTGACACCAGCGCACAAGCCCTGCATCTGGTGTCGCATGCCCTTGATTTGATTCCTTGATTTTCACTTTTCCTTTTCCTTTTCTCTTCTGCAGCCAGGCCGACGATTTCCGGTAATACGCAGTAATTCCCAATCCTGGTCCGTTAACTTTAAAAAAAGAAACCAAATTACGAATCGGGTCCGTTTGCAGCTGATTTCTTTTTATTTTGTCCTTTTTTTGCCTCCTGATTTGCGTTTGTCCCCCAGCCTGCAAATCACGCCGTGTATTTTTTTCCTTTTATTTTCGTTGTTGGATTCACTCCCCTATTCGTTCCATTCCACTTCTCCTCTCGGCCCTCCTGGGATGGAGAAATCAAGCCGTGTTGACTAGTTTGCTGCTGCGATTGCACAGACGGATGTCATACTGTCGAGTTTTGGTAACCGAATGACGTACCATTTTCCTGTGGACCAGCGTCGAGTTACTTCCAGTACATAGAGAGAAGAGAGAGAAAGAAAGAAAGAGCACTACTCATTGTTGTTACTGTCGTTGTTGCTGAGACACCGCTTTGGACACGACACCACTAACTCTGCATGCGCGTTCCTGCCAGGTTTCTCGATGGTTGCATCCCCCTCCAAGCAAGTGACTGGGTGAATCGACGGATTTCTCTTCTTTTTGGTCTTCTTCTCCGGGACGTCATACCCCGGCGCTGCTTTCCCGTGACCGCGAGGCTATGCGTGCACATCACCCGACGGGAGCTGCAGCTGAATCTGAGAGTCTGACCGGGGCTTACTCGGCGCCTTAATTAGTGCTTTCGTCACGGTCTTGGACTGTCGGGGGCCCATTACCCGCTGACCTCGTCCTTCTTATTTGTCTCCCCTTTCCCATCTTCGCCGTCATCGTCCCTACAAATGTCCAGCAATCCCCACGATCTCAGCGACCCCAATCGTCAGGGACAGTATCCACCGCCACCCCAGTGGAACGCCTCCCAGCCCGAGGATCCCAATTCTTCTGCTGCCCAGTATCCACCAGTGACTCAGTATCCGGTGAGTACTTATTCCCTTTCTCCCCTAGCTCCCGTTGCTCACTGCTGACCTTTGAAAAAAAAAGTATCCCTCCTATCATCCCCCTCCTTCCACTGAGCCAGACCGTTCTGCGCCGCCGTATCAGTATCCTCCACCGTTGTCCCAGTATCCTCCCTCTTCGACAATGGCCGCCATCCATCCGCAGGTCCAGGGCCCTCAAGACCCGTACCGTCTTCCTCCTCCTCCCGGCGCATACCGTCCTCCCGACGTCTACACCCAGCCGCCTCCTCCACCCCCGCAGGTCGTCTATCAAGCAGCCGCTCCCAGACAACGAACGGCCATTGCTTGCCGGTATTGCCGTCGACGAAAGGTATGTTCATGAAATACCATACCATCAATGCACTTCCTACATCCAACTTTTATATATGTTCATTCATTAATGTCCCACAGATTCGTTGCTCCGGATTCGAAAACTCGCAAGATGGACGCTGCAACAATTGTATCCGTTTCAACCAAGAGTGCATGTTCACCCCCGTGTCCTCCCAAGCGCAAGCTTTCGTTCCAGCACATGCTGCCTACCCGCACCTGAGGAACGCCCAGAATCCAGGTCGTGCTGGCGTTGTCCTCTACGGTGCCCATGGTCAACCTCTGCCACCGCAGCAACAACCAGACGCGACCTTACCGCCTCCCCAGGGATTGTACCAGCATCCGTATGGCGCTCCACCGCCACCATTGGATGGCAGGGGCATGCCTCCGTCCCTAGTACCTCCCATGTCCCAAGATGTAAGCCACCAAAGACGTCCCCCCTTCGACATGTCTGGACAAAAGCTATCCCTCCCGCCGATTGGCCTCACCACTCACCATATTTTTCCCCAGAGACAGGCCGCCGCCCGTCGTGGATCAGGCACTGGCTTCGAATATCCCGATCCAACCAACCTAGCGCCTGTGACTCCAAGTGTCTCAACCCCGGGTTATCAGACACACACTGCTCCCAGCCCGTATTATGCGCCCCCTCAACATGACCGGCGCACATCGCCTCAGACTCTTTACTCTTACGACGGCCGCCACTCTTCATCCCCGCACGGCTCCCCATATCCGCCATTGCATACGCCGCCCCCTGTTACTAGCACAAGTAATTCTGTCAGCTCTAGAGGTGGAATGAACGTTCGTGACATGCTCAACCCGGGTGATCAGACTGGCCGATCCAGCACAGATAGCGACATGCTCAATGCCCTCAACCGCCGTGGCTTAAGCCAATAAACTCCTCGGAATAACGCTCAATGCTCCCACAGGGAGCGTGACAGATGTCTCAAGGATACCTCAGAGGAATTGGCATATGGTGGATTGAAACAAGAAAAAAAATAATGTTTCCCGTCGTAAAAATGTCGGCTTTTCTTTTCGAACTTAATTCAACTTAGGAAAAGTCACGTGCTGGACACGTTGGATCACTGTTTATCGCATGCGGAGGACAAAAGCGAAGTCATGTCTCGGTCACTGGAGCCATCACTGCATTGCTTTGTGGTGACAATGAAGGCATATTTGGCTATTAGTTTCTCTTTGGATTTTGTTGAAGTCCAGAGTGGCTGATAGTGGTATCTACAGTCTGGTTTGCAACAAAAATGCGACTACAGACCTGCCTGATTATCCCCTTCATACAAGCGGGACAAGAATTAAAAGCAGAGCATCCGATGCGAAGGAAGGAGTATAACGGAAAAGAGGACAGAAGAGGAGCAAACGAAACGAGAACCAAAAATCACTTCGCGAGAAGGGTGATGATATCCTTCTTGCTTTCGCACTTGACAGAGACCTTGGAAATGACAGCAAGGGACTTATGAGCTGCACGATTTGGATATGGGATAGCGAGATGGTCCGGGTTGGATCACTAAAGATGACTTGTGCAGTTATCTTTTTTGACCACGCATTCTCAGGAATCAGCTGCATTCGCGATGCCAGTCTTCATATCACGCATACTTTTTAATCTGAGAATATACGACACGACTTCATACACTATCCTGGGCAACCAACTAATGCATTTCTTCCCCCCTCTCCTCTTCTCTCTCCCTTTCCCTCTTGTTATCGAGTATGTTATCTGCCATATTGGTAGATTCTTGACTGGCACGTGTACTTGTCATCGTTTTTGTTTGGCACTCATCCAATGTTGGGATAGCTGCCGGCGGCCTCCAAATACTCACATATATTTTATCCTGACATTGGAGGAGTTCGATCAACAGCTGTCATGCGATGGTGTTCTTTATTTTGTTTTCTGCGCTATTTAAGGTCATCGGTAAGGTGGATTTGTCTGTCCTGGAGGGAGTTATTTGCAATTTGCAGTTCACCTAGAACTGGTTGGTCATTCAATGGCATCAGGTTCAAAACTTGATCTGGAGGCTATTCTGCATCCATTGTCCTGTCCCTTACGCATATCTCATTAGCATCTCGGGCGGCTATCTGTTTCTCGCGTCGTGTTCATGCTTGAGCGTCTCGTTTTTCTCATTGATCTCCCGTTCGGTATGCTTTATGTTTTTTTTTTTTTTTTGCATCCGGTGGTATCGTCTTGTTTTTCTTGCGAAAAGGAAGGCCTATGTTCATGTTTTCATTGGCCCGCTAGATGCATCATATACTTGGGAGGCTGTCTGATTATTATCCAGTTACTATTGTTTTCTTTTCTGGCCTTGTTTTGTTGTAAACTACCCTCAAGTGTACTCCGTGCTAGCCCTGTTGTTCTGTTCGTTGTATTTATTTTCAATGTAGTCCTACTTGCTTTTATTGCAACCAAATTAAGCTCTTCCACTACTGAAGGTATGGAGTTTCCCATTTTCGAGGAAGAATGAAAGGTAAACGACTTATTAGGAAAGACATTTGGCAACTCTATTCGTTTCGTACACAGGAACTAGATGGAGACACAGACAATCAAGACAAAGAAAAGAAAGAAAGAACAGACTCAAACAAGCCCAAGAGAAAAAATAAACAGAATAAATAAAGACAGCATGGTTTTTGAAACAAAATATGATCCCAAAGCACAGGCGGCATAACGAGAAAGGAGGTGAGGGCTAGAAGGAAAAGACCTAACCCCAAACCAAACCAAACCCTAACTCATTAATTAATCTTGATTCTCATTTCAGAAACACCATAACTGCCGCAGACACTCTGTAAGGATTTCAACGAAAAGCATCCAGGATCCCAATCATATCCTTAGCTCGAACAGGGTCTTCAACCAACATATTTCGTCCCTGGAGCATGACGCAAAGTGCGTTGACGACTTCGTTGAATGTCGACGCGGCGCCCCGCTCCTGTTTAAAGCGGACAATGCTGAGATTCGCATGACGGCCCTGTTCGAGGACTGTGTAGAATGCTGCAGAGAATTCAACGGGTCGGACGTTTAAAACTAAGTATGGAAGAAATGGAGCCAGTTAGTTTTGTTTGGTTTTATTAAAGAAAGGAACAGTGATGTCGTACAATTATTTTCTCCCACCCTTGCGCGAATGAAATCGTCGGCTTTGTCCAAATAGAGTTCCTCTATACCGTACTGTTTCCATTCCAATAGTTTTTTATAAATGTCTCTTCGGGCCTTGAGTTTAGTGGAGTTTAGGGCTAGAACTCGGGTTGCGGGCTTTATTTGAAAAAACCGGGCAAGCCAATTCTGGTTTCTTCCAATAGCGTTCGCGTGGTAGTTGTGAGGACGTTTCAAAATCTTGGATTTTACTGTTTCCGGGGGGCCTGTTGAGGGTTTAATAGCAGGTGCGCTTTCTTCAGGAGGTCCTTTTTTGCTCTAGGTTAGGGCTACTGAAGATTGAAGGGACAAGGATGGAGGAGAAAATGCTTACTTGCTGAGACTTGATTTCCATCTTTCTTGGGTATTTTCTTCATAAGTCTTCTGAATAGGCTCTCTCTAGGTTCGTCCGTGGATGGCCTCGATCCGAGATGTTCAAGTTCGTCGGGTGGACTGACTTCTCGTACGACAACTCTTGCTGTTCTGGGTCGAACAGAATCTCCCTTCAACGATTCAGGCGCAATGTTCTCATCAACTTGCTGCTTCCGTTTGAACCATGACCACCTCTTATTATCGGGATTCTTTGTACTGTTTTGTCTTCTAGGCCTTGGAGTCTCTTCAACACGGTCTAGTCCGAGAGAGGAACGGAAGTGATGAGAACGACAGGAGGGGTAGCATTCGTTAGACGGATATCCATTACCCGTACTACTCTGTTTGAGCGGATGCTCATCCAACTCCAGACCTGTGCCGTAGTCTTTCAGTGGGGAAATGCAATTGTTATGACAGGCGGTGGGAGAAGCGAGCTTTCCTGGAGAGCTACGGGGCACGACGCGAATAGTCGACTGGACATTAATGTTTTGGAATGCGGGAGAACTGCTCCAAGATGACTGTAGGAACGATGTCGTTGCTGCTGCTTGCTTAAGATCCAATAAGTTTGCACTGCTGTTAGAAGTTGGGGGTTCCTCTGCTATTACAGGAAGGTGATCAGGTTCGCTTAATGTGGTGAACGGATCCGGTAGGAAGCGGACATGCTGGTTAGAATAGTCAGATCCGTTTTTCACCGATATATCCTGCTCAATTAATCGATCTAGATGGGATATCACACCCGAAAGATGAGCAGAGATGTCATCGGCACCTGCTTTCGTAGAGTGCTCGATTAGTTTGCGGCGAGATTCAGTCAAGTGTGTGAAGCCGGAAGAAGGAGATCCTCTCAGCTGTTTCATAGTACTTGAATGCTGTGAGTCTCCTGAAGAGATCGATGAGATATGTGTAACTGAGGTTTCAGCTGTTTCACAGCTGTCCTTAGTACAAGCCGTAGATGAGGAGGTACCGTTGAAAGCCTCCTCACATATCTGGCTAAGCTCGTGAGAGACTCTTCTTGCAGCGTCCTTCCAGACAAAACTGGAGTCTCTTGTCTTTCTCACTCCCAATTTATCTTTGTCCATGGTAGCACCACCGCCTCGAATGGCGATCGATTGAGGTGGCAACACTGGGCTATCCCCCGTGCTCAATTCACCATTGTCATTAATAGCCGACTTTAGACTTCCTATACTCTGATGATCTTCAGGCTCTAGAACTTGGACTTTCATGCCCTTGGCCTTTGCTGACAGATGACTGCGCGGATGGGGGAGGTGGCGGAAAGAGACATTTCGTCGATAGCTGGCAGAGCGAATATAAGTTGCAGAATTGATGCGCCGGCAAGAACTTGCATGCGAAAGCTTGGAGTGAAGAGATCTGATTGAGCCACCCCTTATACTTCTATTGTTCAAAATAGAAAAAGTAGAGCTTGGAAGGTGGTCTTCTCCCTTATTCATGTAGACTGCAGACGTAGTGGTCGCTAGAGGAGAGTCCTCATCACTGGATCCCAATGGATTTGGATAGCTATTAGCGATATGGGAATCCTTAAACTCCGTTGCAGAAAATGGGCACTATACCTTTCGATTTCTGGGGGAAACTTGATTTCAGATAGTGATGGTCGAGAGTACATCCGAGAATGGCGTACTCTATTGCTGCTTTGGCTACGCTGAATTACGGCACGAGCTTCTGGCCTGGAAATATGGTGGTAATCGCTCGTTGAGTATCCAAGAGGATTTCCTTGGTAGTTCTCCAATTGCTCCTCTTTGAATCTCATCAGGGCATTGTAGAAAACCCTTTCATGATTAAACCTATAACAACTATGTGATTAGCACAAGCATGCAATCTGAAATTTTAGTACAGCGCAGAGGGCAAGCAATATGATATATACATTAGGAAGAGGCAGACAATCTGATGGGTTGATGTATGCTCTACTTACTTGGTATCTAGCAATCTTTCAATCAATTCCTCACGTCTCACACCATGCCACAGCTTCTGAAGATTCTGCAAAATATCCAGATCGATGTCCTGAAGGCCAAGCAAGGGTTGGCCGCAATCTGCAGTAGATAGCGGTGGTTGAGGGCCCACATAATGGTCACAGAATGACTTATGGAGCTTTTCATATTTCTTTAAGAGCGGATGCATCCAGATATCTTGTATGCTAATTCGATCCTCAGGTTGTTTCTGCAAAATGCGCTGGATGAGATCCGCAGCCTCTGGGCTGAACCAAGCTGGCATGGTATATTCTCCCCTTCTTACGAGTCGAAGTGTGCCTGCGATATCTCCCCCGTCGAATGGAAGGGACCCTGCCAGTAATGCAAACAGGATAATACCGCAACTCCAGGTATCCGCCATGTCGCCATGATATCTTCGACCATTCACGATCTCCGGGGCAGCGTAATGGGGACTACCACATGATGTATTCAACAAATGTCCAGATAATTGAAGAACAGCCATTCCAAAGTCCGCAAGTTTAATGTTGTATTTTGAATCCAACAGAATGTTCTCTGGTTTCAAATCTCGATGGCAGATATTGTACCGGTGGCAGTAGGAAATTGCAGCAATGATCTGTCGAAAGAGACGAACCGCCTCCTCCTCTGGGAGAGGCCCATTGCTGGAAATATAATCGAAGAGTTCTCCGCCATCAACATATTCGAGAACGAGATACCTAGATCTCAAATCAGCCACTGATGAAGAGATCCTCTTAGGCACCGTTCCACTTACA
Organism: Monascus ruber; assembly: GCA_002976275.1. Lineage (NCBI taxonomy): Eukaryota > Fungi > Ascomycota > Eurotiomycetes > Eurotiales > Aspergillaceae > Monascus > Monascus ruber. The sequence goes on along the minus strand of PSNO01000008.1, from coordinate 1,397,637 downwards.
ATTCCCCTCGATTCTCCCATACGTCGTACAAGCTGATGACGTTGGGATGCTCAATCAATTTCATGATAATAACCTCACGCTCGATACCGAATGGGATCTGCCTTACTTCTGACGTAGTAAGATTCCCTGCGTTCCGATCCATTGCCACAATACTCTCGCTTTGGATCATTGTCGCGGATTTCTTTGATACAATCTTAACAGCAGCTTTCTGACCTGTAATTGAGTGCTTCGCCAATCTAACACGGCTAGTAGATCCTTTACCAAGAGTCTTTCCCAGTTGCCATGGCCCAATATGCGTTTTCCTCTTTCCTTTTCCAAGTACAATTGACGCCGCGGACATGGTGGGGTTCCAATTAAACTCTGCCTGGAGCCCGGGTAAGAGTAGAGGACGAGAATAGCGATTTACTGAGTCTCCTGCTGGTGTAACTGGGTTCTCCCTGAGAGGGGTCCTTTTTGATGCCAACTTCTCCTGTTTCCCACGTGGTTGTCGTATGTTCAGATGCTGATTATTGGCTCTGTTTGTCGCGTCGGTTAACGGTTGACGCCTGGTATGAGTATTCAGGCTCTCAATTATCTGATCTACCACCATGTTATCGAGCAGCAAGATCAAACTGACGCGATTGGGCTGATTTAATGTCTGCTGTCCTTGCAGAACTTTGTCAATTGATGCCTAGAAGTTGTCTGTTGAGAGTTAGAAGATTCTCAATGATGATAACACGGAGACAAAGGCCTAACCCATGAGGTATCATAGGAAGGGCTACTTTCATAGATCTGTCGAGTACTCATAAAGAGATGGATACGTAGGAACTAGATCCACGTAAGGAGAGGAAGTTGGCAGCAAAGAGCAGAGTGTAATACGTAGAAACGAAAATGTCGAGACACTACTCTGTAGAATCAGAAGTAAAGCGAGAGAGAAGAAGGAAAAGAAGGTGGGTACTTGTGAGTTCTGGAAAGCTGGGAGACTCGCGAGATTGTCGTGGAAGAGACCAGAGACAAGTTCGAGTTTTCAACACCAAAAGGCATCATCCAGTTACGCAACCAACGTCCCTGAATTGAGAGACAACGCCAATTTTGCTGACACGAGCTGTCAAATGCTGTGGTATAGATCTGAGGTGGAATAAACTTGTTTATCGAGTTCCCCGTTTCAGATGCTTACACTAAAACCAGGAATACACCTCACGCTGCCAACGCACTTCCATGTCTTGCACCTCAGGAAATGCAAGACTGAAAAGTATAATTGAGATTGGTTATAGTTTATTTTCAATTATCATAACTTGCGTCGCAAGTAAATGCAGGTTCACCATGGTTTATGGAAGCTAGAGAAGGCTCCAAGCACCAACGAAGCGCACCAAAGCATCAACAGCCAGCGACGCAATGAACGATATACCATGTTATACTACTATATATAGGCCAAAATTACCTGGCAGCTATACTATCGATAATCTATTCGATCTGCGACGAAAGGGGCTGTCGCGGGAAAGCTCGCATATTCTGGAAATTTAGCCTGCTCGCTCTCACATTCTTCCCGGAGAGCCCCAGATAGAGCCTGCTTGCTAAATGTGCTCAACATCTTATTACAAAAAGACCAGATGCAATTTAAATTCTGTCCTTCACCGGTTAATTTGTTCCATTCATTCACGTCGTGCGTAAGTGACGAGGGTATTCAATGGGAGTACGGCAGCAAGCAAAGCGGGAATATACTTCTATGATGGAAAAAGAAAATTATTTATCCCGCTCGGGTGTTTTAGAAGGTTCCCTGTAACTGATCATGTAAGTAACAGGCTTAATGAACCATCCTTCAGAGGCTACCAGTCCGCGCAGGGGGCCAGAACTATATAGTGCTAAGGCAACAGCACTTCTTCAGTGCTGGGAAGAAAGCAGAAGGAGACAAAGAAGGAGAAGGATATCGTGGACCATCTATATAACTGGACCATCTTATTTATTTCTTAGAAAAGCTATTCACCAATGTTCCTCTCCAATCGAGACATCTTCCACGTCAGCACCATCCAAAAACCACCTACCGTCTCCATTACCGTCAGGGCCGATGAGCATGTCATTTCCACTCATCATCCTCTTGCACATCTTCCCCGTCTGCCAGTCAAAAGTCCAGTCCTCGAGACCATAGCACCTCTTCCAGCGCATCCCGTCCTCGGCGTCCTGATACTCATACCAGAACTGCACCGCGATTCGGTCATCCGTGAAGGCAAATAGCTCCTTTCGGAGTCGATAGCTGTGTTCACGACTCCATTTCGCTTTCAAAAAGACAATTATCGCTTCAGTTCCGGAGAAGAAAGATGTCCGGTTGCGCCAGATACAGTTGGGTGTGTAACTCTGTGAAACTCGAATCGGATCCCTGTATGATGCAGCAGATAAGGTAAAGTGTATCCAAAAATAGAATAGAACTGTATCCAAAATGTGTTTTTCATCTTACTGTGTATTCCACATATTCTGCGCTGCCTTAACTTTGTTTCTCGCAGTCTCCTGGGTAAATGGTGGCTTGATCTCAGCCATGGCTTCGTTTTCCAAGTGATATTATCTATATATAAAATATACACTTGGAGAAAGTTAAAAGGAAATATGGAAACACAACACAAGCTACTCCCAGCAGATAATATAGGCCAGAGCAAAATGACACACAAGTAGGAAAATATCTCCGTCATTGAAAGCCCGGCCATATCACCAAATCCCGTATTGTTTAGGAGTCAACGGGTTGCAGTCAGCTGAACTCCACCATTACATCATTATCCTGAGATTGCTCCAACCAGATCAGCATCCCAGGAACAGTTCATTTAAAGGAAGTACAGTGACGCCTCAAAAGTTTCGACACCCCCAAATGGACCCACTTTCTCGCCGCCTGTACCGCCTACCCTTTAGAACATCCTACCATCTCTCATTTCTACGCGTTTAACTTATCTATCCTCTAAACCTTGATCAGAACTGACACCTGCTCTTCATGAGTGTATATGTGAGTTTTATGCTATTGACTGGGGCTACAAACGCATTCATAATCGCTATCCTTGGGTATTTATATCAGGAATTCGATATACAATAAAAAAGGAGCATAAATGGCAGAGTGGTGTCTCCGAACTACGCTCAGGACGTCCTAAGAAACTTGATGAAACTAATAAACAACGCCTAATGGATGCTATCACGAATGATCTTAAGGTTACATGAGAGGACCTGCTATCTGAGGTTTCTAATAAGTGATGAGGATATAACGTATTCGGTAAGCGAGCGCCGCACCTCCACCCAATTTCCACCATTCTAGAGCTTGTATCAACCAAACAATTGCATTTCTATATAAAAACTAATTACTAAGGGGATTAGGACATCTAACTCTAGTATGTCCCTGAATATGGCAATTAGAACACTGTGGGGGTGCTTGTATGCATGGTCCAACTGCAGAAGGTGCTGGATCTATAGGAGGCGCATCTTGAGCTTCATGGACCTCATTCTCATGCTGAAATCACCTTACGCCTTCCTAAATAGCTGTTTCCCCTGCAATAACTAGTTGCCTATTAGAGCATTTCTATTTTTGACCTTGTCATTCATCAGTGTGTAATTTGCATATTTCTTCACATGCAAGAATAAGCTCATTGAGATGCAATTCATGACCTTTAATAAGCTTATCCAATTGCAAATATAAAGGGCTTTAAGCATGTTCCCTAAGCAGTTTCTTCATTATAGATGCTGTGCCGGGGGCACTGCGGAACCCTAGATCCCTGATATTTCCTATCTTAGAACGCCGTAGGGCCGCGGCCTCCGACATACGAATGTATGGTGGAATCCGTGGCCGAAGAGTACTTAAGGAGGGTTTCCTCCCAGATAGTTACGAGAAATTGAGCATTCCTTTGGTTTCTAGGTTGCTTCACTAGCATCGTTGTCGTATAGGAACGAGGCTCCGTCGTCGTGTTTCTTCTTTTGTTATATCGTTTTCCTACTAGAACGTTCAGCGCCGTAAGGTATAGCGGCATCGTCTTGTATATCCATTCCTGAGACCCCTCGATCACAACCCGGTTCCTGTCGCAGGGAACAGCGCACGTACGCCTCCCATTACAACATTTCAGGCAATTATAAATCAGTGTCAGCAAAAATGGATGGACAAATGATGAGCTTGGCTTTGAATAGCTTCAAAAGGTGTTTGAGCCTGCTACAGTTTCACATACAGTTGGATGATATCAGCTTCTTATTCTGGATAGGTATAGCAGTCATGCTACAGCTTTATTTAATAGATTCTGCACTGAGAGGATGATAATTCCTTTATATTTACCATCTTATTCTTCACATCTTCTTCAGCCACTGGATGTTAACTGTTTTGGGCCAACAAAGAAGTTTTATGGCCAGAAAGTCCAGGAATTAATGCAGTGAGGGATCTATTCAATCACCAAAGAGGATTTCCTATATCTTTATCCAACAGTCCATCAGGATACTTTATCAGCTTTAATTATCAAAAGTGGCTTTGCAGCAACTGGCCTGATCCCTTTATTACCTGAGCAAGTCCTTTCTAAGCTTCATCTTCAGCTTAAGACACCAACACCACCATCTACTGCAAATAGCACCAATTCAGAATCTCTTAGTATAAGGAAGACACCTGCTAATGCATATAAGCTGGAAAAGCAGAAGAGGCAAATTCAACGTCTTCAGAGTCAACAAATGATATCTCCTTCCATTATGAATTAGGCAGTCAACAAGATAATCAAAGGTGCTGAAATGACTATGCAGAATGCTATCTTACTGAAGGAAGAGCTCCACCAGCTTCATACTGAATCTTCTCATCAAAAGAAGAAGCAGCAGAGACCTAGGCACTTTATTCAGAACAGTGGCAGCTTACTAGCTGCTGAAGGGTTGTAAAGAGCTTAAGAAGAGGAAATACAACAGCCACCTTTAGAGAGGTCTTGCAGGCCCCCAACATGCAGTGATTACCATCAAATTGGTCATAATCGACGCCAATGCCATAAGAAGCAATCTATATAAACTTCATTTATATTTATATAGAAAGAAGCGTTGAATTTTTAATGTTTTAAGAGGTCTCGTAGATTGGGGGGCGATAGTGAGATAGCCGGGCACTTCGGTGGTGCGGACACTTCGGTAGTGGATTACGTTATCTTCAAATCTCACCCACATTGATTGACCATGGAGGCAGTATTTTCTAACATGATAATGCACCTACACACACTGCATATATTGTACGTGATATATTGGCAGACATGGCCATTGAAGTGATGGAATGGCCACCATACTCATCTGATTTGAACCCAATTGAGAACCTTTGGGTGCTGCTTAAAGCAAAGATATATGAGATTCGCCCTGAGTTAATCTATATATCTAATAATAATGCTACAAAGGAGCTCTTGATAGCTATTGCACAAATGCATAGGAACAGATAGATCTACAGCACCTTGAGCATCTCTCAGAGATAATGCTACATCATGTGGAAGCAATTATTGAGAGCCAGGGGTGGTATACACCATATTCGCCAAATGAGAAAATCATCTTTTGAAGTTTTTGACCGGCAGAATATTATATAATAATAGGGGTGTGGGGACAGGGGTGTCGAAACTTTAGAGGTGTCACTGTACTTCACCTTCATATGAGCCTAGCAATTATCTAAAGAAATGCAATCAGTACGGGTCTGAGGGAAGGTTGCAATGTGATACAGCATTACGGTGTTGAGCTCCACGGACGGCTGTACAAATTAGCCCTACCGTCACAATGTACTCTCTTTTGTGACATCACAAACTTACTATGGATAAGCAACCCTTCTGAAAACGAATTATGGATGTAGATCATAGTAATCACGCAGTCAAGATCAATGGAGTCAGCGTTCTGGGAAAACCGACTCAGAGAAGAAAGCGTGCTCCAATTTGCAAAAGGCCGAACCTAGAGAATCCATGTAAAAAGCAAAGGAAACAAGATAATTAATCATCAGATGCCTGACATTTCCAGAACCATTAAGACACCAGTTAGGCAATTAATTCTTTCTAAGCTACCTATTCCGTACCGATCCCATCGAACGCCGGGCTGCTCATTCATGGCATCTTATTGAGACAAACATGGAAACTAAGACAAAGTCATGAGTAAAAGGAAGAGAAATGGAGATAAGGAATTTCAAAGGTCACCAACAACTCCCCAAACAGATTTCGCACAGCTGATATGGTGCGACGGAAACTAAGGCTAGCTACTTACGATGCCGAATATCTACGATACCTCGATGGCGATCAGCTAAGAGGGAAATCTCAAAGCTTTTTTAATATGCATAAAATTGGTCCCTTTGTGCTTACTTATGATGGACACATGGGAAACCTGTTAACTCAGCAGCTGGAGGACCAAGCAACGAAAGACAGGCCATGCCGTTGGTGAAGACTATAAGGGTGCTTACCCAGGAAGAATGCCTATCAGAATTTTGGTTGGATCACAGAATTTGATTTTAAACTCTCAAGCACATATGGTGTATTTCAAATTCTATAGTTAGTATTCTCCTACCGGGATTGGCATAATGCCGAGGTTTCTCGTATCTCTGGGTCTTTGGTCTTCAGTGGCGAGAAGTATTATTATTTCCTGTATGCATAGAATAGGGCTGCTCTGCTCTGGGATAAGTAATCAGGGAAGTATCGACACGTTGAGGACCAGACGACCATAGGGCCTCTGAGTAAGAAGGGAGGCGATGGTTTGAAAGAATGCTTGGTTGATGGAGAGTTTCCGGGAGCGAGATTTGTCAAGGGACAGGTCTAGATAGACGATTGGGCGGGGCTCCGTTCTCGGGCGGTCTTCTTGATAATAAGAACATTCTGCGCCTTTCTTTCCGTGTCGGGCGACCCGCGCTGGCGACATCACAGCCCTGCATTATTGGGTTAGAGTACCTTGGACAATAGGATGTGATAATAATGAGCTATTAGTTAGCAGTGGTAGAGATCGATAACTAACTAGTACTAGGTAGAAGTCATGGTGGGGAGAATGCCCCTCCTCGCGGGAATTATTTAAAGCCCGCCGGCCCCTCTCGCTCCAGTCCGACTTCCTCTCCCTTTGTTGACCTTCAACTGTTCTCTACCCGAAATCAATCCATCTCCAGAACTTACTTTCATCCCATCATCCCATCTAGTCGAAATGCCTGGTCCTGGTTTCAAGGCTGGTGACAGCTTCCCCGCTGACGTTGTCTTCTCGTATGTCCATCTGCGTCTTCTCTTCGTCCTCCCTGACCCCTCTGCTCAAAGCCATCATAATCACCCGATGTCTCGGACAAGCTAACATCGATTCTTTCTGTATAGCTACATCCCTTGGTCTGAGGAGAAGGGCGACATCACTGCCTGCGGTATCCCCATCAACTACTACGCCTCCAAGGAGTGGGCCAACAAGAAGGTCGTCCTCTTCTCTCTTCCAGGTACGTTCCCACCACCGATTTCAAGGTCCCTTTCAACCCTCTGTCATTAGCCCTCGCCTGCTGACTCGTCTCGTTTCGCTGCGACTTAGGTGCTTTCACCCCCGTCTGCTCCGCCAGACACGTTCCCGAGTACGCCGAGAAGCTCCCTGAGCTCAAGGCCAAGGGTGTCGATGTCGTTGCTGTCCTCGCCTACAACGACGCCTACGTCATGAGCGCCTGGGGCAAGGCCAACGGTGTTACCGGAAACGACTTCGTACGTGTTCATTGCTGGCCCCTACCTACTGCTGAACTTCCCACTGACTAGATGCTCTCCAGCTCTTCCTCTCCGATCCCGAGGCCAAGTTCTCCAAGAGTGTCGGCTGGGCCGATGACGAGGGTCGCACTTACCGCTATGGTCTCATCATCGACCACGGCAAGATCACCTACGCCGCCAAGGAGCGCGAAAAGAACGTCCTCGAGGTTTCTGACGTCAACACCATCCTCAAGCATCTGTAAATACCTTCACACAAAGAATAGACCTAGAACGGCTTAGACCCTAGACGCGGGATCTCGTGTGGGGGATAATGAGCTGCTGAGCAAATGCTCGGCATGCATGACCAGTAGTTCGATTTCCATAGAGATTGAATACAATTTATTGATGAAGCTATTGATAAAGCTATGATCACTGTCTACCCAACCCAGTAGGATGATGTCAATCCCGCAGCATGAAGTTGCGTCCGAACCAGAAAAAGAAGAAGAAGAAGGCACCAAGCTGCTTGACTTTTATTATTGGTGTACCTGTAGCTGCAAGGAGGACTGTGCACCTGTATGCGGGACCCATGAGCCGCTAGGCAGCCCTATCCATATCGATCTCGTCGACAACCGTCGTCTGTGCGGAGAACAACCTTTTTGACACTTCCCTTTTTCCCAACCCAACAAATACCACTGTTCCCGTCTTCGAACATGGCCATGAATCCGCCATCGAAACGCAAGGCAGCTTTGCCGGGCCCGTCGAGACCTGAAAAATCTTCCACCGCGTCCCGAAAACGCACTAAAATGTATAATGCGCGTACTCTGGCCGTGCAGTCTGCCGATGCTGCTCTGTCCGCGACGGGTGAACTCAACGTCGCCGCTTATGCCGAGGCACGAGAATTCGAGATCCGCTCCTTGGAAGAGGGCATGCAGCGATCCAAGTCGGCGCTCACGACCCGTGCGTTTCAGAAAGTACCGCGTTCGTTGAGAAGGAGGACGGCCAGTCACAATGTGAAGAGAGTTCCGAGCAGGCTGAGAGCAAGGGCGAAGAGAGAGGTATGCTCAATTCTCTCCTTCCCCTCGTTGAACTATGCACATCCCACTGATGTTCTCTACAATAGATGATCGAAGACAATACCCCAACGGTGACAGCCCGTCGACGCAAACCAACCCAGCTTATGCGTATCCGTCTCGAGACCGCTCGGCGTCTTCAAGGTCTTAACGCCAAAACCAAAGCCAAACGTGCAGCCTCAAAAGCAAAACGGGATAAAGAAACCCAGGAAGTGTTGGAAGAAACCGGGACTCATGCGTTTGAGATCGCGCCCCGTGTACCCAAAATCAAGAAGAACAAGCTATCCAGACCACCCCCTCCGGAGGCTAAGTTCCAGAAACGTCAAAGGAACAAGACCTGGTTGCCCACACACATGTTCCACGCGAAGCGTGCACATATGACACCGTCCGGAGATCCATTGTGGAGATTTGCCCTGCCCCTGTCGCCGACGGAGAAGAGCTATAGACCTTCTCACCGGGCGCGAGGGGCGAGGGGTGCTGTGGCATGGGATATGAGTTACATGTCTACGATTCAGTTGGAAGGAACTGAACCCGCCCTGGAAACCGTGTTGAGAGCGGTAGGGGTTGATGGAGAGGAGGCATGGGGTGCCAAAGGGAGGAGGTGGAGAGCTGGAACGAGGGCGCTGGAAACCTGGGTTTTTGAAAAGGGGAATGATGGCCCAGTCAAGCCTCTTGCACCGGTTACACTTATCTGGCGTGCTCGATCGAAGTCAGAAGATGTTGAGATGGTTGATATCGGCGATTCCAAACAGAAGCGCAATCGGGAAAGGCTCTTTATCCGAATCCACCCATCTGCATTCCTACAGCTATGGAATGACCTGCTCGAAGTTTCAAAAAGACAGAATCCACCGGTGATGGTTGAGGATCTTCGTTTCGAAATCGGCAGCATTGAAATTACTGGCCCGGGGGCAACGGAGGCATTGATTGCTACCCTGCAGCCCTTAATGGGTGATCGGAAAGAGACCGATACTACAGAGTCTACGTGGTCATCCCTCTTGGGAGTGACGAATCCTTCCTCTCTACCACAAAATGCGCTTCTTGCCTTCTCCATTTCTGATCCTCGACTTCACTTCCCGCCCAAGAGACTTACGATTCCGAACGATGATACGCACATGAATAATCTTGCTGTCTTGCTATCTTCATGGCCGCCGGACAACACTCAGAGCGCAGCTGCCCTCTTCGATCGTCCTTCGCGTTTATCTGCTGTTCGTCGTTTACCTAGCCAGAAAGCCATCAGCCGCCGGCGCACCTTTGCGGGTCCAGGGACCTATCCTCCATCCCAACCCACCGATCCCGAAATTCCAGTAATACTCCTCGCATCTAGGCCGAAGGCTCATTTCCCAAAGAATGGCAACAGTAGTAACAATGTCTCGGGAACTTGGACCGTCCTTTTACCCTGGAAGTGCGTTCTCCCTGTTTGGTACTCCCTGATGTACTGCCCGCTTTCAAGCGGCAGTGTTCCTCGCTTTGGAGGCCTGAAAGAACAACAGCAGCTCGCATTCGAGGCTGGGGAACCTTGGTTTCCGGGTGATTTCCCGGGGACGCGAGCGGGGTGGGAATGGAATGTACGCGAGCAGCAAGAAGCGAAGAAGGAATGGGAGCGAAAGCCCAAGGGACGGAGGGTCGAATTCGAGAGTCTCGACTTGGGCAATGGCCAGAAAGGTGAAATCGGAACGGGTTGGGCATGTGATTGGGAGAGGCTGGTACAAGAATCGAATGGAACAGTTCGGGGTGATAAACGAGACGCCCCGCAAATGTTGAACACTACTGACAACGAGCCTGGCAAAGAGGGAGCTGAAAATGATACGGTCCCACCACTGAATATCCGTCAACTCCCACCCGAAGTCACCAGTAGTCTCCTCAACAGACGTACTCCATCTTCCATCCCCGACTATAGAACCGCCCTATCAACAGTCAAAATCTCCCTTCTGAGCCGAGGAACCCCGACCCCCCGAGCACGCATTTATCGTCTACCGACCACAAATCCAGAACTCCAGCAGAAATGGCTGGATCTCGCATCCTCACAATCAGCCCAAAAACAAAAACGGAAACAATCTGATGGCATGCAAACCTCTTCAATGTCCACATTAACACGGGAAGAGGTGCGTCAACGTCTAGCCGCCTCCCTGATATCTCCTCCTGTCTCGGATAAAGAGAAAGAGAAGGACAGCCATCTTCCTCTGCCGTCTGAAGAAGACCTGATCGGCTTCGTCACGACGGGGAATTACAATCTCTCCGAAGGGAAGGGTACGGGGATCGGGTCGATTCTGTTATGGAAGGCCCTGGTAGGAGGGGACAAGGAGATTCCTTCTCAAAGATGGAAAAATATGTGCATTATTCGTGGCTCGGGAGAGAGAGTTGGCAGATTGGGCTTTTGGGAGGTTATTTAGGAGGCTCTTCAATTATCTTCAGTACCGCTGTTGATGTTAACATCTCTATACTATTTGCTCGAGACAGAACAAAACATTGCATTTGTGCATCACGCAACGCTTTAACTAAAAATCTAATCCATATACAATGGTACATATAGCAGACAAACAAGCTCTTGAGGTGCCCGACATCGACAGGACATACCCTCTTATCCGTTCGATCCATACATACGTTGAGCATAAGATGGACCAGAAAACGAAATAAGATCTACCCAACGATCCGATCAACAAATGCCTCCTCCAACCTAGCAACCTCCTTCTTGAATCCCTCGACCTCCTTCCAGCAATCCAACGGCCTCCTATCATTCAACCGCAAACAGCTAACAACTTCATTCCGCGCCTTCTCCACCCCCTCAGGCAGCTCCATCAACTTCCTGCGCCCATCAAGCTTACTCCGAAGCTCTTGGATCTCACTCGCCACGCTATCCCTAGAAATATCACGGACGGCAACGGCAACGGTCTGCCCTTCGGTTGCGACGGGGGCGGAGTCACGACCCGCGAAGGGAATCCGGGGGGCGTCTAGGTCCAGTGAACCCTGAGTCGGGGAAGTGGTGGATATCGCCGCGGGGGTTGTTGTAGGGGCATCTGCGGTCTTGGCTTCAGCGAGACGCTTCTCGATGTCTCTGAGGGTCTGTTGTTCGCGGGCTCGGATACGTTCGAGTTCTTGGGCTACGCGGGCTTGGATTTGGAGTTCGAGGGTTTTGGCGCGGGTGGAGTCCGTCTTATTTGTTTTTCTCGCGTGTCAATCGCATTTCTGTGTGTAAGTGTAGATGCAAGCAATCAATCACGTACCTCTGCGCTGGTTTGGAGGGCCTCGACGAGGTTTGCGGAGAACTGGATGGGTGATGTGCTGTTTGAGTCAGCAAGTTAAGTCAATTAGGTCAATTCCATATATGCTCCATTCCAAAGATGTATTTTATATCGTGCAGTGCTGGACATCCGATTCATCATTCATATTCCTGACTTTCCCGTTCCGGATTTCCTCCAATTGACTTGATCCATTGCGCATCGAACACCACTGAACACCGACCCAAAAAGAAAAATTCAAATAGACAGATAGTTCATCGAAAAGACGTAAACACGCATACCTCGAGAAAACATGCCTCGACCCTTCCGAGGTCTCAGGCTTGGAGCTACCAGCGCCCATTGTCTCGTGTGCTATCCGACTAATTGGAATTTATCCGAGAGTGACGCTTTTCGTTCCTTTCGTTTTCCCTGATCACTCCTTGCCTGGGGTATCGACCGCAAGAGGAGAATGTTCCGGCAAGACCGCAAACCGCAAAGAAGTACTGCGAGGTGTTTGATGCCGACTTGATTTCTGTTCCAGGTTCACATCCGAGCTCCGTCGGCGGTTGGTCACGTGAGGGGGTAAGTGTTCCGACTGTTTTCTCTTTTCTCCATAGTTGGACCGATTTTTGGACATCCCACTGTAATTATCTCTCCTTAAGCAATGATCATATGGGAAAAATATTCTAGGCTGGGACATATAATATACATGGACTAGATGCCTTTTTGCCTGGTTGATCATATCATACAATGTCGTGAGTGAACTACAGTATCCCGAGACAAGACAAACTACGGCCACAGCAGACAATACTTTGCAAACCTTGAGTTTGCCCCTTGATTATTGTTGTTATTGCCATGAGCCTGGATTTGGCGCTGTATTAAAATCGAACGATCCAGAGCATCGTGGGTAGTAACGAAGTTAACTCGCAGTGAGACAAAGAGATCCTGGAGAGAGTGAGGCGTGGGGAGGTGTAGAATCCCTCGATCTAATATGATTCTGCTAATTTTTCTATGGATAGATCCGTACGGCGACCAATCTTTGCATTCAGATCATCCCTAAGGTTCCTGCCTTCAGGTTATTATATCAAGGTCTTCTTATATATAAGTACTGGCCTTGGAATAGAGCCAGTGGGATGATCTTTCTTTCTGTGAGAAGAGGCATAGCCACTGCAGTGCAGAAAGGAATGCCAGCAGGCACAATGTTCTGTACTACAGAACAGGGGAGTTGCCATGGCTGCCTTCCCTCTCCCCGCAGAAAGAAGACACGTACAACCCAGCAAACGATCTCCATCAAATATTCTAATACACATTAGCCTTTATCTGCTGGAGAATTATAATATGCGGTAAGAACATGCTAATTGCCAGCAATCCATGTTTGCTGTCTGGAGACTCATGTCACCCCACAATATGTGAGCAGATTCCCCGTAAAATTGTCCGAGATGGTGGTTGTAGAAGGTCTGCAGACTCGGCCATTCTCATGGTACGACCATACCCTGTAACTGTCGTTCCATCCGCGCGTACCTAGGTATGCTGTACTGTATAGGCATCTCGTCAAGGGAATAGTGAAGCCATCCCACGTGATGCGGAAGACGTCAGACGCTGCTCTCTCTCATACATTGAAAGACCTGCAATCCTACCGTGGGAGAAGAGCCCGCAATTCGACGCGTCCAGGACATACATGCCGGGGAAGTCGGCATCGACGGAGCCCACAGCCCGGAGTGAGCATTAATAAAAGAATGCCAGTGTCAGTCGATATCGCCGCGTTGCTAATCGGGCAACCGGTCAACCGGCGAACCCGGCGTTCGTTCCTGTTGGACGGGACGTAGTATTTGCCTTTACTTACAGTGAATTGATGTGACCTCATCTCGCCCTCTCCGCCTCCCCCACTATCCTCGACCATGTTGCCCTCTTCGCTAGTAGTATAACCTTTTCCCCTTGCCCTCTCCAGTCTCTCCTTCTAGTCCCCTTCTTTTTACTCTTCTTGTCCCTCTTCTCTCTTTCCCTCTTTCCCTCTCCTCCGAATACCAATCTGATCCGTGCCAATGTCCGTCGCCAAGGATCTGGTCGACGAGGCCAAGCAGCTTGCGAGCCAATTCGTCTACCCCGCTGAAAGCGTCAGACGCGATGTCGCCGAGTTTATGCAGGAGATGGAGGAGGGCCTGCTCGAAGAGGGCACGACTCTAGGCCAAATTCCAACCTTCATCACCTCCGTTCCTGATGGCAGCGAAAAGGCATGTACCGCCTCCTCCCTTTCTATCTCCGGAGCTCTTCTTTCTGACCAAACCGTCTCCTCACAGGGTCTCTATCTGGCCGTGGACCTTGGTGGTACGAATTTTCGCGTATGCTCCGTGGACCTGCATGGCGATGGCACATTCTCCATGACGCAGTCCAAGATTATGATCCCTCGCGAACAGATGTGTGGCGGTACTGCGAAAGAACTTTTCTTGTTTTTGGCCAGGCAGATTGAAGCCTTCCTCCGCATCCACCATAATGAGCACTTCGAAGCACACCTGCGACGACGTTCCAGGGGCGATGCGACCCAGAATGCATTCGACCTTGGCTTCACCTTCAGCTTCCCCGTCCGCCAGTTGAGTGTGAACAGTGGCACGCTGATCCGTTGGACCAAGGGCTTCGACCTTCCCGATGCTGTGGGAGAGGATGTCTGTTCTCTCCTCCAAACCGCTATCGATGAGCTGGATCTTCCGGTTCGCGTTGCCGCTCTTGTCAACGACACCGTCGGAACCTTGATGGCCCGTTCGTACACCTCGGCCGGAAAGAAAGGCTCGCTAATTGGCGCTATCTTCGGTACTGGCACCAATGGTGCCTACGTCGAGGACCTCAGAAAGGTCAAGAAACTGGACTCGATGGACGGTGCTGATTGGGACAAGCAATGCACCAAGATGGTCATCAATACGGAATGGGGTAGCTTTGATAACCACCTGAAGGTGTTGCCCAACACGGCCTTCGACCAGCAACTGGATGCGACCAGTATCAACCCTGGCTATCAGATGTTCGAGAAGCGCGTCTCGGGAATGTTCCTGGGCGAGATCCTGCGTCTTGTTCTGCTTTCCATGCACAATGATCCATCCGTTAACCTGTTCCGACCCAATGAGGTGTCGGGCGTCTTCATCCCCCAGGATTCAGGTCTCTATAGACAGTGGGGAATCGATACTAGCTTCTTGAGTTCTGTCGAAGCAGACACCAGCTCGGATCTTCACTACGTCAAGACCGTTATGAAAGAGCACCTCAAAATTGAGAACCCCACTACTGCGGAATGCGAGGCCGTCAGGATCATTGCTGGCGCTATTGCGAGGCGCGCTGCTCGACTGAGCGCTGTGCCGCTGGCTGCTATTCTTATCTCCACCGGTTCCATGAACAACGGAGCTGTTGACATTGGCGTCGACGGCAGCTTGGTCGAATACTACCCTAACTTCGAGGGCATATTGCGCGAAGCCTTACGCGAAGTCCCCCAGATTGGCCCTGAGGGGGAGAAGAAGGTAGAAATCGGCGTCTCCAAAGATGGTAGCGGCGTCGGGGCCGCCTTGATTGCCTTAGTAGCCCGCAGAAGCGAGATGACTCAAAAGCCATAACATCGTATTCTCTTCCTGGGCCTTCTCTTTGATTTTTTAATGAGGCATGCCATAGCGTTTTTCTTTTTTAATTGATACCATCAATCGTCTGCTACCTTCTTCCCTTTTCTCATCTTGACACATTCCAAATAATCTGGGCCTTTTGATCATGGGAATTGCGACTCTTTTTTCGCAAATTCCAGATGCTGGGCACATGATTGCATGGATGGTGTTTTGAACGCGGAGCATAGAGGCGTGTTTAGGCGTGTCGAACGATAAATCAGCACTGCTTTGGAGCATGGAGAGAAAAAAAAAAAAAAAAAAAGATGAAAGAATCTTCCTGTGTACATTATTTTTTTTCCTTCTCATTTTGCTTTTTCTTCTTTTTTTCATGTGAAATAAAACGAAGCAATATCAGGAGAATTAATGCCCAGGGTTTCAAATAGAGATGATCTTTGCTTTATCTGATCTGTACACCGCATAGAAAAAGTCGCAAACAAAAAATAAATAACTGCACAAAGAATGCGAATTGGGGAGGGGCAATGGTAGGACTGCTAAACAGCAGCATAAAGACTCAAGTAGACCCCCCAAACTACACCGCTAGCACTCCCAAAAACCACCCTCTTTTCCATGGGAACAACCGTATACATCAGCGCTGACACGACAGGACGATATGCCAACCGCGCTAACATAATGGGATAAAAGTCCTCTTTGACAAGTCCGAGAATAGCACCAGCACTCGCCCCCTTCAACCAATTAATCAACACGATGAACAAGATAATATTCACCACCGAACCGACCGTCTGGTCCAGAACGAACTTGGCCATGAAGTTGCGCATTCCTGAAGAGGAAGAAGGAGACGCGGAAGATCCATGCCCAGGAAGGAATGATCTCTCCTCTGTAGGAAGCAACTCGATCGCATCAATAGCATGTTCCTCTCCGATCCCGAATCTGCTGCTACTGCGTCGGAGAGGTGCTAGGAGCACTGAGAACGCACGTCTGAACCCGGATCGGACCCTGCCGAATGTAGGTCTTGGGAAGCCGGGGAATTTCGCTTCGATGTATTTTTGCCATTCAAAGTTGATGGGGACGACGATGATGCCGTAGATGGTGAATTGGATGAGGGCGGGCGTGTTCAGGGTGAACGCGAACGGTTTCTGTTCCTGGTTAATTGGGTTTCAATCATATATATATTTACGTACATCGTTGCTATGGGCATATTTGTACTGGTCTATCAGCTGGGCCAGGACGTTGGCGATGATGTTGAGGATGGTGGATTGAATGAAAGTGACGGTTAAGGGGGAGGGCATGGTGGTCTATTTGCGACCAGGAGGAGCATGGTAATACCGTGTTAGAGAGTACAGTACATGGTTGCTGGATGGTGCTTTGTCTTTACAAGTCATGAGAAAACAGATACATCTTTTGATGCCAGGGTAGCAGCAATCTCAGAAGAAAGGAAAAAAAGAAAGAAAAAAAAAAAAAAAAAACACATAGAACGAACGGTCAATAGCTGCCAAGACAATCTACTCCGCGTTACATAGGGACGCGCTCCACCTCCGCAGACTCGTCTTCTACACCCGGAACACTCCTTTTGCGAACTACAACATTCGGTCCAGTCTTTGCACTTGTGAAGTGGTCAATCAGCGCCAAATGACCCCCCGCGTCCTCTCCCTCGCGGTTGGCCAGTTCAATGTCAAAGAGAAACATTATCCTGGCGATGGTCAACCGCAACTCCATCATCGCCATGCTCTTCCCGATACAACCTCGTGGTCCAATGCTGAATGGACAGAATGCCCTTCGTGCTATCTCAACTTCATCATGAGTGGTCTTCCATGAGTCCGTGCTAGCCTGGCATATACTCCCCTCAATCCATCGTTCAGGGATATACGATTCCGGCTCTCGGTAGTACCGCGCCTGTCGATGGATGGAGTAGGTCGGAGTCCCACAATTTGTTCCCGCAGGCAAGAATACCCCATCAACCACGGCTCCCCCCTCCATCACCTCCCGCGGAATCGCACCGGGGACAGCAGGTGCCAGGCGCAGAGCTTCGTCGATACATGCTTTGAGATAGACCAAATCGTTCAGCTTGACCCCACTTACGATCTCCTCCGCAGTATTGAAGCTCTCCCGGACCTCCTTCTTAAGCTGGTTCATCCCCCGTGGATTCCGCACAAGGTAGAAGACGGTCGCTGCCAGCGTGGTCGAGGTTGTATCACTGCCTGCTATCATTAATACATTGGCTTCACCCCAGAGTTCAGGGGTCGTGAGGCCCTTGCCCGTCTCAGGGTCCTTGGCATTTAAAAGGTAATAGAAGAAGTCCTTTTTGGCATCGTGGCCGGCCTGGGTGCGTTCTTTGGCTCGTTTGTTGGCCTCAACGCGCGAGTTCATGATGAAATTCCATCGGTCGCGAGTGAGCCGTCGGATAAAGATCTGATCCAGTTGCCAGCTATCCAGAGGCATCCAGAGACCGCACTGATGTTTAATTAGTTTGTGTCGTCAAAACATCATACCATCTCTGTTACTCACCACATAGTGTCGGTTTGCGGCTCTGTCCACCAAGCGAATCACCTCTCTCCTACCACTAGAAACCAGCATGTCAAAACTCTTGCCAAAACATAGCTCACCCATCACGTCATACGTGAGGTAACTGAACCAGTCCGCCATGTTCCAGACTGTGTTACCCTTCTCCTGATGCTGCTGGCTGTTTTCTCCCGCCAAGGCGGCGCAGAGCTGCCTCACATGCAAAAGCATCACATCTTCCATCGCCTTGAGGGCATTATCTGAGAATGCCTGGCTGAGAACCCTTCTCTTCCGCCCGTGCACGAACTTATCAATGACATTGTGTGTGTTATACACACCCTTGATTGCTGGGAAGGCGTTGTAGAAGTCGGCCTTCTTTATTCTTTTTCCGTGGCCATAGATGTCATGGAGTCCCCGTTCGGTATTAACGGAGACGAAGTTCGGTGCCACACGCACATGAGATCCATACTGTTTATGGAGACCATGAAGCCATAGATGACGGTCGCCTTTAATTCCGTGATACAACTGCACCCAGGGGGTGATCCCTGCCAGGAACGGACCAGGTATGCGGCGGAGGGGATGAAAGAATCTATTATGCGCGATATATGCGAAGACCTATTGACCTTGTCAGTGTCATTTTCTTTTTTTTGGGGGGGGTTAAAACAGAGCTCCGCGCAAATGATGCATGTCCGAAGAAGGCGACGGCAAAACATACCAGAAACCCCAGAATAACCCCCAGCCCTGTGACAATTCTGCTGTACGACAATCTCACAAGGATCAACTGCAAATGGCCCAGCATATTGATGATTATTTTTCTTGATATGAACGGATTGCATCAGAACCCGAGTCTAGCCGTCAAAAAGCGCAGCCCCGCAAACTCAATGGTAAGTAGCCTGAACTGGAGGAAGCAACTAAAGGAAATGAGTCTTGAGGATTCTCTTTCTTCCTATTTATCTAGGTGTCCTCATCGGTACTGCTGCTTGGTTTATATACTTCTCCTCACTTGCGGCACCTTGTCAAACTGTCGGCTACACTCGGCCATCCTTTTGGAGACATCTCTGCTTTGCTTCTCTCGTTGGTCCTGTCTTTCGCGATGATAGCGGTATTCGTAGTGTACTCCGTACCGGGAATGTTAATAGGTCATTGGGCATGCCCAGGTGGGTGTCTGCTTGATTCTGCCATCTCTTTGACCGATGGAGCCCGTCATCCTGGAGTCCGGTAGAACTCTCTGCCCGGGGCATAAGCACACAAAAGCAGAGATGCGCCGTTTTCGTCGTCAGACTTCTGCGCTGTACTAGTTAAATATGGAGACCGCGTGGAAATTGTATTTTCGCTGATCGAATGTAATATCTAGTCTAGACTGTGAAGCAACAGATGCTTGTTACAAAGGAATTAGCATAACACAGACCTGTATGTACGCCGTAGACGCACCTGAATGTTTTCAATGGATTATGCTGGAGCCATAGCTTGCTGATAAACGTACCATTCAACGCATTGCACTGCCTTGCGTTGAAGCCCTTAGTTAGATGATGTATAAATACCTCAGATAATTAATTAGGTGTCCGGTTTGTTTTGTTTCCGTTTCTCAAGATGCCTGAGACTCCCAGCCCTTCGGAATTATGATTATCAACTCTCGCCAACACACGACTCGTCCTCTGCATCTGTTGATGTCGTACGTATTCTGCTATCTTTTCAAATACAAAATCCCCCTTGAACATGGTCATCATATCTTGACATCTCGACCATGTCAAATCTTTTTACCTCATCGAGTCGCGAATGCCTACATGACCATTCTTCAACTCCAACTTCAATTCTCCGTTTCGGACCCGCAAGGTTTGGGTATCAAATCATTACTATTGACTAATTAATTCATTAACGCTATTGAACACCAAGTGCCCAGCTCTGTGTTCCATATAAAATGGCCTTTTTAAGACCATCTCAACAACAAAGCATCCAACATGCATGAGATGTTAGATGCACAATAACTTGGTACTGCACTTATATATATTGCACAGGGAAATTTGTATACTCGGTATTCCTCAAGTAAAATAAATTAGAAGTGCATTCTTAGTACTTTAGTTACTCCAGTGTGTTTAAACCTAGGAAAATTGTTTTTAAAACCTGAAAAATGAAATACGCCCTTCCACAGCTAATCCATGTATTTGATCTTACTGATATTGTTGTAGGGATATTGGTGGTGAGGGTATTGAGGTCTTAGAAAGGGCCATTTTATATGGAATAGTGTCCAGGGCGATTATGTTACTTAACTACTCCGTAGTTGTGCCCATATCTCCGATCCGAAATTTGTTCGTCTTACTGCTTACACTTTAACACGGTTACTGTACAGCGTATAGTCTCGTCAACCACCGAAATCGACATAAAATTTCCTGCATGTTGCTATATTTCGTGGATCTTTTTATACCCAACTGGTTGGAACTGTTTCCTCTGGGCGCTTGCTGGAGACAGTGTACGTAGTAGCAGTATGCTCTAATTCCGACCAGACCCAATAAGTTCCGGGCTGGTTTCCGTGCCAAGGTATGCGGGGAACCACCGCCTTCCTAATATAGCCTAACAACTAAACCCGACCGGGAATAAGGCACGATGTCTGGTCATGTGTTCTTTCCAGGTTGGACGCAGAGCAGAGCTTACATCCCTTCTCCAGCGTTGGAAATGCATCTACACCTGTGTTGTGGACGAGTCGACCCGCTGGGCAGCCTGAAAAAACTTTGGTGGCGCTGGCCCCGCGTCCTCTACACTTTTGCAGTATGGAGATCACCAATTAACCTAGCGCACGTTCAGTTCGCTGGAGTTGGCGACGAAGCTAGATGGAAGCCAGAAGTTGGCCCGCGACTCTGCTTTGAAATATACGAGACCTGGAAGGCATCCAATGTGGCTGGAGACAATATACATTACCATATCGCCTGCTCTTTTCGCTCTGTGCGTTCACGTCTCTACGCTGTATACTAGTACAGCGTACTAGCGGAAATGGCGATTGAAGAAGTAATGCTAGCCTGGCCGGAGCGATAATAAGCCTCCATATTCGCATTGGTCAGTACTGCTCGGTAACTGGCAGACATTGACATTGCATAGAGCAATTATTCAGTGATTCTGAACTCAAATCGAGGAGTCCACGTTGTGTTTGCTGCCGATCAAGGTAGCCCACATGGAAGACACCGGAGGCTTTCTGTGAAAGGCTGAAAGCTAAAGTCTTTGTCAAAGGGCTTCACGGTCTCCTCGGGTTTCCTATATCACATGGAGATGTAGCTATTTTGATGCGAGAACATAGGTTTCTCGTCCATGAGGATGTCGCTCAGTTCTGGACGCAGACAGTTGCCATGCACTTCTTTTAGTTCTAGCCAGAAACAAAAGTACAGTCTTACATATCAACACCTATCCGAATTAACACAGTTGAAGAAAGAAGATGACAAGAAAGAAAATTAAACTCAAAAACGAAGGAAGCAGCATGGCTTGGCCTGCGAGTGGGACCTACCCCGGGATCTGACTCGAGGGGCTCCGCGATGCAGCGGAAACAGACTGGGGCAATCAAAAGAGCACAGATGATGATATTCTCGACTATGCAAACTTAATGCTATTTGACGCTATTACGGTCGATCCCTGGCGGAATTTCCCTCCACAACTCCCTGGGGTATTAGAGGCCCTAGCCCTCAGCTGCCACAGGCTATATCAAGTTCTCTTCTTCACCTAATTCTCGACGTTCCTTTCCCTCTGGCCTCTTTTTAACAATCACGGCCGGCTTGTGCAGCCTACTACCTTCCTCGGTCTCCCTGAGAACAGTACAATTGGTTACATTCCACCATGTCAGAGAAACCAGAAGACCACGCAGGGTCTATTCCTAGTGACAGCTTACCGGAGCACCTGGAGCATAAGTCAGAAGTCTCCAGCCCACCTCCTGCGGATGAGTATGGGGACCCTCGACATGCAGAGCCTAAATTTTCCTATTTCGACTGGCAGTTGATTGGCATCTTCTTTGTAAGCTCTTTTCCCCTTTCCTTTGAGAACTAAGAAAAAAGATTCCAGCGTAATGTTCGCTAATGCTTATGAAAAACAAAAATCAAAGTCATGCGTATTTGCCTTCTACTCGGCCATGTTGGGGACATTTCCTCATTGGAATGGTTACCAAGGAAATACCGCAACTGCTCTTGGTCAGTTTACGTTCTCTGAGCAGCCATTGCAGCCTGAAACACTGATAGTTAATCTGTTATCAGGTCGATCTCCTGCCATGAACTGGGCATGGCCCACTATCCTCTTTACACAGACGATCAGCACTGTTCTATTTGGTCGAATGTCAGATCTCATTGGTCGTCGTTACATTTTCTTATTTGGAAATCTGGTTGCCTTTGTCGGCTTCCTTGCTGGTGGTCGGGTAAAAGAGCCTGCCACTGCCACAGGACTGAGCGCTTTGATTGGCATTGGTACTGGTGTCCAGATTCTAGCTCCCTTTCTGAATTTGGCAGAGCTTGTTCCTATCAGGCATCGCTTTGTAATGTCAGGAGCCTGTATGAGTTGTTTTGCACCACTTCTTGCCATGAGTCCCGCAATTGGTGAGTTGCGACCAGGTCCTCGTCTATGCATTCTATAAGCAAAACAGCTAACCTGCTACCTACAGCCGAGGCATTCTACAAGAATACTGGCGATACATGGCGCTGGTGCTACTCCTTTAATGCGATCCTCTCCTTTGTCGCTCTTGTTTTAGCGGCCCTCTTTTACTTCCCACCGACTTTCGGTCAGTTACATGAGGGCCTACCAGTGATTGATGAGCTCAAAAAGAAGGATTGGGTAGGTCTAGTTGCGCTCACAACATTCATCTCGACCTTGCAGTTTGTTCTCATGTGGGGCATCATAATCTACCGTTCGTCTTACCCTATCTATCTCCGCTAAAAGGAACCATGCTGACTAGGTGCAGCCTGGAGCTCCGCTCAAACGATTGCCGTGACCACTATCAGTGGTGCTGGACTAGTCCTTTTTGTTGGATAGGGTGAATAGAATCTCTCTGAGTATGGCTATAATTTGATTGTGCAGGTTCTAACAAGTCTCTAGAATACTATCTGGGAAGTGACCATGCTGCTCTTCCAGTATATCTCCTTCGAAGTTGGACAACTCTTTCCCAGGGAGTTGTTGCTGCCTTTACTTCCTTTATTGTGTGGTTCTATTCCCTCGCCACCAATGTACAAAACATCACCATCTACTATCAGTATGGAATGAAGGATGCTTGGTTCATAGTGAGTAACCACCTATCACTTTTGGTAATGCAGGGTTCTCAACAGCTGTATAGACTTGCTGGTCTGCTGGGTTGACTGCAGGCTATGTTCTCTCTACATTTGCCCTTATTCGACCAAAGCATATCAAGCTACACATCATAGGAAGTGTCTGGCTAAATATGATTTTCCTCTCCTGTCTCGTTGTGGCAGAACCTAGCAAGGTCAATGGGATGAAAGCCTTTTGGGTTCTCGGCGGCATCGGCCAAGGATATGCCATGGCAGTCAGCTATGTCCCAGCGCCCATGACTTGTCATAAGAGGGACATGGGACTTGTTGCCGGTCTCATTTCTGGACTTCGAAACCTCGGCTTTGGCCTGCTTGGTTAGTTTTTCTCATTTCCGATTTTCAGAAATGTTGTTGTATAGGCTAACAATTGACACTAGAGGCTATTTTCCTCCGCATTGTAAGTCGCTTTTATTTTACGATATCCCGTTGGCACTACTAACACGGTCACCCTCTAGTACTATCCGAAGTTTATGAGTAAGATCAAGGACATCATCATAAAGAACCTCAGTGCTGAAGGCATCCATCCGGAGGCTCTGACACCTCTTACAAACCGCCTCATGCCAGCAGTTACGCCATTACTTTCTAAACGTATGGCTCTCCCCAATCTCAGCGTGTATCCCGTGATAAGTATGATCAGGGGTGCTCAAGATGCTGGATACCAAGCCTGGAAATTCATCCTGGAGCTTGCCAATATCTATAGCTGCGGTTTTATTATTATGGTCCTCTTCGTTGCCAGCACTGATCAGTACCTGACTAACGAGATCTGGGCTCATCTGAATCGTCCTAATATCTTTGGAAAACCAGTAGGAAGAAAACGAACGAAACGAGGAAACGGTGACAGCACCTGAAGATGATCAGTACAAGGGCCGCCCCTCTCATCCCGTCGCGTCGCCGAACTGAAGTGGAAAATTGAAGGGTCCTTAGTTCTGGTATTCGTGATGTCTCCTTATGATTTCCGGTACAATGCTCATCAACTGGATTGATCGAACTTGCGAGCCCTGCAGTCCGACACATTGCATTGGCAATCTGCTACTTATCAACGCCTAATATTGTATGATGTATAATGCTTCATGCTCGCTCTTCATGACGGATAACCTTGGTTATCGGTGGCGGTGGCCAATCCAACCATATTCTTCTGCCTCGGATGGAGGCGGAACTCAATGTTTCTCTCTTGTAACAAAGTACACTGCTTCGGTGGTGGTTGCATTTCAGTTGCATTTGTTAGTTTTGTTTTTATTGTCCCGTCTTTGGTCATTATTGCCCTACCTAGGCACCATAAAAGTCTACGAAACCATAACAGCACTATCAAGTAACGACAACTTAAGATCATTCCCGCCGAGTCTATCTTCGATCTTTAGAGCGCTCAGGCCGCTTACACTAGATGCTATTGTCTCTACGTAGCATATGTGATAGTCAATATTGCATTCCGTGTTTCCAACTTTCCACTGGACAATATAGCTTGCAATGGTGATCAAAGGCCGATCCATTCATTAAATTCGAACTCGGAATACACACGGCACTCACAATACGATCAACGCCAAATCGATAGACGATCCTTGCGGAGGACACTAGGCAGGCAGACCTGGGAATTGGCCTACCTCTCATGCGGCATTAGCATTAGTCTGTGAAACACCGAATGCAGTACTCCATGTTCGGTGTTAGAATCTATATACAAGCTATACGGAGTGCAGGATGAATGGAATGAACTTTGATGTGTTGCTCATGAGACTCTTGCATTGACGGCGTTGTCTGATAACATGATAATCCATGACTGATTCTGACTCCTTTACTTCCCACCTTTGTCGTGGAATAGCCCGTTTCCGGAAACTCTTGGGATGAGCCTTTGTCTATTTCCGGCTCTTCAATTCAAGGGGTTTTGGGGAGGAGAGTTGGATGAACACAACTCCGGCATAACACGCAAACTCCGCATTCTTTTTTCTCTAATTCCGCTTGGGTATTTCATAATAATTAGTTCCTCATGGGATTGGAGAGGACACCAGTCCACAGCATTACTCAGTGCTGGGGAGCTTCTCTCGCTTATCTTTGGCCTATCTAGCCTAGCAGTTCCTATGTGGTGTACCCATGTAACCCTCCATCGAGAATCCACTGCTCATTATCATCCCTGTCATCTTGAACCCGTCGCCAGGTTTGTTTTCCCTCTTTCTCTTTTCCTGTGGTCCGATCTGATTGTTCCCCCTCCGGTGCTTTCCAAATAGGCCGAAACAGGCCACCTGCTGCGAGAAGAGGATTCTTGCTAAACGCCTCACCACCGCTAGGTTTTGACGACGTCGTCTCACCATCCCGAAGTTCTTCCTCCTCCGCATCTTCCACCTCGTTCTCCCTGCTTGAACTCTGCTCCGCAGGACCAGTAGCAGTGTGATATACCCTGGTTACCCTGCCGCCTTTGATATCCAAACTCATAAGGGTCTTCTTCTTCTCCCACTCCGGTCGTGCCTTTTCCTCTATCTCCCGCTGAATCCGCTGCTGTTTCTTCAACGCTAGTGCGCGTTGCGCGGGACTCATCCATAACGTAGATGCTACGTTAGGTGTCTCGAAATCAGCAGCTTCATCCACAACCCGTGTTCGGCGAGCATTCTGTGCCTGAAACTGAAGAAGCTTGTCACGATGAGCTCTGGCAGCGTCAAGCTTATCGTTTGCAGGCAATGATCCTGCAGGACCTGATCCACCATCACGCTGCACACTTTCATTGTGTGCTCGCATCTTCTCTTGGCCACGCTCTGCGCGTAATTCCCGGATCATGTTTTGCACCTCATCGCTAGACAGAAGCGGTGTGCCGCAGAATGAGCATGGTTGAAGCCCCTCGAGAGAACATATGATTTTTCCGCAGTTGAGACAGTTGGGAGCTGGCGTAAACAGCGGATGAAAGGAGGCATAACAGTTGCATTTCCGTCTCTCCTGGCCTAGAGTAGGATTTGTAGATATCTCCAAAGCAGCAATGGCTGCGGTCAAATCGGCAATGTTGTTGGTAGTTACCGATCCCTTCGATGATGGCATTGAAGTCCCTAATGCTGCCTGTCGAGACGTCGACTTGGAGGATTTCGACTTCACATTCGGTAGGAAGTCTGATATTAATGGTCCCGCCGATGTCGGAGGATTCCTCGTTGTCTGTTTAGATGAAGCGGGAGATTGATTTCGTGACGAGCCAGCGGAAGAAGTATACGGGGATGTATTACTCTGTGGTACTTGAAGAGCAGCCGGTTCACTGGAAAGCAATTGCGTCTTCGATATCGACGCTGACGGGCCAGCCTTGTCCTTCCTGTTGCGTTCCCGCGAGGACGAAGCGGACATGTACTCCTCCTCTTTGCTAGCTTTAACATAACCACCCGCTACATTCCCATAGCCCTCGGGCTGACGCAGAGGCCCCGCACTATGCAAGGGAGGCTTGGACTTCTTATTCTTCTTTGCGCCACTCTTCTCATTCGAACCACCGTTATTAGTGTTGCGCGACGTATTCCGTCGCGAGTTGAATGACGCAATAAACTCGAGCGCTGCAGGAGAGTCACCCAGCAGGTTCTTCAAATGTTCCGCACTTGCCTCTTTAGACAGGCCTGCAGAATACGTGATGATTTGTGTAACAGATTCATCATCCAGAGGGAGAAGTTGTGCGAGGCGGGGGACACCCCAGGCCAGAAGGTCGGAAGACATGGAAAAGATCTAATGGGTATACAAATAGCCCAATAGATTGGAAACCAAAGCAAGGAACCCAGACAGGACAAGAAGACAACCCAGTCCAAGGATGTTTCGCTATGAGCGGTGCTTGACAAAAAAGAGAGATGGGAGGCAAGTTATCAGATGTACATAAGCCACATCGGACAATTATGATATTATTGACTAATCTGTGCAGCTGGAATTATTGATCATGTGATTTTAATGCATACAGAGTCAAAGGGAAGAAAGCAAGAATGGCTTCCTTGCTACTTATTTTCTTGTACAGTAATGCTGTCAAGTGTAAAGAAATATGCATAAGTTCAAGCAATCATGTCCATTCATAGTTCAATGTCTTAAACAAAACAAGTAACTTCAGCTAATGACACCAGCATATTCTACAATACACCATGATCGTCTATGGAGTAGAGCAACAGATATAAAGAACCAGAAACCAGCATATCCAAGACGCCTCAGATGAGAGAAGGGCTGAGAGAAGGGAAGAAAGAAAGAAAAGTGGTATGGTTAACAGTGCTGGTTGCAGGTCTTCTATGATACCCTGGATGCGAAATAATAAGTGCGTTGACATCGTTATAAAAAACGAAAGACGACAAAGGGGAAAAGCCAAGAAAATAACTCCCTTAATGAAACCGCTGGTGTCGTCAGAGAGAACCGGTCAAATATGCGGCATGTATCCCCAAGTATCTGAAACAGTCTTTCGGGAAGGGAGAAAGAATGATAAGAGAGGCCTAATTAGGCCTTGGAGTCACCATTCGTTTCAATCTTCAAACCACCATCCCCGGCAGCTTCTGCAGCCATCATATCAGGCGTGGTGCCATTTTTTAGTTTGCTTGGGGGAGGCGGTTTTTTGCCCGTCAGTTTCTTGGGCGCTCCGAGCTTTTTCTTTTTCGTCACGACTGGGGCCTCGTCATCTCCGGGTGGAAGGGGCCGCTTGGGTGCTGCCGTATTGGGTGTGCTACTGTCTGATGGGGGCTTGTTGCGGTTACTACCCCTACCGGATAAGCCCATGCATCTGTCTAGATGCTGTGCTACCCTAAAAGAGGCAAAATATCGTGGACAGTTAGGACATTTTACAGTTGGATATCCAACCTTCTCGGGAGCCGTGTGCTTGAAAGAACCATCTGGAGTGGTCGGAGGGCTGGAACCTGGAGTGTTGGCATTGGTGGTCTGTTTCTTCTTTTTAGTATTCAACTTGTCCGTAGCGAAGGGATTCCCGTGAATATCATATCCCGGTCTAACAATGGGTGGTTGTTTCCGGCAGTACTCCCTGTATGGGTCTGGGGGAGGACGAGCACCAATGCCGGTGGATGGGTAGAGCAAACGAGGCAATCGACACTCAGGGCAAATAATCTCCTTTGTCGTATGGAGCGGGTTGCCTTTGAGGTACGCCTTTCCGCATTCGAAAACGGCTCCTTCTGTCTCGACTCGAACGTTTTTAAGATCATCAGAGTCCACAGAAGCCTTTGTAGCTGTCTCCGGGCGAAGTCGGGCGGCCTCTTCTTCGGCTTTCTCTCTAGCAAGTACCACAGCCGAGCGCATGTGTGCAATCTTCTCGTCACGATGAGCTTTGAGCACGATGTCATGAATAATATTGTAGAACGTGTCATTGAGAATGTCGCATGTCTGCTACGATTAGATACTTGCTAAGGAGCGGTGGATCTTGAAATGGATGATATCCTTGAGTGACCAAATCCTGTACTTACCAGCTTTGCTATTGTCCCAGCAGGAAAAGACTTTTTTCCTTCTTTCCCGTTTGACTCGGCCATCTTTGACAAGCTTTGTCAGGCCTAAAGTAGAACAGTTAGTATCCACGGTAGTGTAACGCAATAAAAGCAAAAAATACAAATATACAGGCTGAGTAATTTAATCGCAAATATTTTATTTAGGTGTAGTATTTTCATACCTCGACTGTAGTATCTCAGGGAGATCCTATGTAGCCCAGCTATTCTCCCGGTTATACTTCCCTCTCGGCAGTCACGCAGATGCGTTTAGCTTCGCCCTTGAATGTGAAAATCCACAAAGGCACGATAAACTGTCCTGTAAAGCAATCTTATGTTGTACTTCAACCCGTCCCTGAACATATACACTTGCGGTCGGCGGGTGGTCCCGGGGGGAGGACGATGCGGGAAGACCAATTCAAATACCCGCCAACGAGCGACCCAAAAGTCCAATGCTCAAAAAGAAAGGGTATGAATGCAGGTATCCAAGTCATCCGGATCTATTGTGGAGAAGGAGAGGGATCTGTCAGCTGGCAGGACCATGCAACGCACAGTATGACGTGCGGGCATCTTACCTCCTCAAGTGAATGCGGTGCTGGATAGCCAGCCGTTGCAGTTGAACCACCTTCAAAAACAAAACTTATCTCAAAACAAGAAGTACAGTGATGCCAGAAGCAGTGAACGCGGGACCAGCGGCATTCAGGGAGTGTTCCAAGGTGCCACTGGGCCTCCTGGTGAAGCACGAGTCGGCGAAGCCAGCTAGATTCTCCGTGCGAACTTTGAATCTGAGATCTTATCTTATCTCTGCTGTTCTTTCATTCTAAAGAGTCAAGACATGCTGCAACGCAGAACACTCACCTTGTCTTCTCCCTCTCTCAATTCTATTCCTTTGTATTTATATCTGTATTATCAATGGTAACAACGGTGTGCTTTCCTCCCAGAAATCGCCATGGCTTACCAGTTCTTCGCCAAAGCCCAGCATTCCAAAACGCCCGCCGCCACCAGCAATCACGGCACGTACAACAACAGACACAACAGACCTCCAACCCATCCGCCGCCGCTGGTGCTTCCTCAGTCTTCTTTGAATCCGGGTTTGAATCGCAAACCGCCAACGTGCGGTGATTCTTCCTTCCAGCCCGATCCGTACCCTCGTTCTTTGTCGTCCGGCTATCCTACCCCTCACCCCCACGTCACCGTCGAGCCTGTCAACACGGCACATATCCCATCTCTAACCCGAATTACAGGCCTACTCCTCCCAATTCGATACCCAAATTCCTTTTACACTGCAACAATAACGGATCCCGTGATTGCGTCCTTATCGCGCGTTGCCATCTACCATGATCATCCCGTTACAGCACCACCCACGCCGGGGTCCATTGCCGCGTCCAAGTCCTCAGGAACAGATAAGGTTATAGGAGGGATTAGGTGTCGGCTAGAAAGACATCCCCAGTTTATGGAGCCACGGGGTAAATCAAACACGAGATCACGCCCGGAACCTACAAACCTCTACATACAGACCCTCCATCTGCTTTCCCCCTACCGCGGTAATGGGGTCGCGACTTCGCTGCTCAATTCGCTACTATTCTCTTCTCCATCACCGGATTCAAAGGCTAGTTCAGGAAATAGTGAAGTATCCGACCTGGTGAAACACTACAATATCCGCACTGTCACCGCACATGTCCATGAGGCGAACGAAGAAGGTCTGAATTGGTACATTGCGCGTGGGTTCCATGTCGAGGACCATGTTGTTGAGGGTTACTACCGGCGTCTGAACCCTTCCGGGGCTAGAATTGTGAAATTAACCCTGCAGTGGGAATATGAGGATGGGGAGGAGTCGCCTGCCAAGATTCAGAAACTGTGCGATGATGATTCAGCCAGTCAGAATGGAAAATCCAAATATCGAAATGTTGTCCACCATAATCAAGATGACGATGATGACGACTGGGAAAAGGTCGAGGTCGAGGATGGAGAAAGCTAAGACGACGTCTAAGTCAACAACATTGAGGCCTCAAAATTAGCCTGATGCTGGAGCCCAGGAATGAGGTATCTCTGTTAAATCTGCCCTTTCCCGCTCTTCTCGATGCTCATGTTTAACATTCCGCCCTGGGATCTTCTGTGGTTGATGTACAACTGTGCATTTGCTAGAATTATACTTTCTTTCACTTTCTGGCGTTGATTGCGCATTTCATATGATGGCTTTTCCTGTCTGCATGTTTCTCTCTTTTCTCCATCCCTTTTGCTGCATGGATCAGAGATAATTCTCATGTTATGTAGATAGACAAGCTAACCACTGTAAATAGTTGTATGAAGAATGAACCATAAATGGGGAAATTATCTATCAAAGCACAGCAGAGAGCGGTGGAACTGCGCAATTTTCCTTTTGTATTTCTACTGAGTTTGTAAAAATTGGGCTCTTCATCTGCGGAATTTTCTAACTACTGGATTTGAATGGACATCTTGAAGATGAATGCTTCTATGGTAAAGTCGTGACTGTATCCTCCCTCACCGCCTTTTATTGAGAAAGTATTCTGCCTCATCAATCAAAAAAGTTCACGGGTTCGTTTTGACGACGTCGCCGTCTCTTCCTTCTGGTCTTGCCACTGTTTCAACAAAAGATCCCAATTTGACCTTAAAGACTTCTCGACTGGGTGCACCATGGCTCCTGCTGTTGCAGCAACAGCTGCTCCACCACCCTCAGGCGCGAGCCGACACCCACCATCACTTTCTCTCCCGCCATCGCAGTTCGCCCGACTACAACCTCATGCCTACCTCCTAGCTCATCTATCGCCTCCTGCATCGAGCAATCAACCATCCGTTCGGGCCAATGGCCGCGCTCCGTCACAGTTTCGCGTTACATCTTCAAATGCGGGTTCCTTGACACATACGAATGGCAGCGCCGTCGTGCGAATGGGAGATACAGCAGCTGTGTGCGGCGTGCGCGCGGAGATCTTACACACAGAGGATATCGCCGCATGGAGCGTGTCTCGCTCGACCTCTACAAGCAATGGGACTAATAAGCCTAAACGGCTCAAGACAGACCACAATACCAGTAAGAACGAAACCTATGGTGATGACGATGACGAATCCCACATCCAAGACTTTAACCTTCTCGTACCCAATCTTTCCTTGAGCACTGGGTGCGCTCCCGGGTTTATTCCTGGTGCGCCACCATCAGCCCTGGCGCAGTCATTGTCTCATCAGCTTCTTGCGCTGTTACATAGCAGCCGGCTGGTCCAAGCGGAGGACTTGAGAATCTGGTACCAACATCCTGATTTTTCGGTGGGGGAGGAGCATAATGAGTCTGAACGGATGGATGTTGAGGAAGAGGAACATAGGATGGCAGATACATCTTCGGCGCAATGGGAAATTAAAGCTTTCTGGGTCCTATATATCGACGTAATGATCATATCACTGGCGGGGAATCCCTTTGACGCTGCATGGGCTTCGATATTGGCTGCATTAAAAGATACGAAACTACCCAAGGCGTGGTGGGATGTCGATAATGAGATGGTTATCTGTTCGGACGACGTCTCTGAGGCCCGAAGGTTGTCCTTGCGGGGTATGCCAGTCGCAAGTTCATTTTGCGTCTTTGAAGCTGATGCCGCTGCCGGGTGGCGAGCTGTGGTTATTCCCGATGCTGATTCTAAGAAGCTTGATGGCCAAAAGGGATCTAGAGGAAGATGGATTCTAGCTGATCCGGATGGATATGAAGAGAACTTAAGTCAGGAGAAGATCTGTATTGTCGTTGACAAAGAGCAAGACGGAAAAGGCAAGACGGTAATCTTGAAGATGGAGAAGAATGGTGGTTTGACTGTTGGGAGGGAAGAATTGAGACAGCTTGTCGACTTGTCAGCACAAAGATGGGATCAGATGAAACGCATTCTGGGGGCACAGGGCTAGCCTTTTTTGCTATTATGTTATGTTAAAAAATGGCACCTAGAAAATAAACTACAAATAATGATACCATCAAGATCATGCTTTTACATGGTTGATCTTTTTCCATAGACTGCAGCGGTTCTGTCTATGTCTAAGCGAAGCAAGCGTCTACGTTCACCTGCGAATCTTTTATTCCATACCATTTCCTGCATAATACCATCAACTCCTTTTGCTGTGCCCCAAAGCAACTAAACAGCCCAGTGTTATTTCACAAGTGCAAGCAAATTGGCAATGAAAGCAAACCGAAAGAGGGGTAGATCATATCTTCTTCTCTTCATCAGTCCATCCGATCAGGAAGACAGAACAGGCCCTACTGATTCTCCTTTCCTGGACTTTGTCGCCGTCTCTTATGTGGCGGCTCTCCATCCCCCAGGTCAACTAAAAATGGAACGGACTGGCCTGCCTCTGATGTTGACCCTTGTGATTTCTTCCGGGGAAAGGACAGAGAGATAGTGACCAAGTTTGAAGTCTTGTCAACCTCGTCATCTTGATCCTTATCCTTACGAGTCCGGTTATCCGTCTCTCCTGACAGAGTAGCGTGGCTGCCATCCTCTTTATTCGCTTTTTTATCAGAGGAAGTCTTTTCCTCACTGGTCACATTGCCATTGAAGCCTATGGTATCGCCAGAGAACAGGCGCATAAGAAGGCCTTTAGTATTCTTTGCAGATTTCTCTTTCTGCTCTCGTTCGGCTTGCTCCCTTTTCTGTACCACATCGGGTTCATCATCGTCGTCCGCATCGGAGAACTCCCACATAGAACGAATCTCTCCTCTAAACAAGGCCGTTCCCCATAATGAAGTGAGAACAGCAGGAACAAGGTAGAGCAGCGCCGGTTGGGCGTGGTTTGAATACAGCATGGCAACAAGGGTGGCGATCATTCCTATCGTATAACCAACGAGACTGGCTTTAAAGTATGTCTTGGAGAAAGACCGAG
This sequence comes from Monascus ruber, assembly GCA_002976275.1. Taxonomy (NCBI): domain Eukaryota; kingdom Fungi; phylum Ascomycota; class Eurotiomycetes; order Eurotiales; family Aspergillaceae; genus Monascus; species Monascus ruber. Next base: position 1,364,094 of record PSNO01000008.1, on the reverse strand, counting down.
CGTCATGATATGGGGGTTCCAGCTCAGGCTCGCGAGGCGTGCTAAGTCGGGTCCAAAACCGTTCACCCCAAGCGCCGGTTGCGGATTGATATTGGGGCCTTACAAATGTTCTTCCCTTGCCTTCAGCAAGAGCCTTCTGGATACCCTTGCGTCTGTAGTATAGAAAAAGATCAAATCGCAGAGCCAGTCCTATCATCATGCCTGGGATGACAATGTCTCCTAATCCCAGCATGGCCAGGGAAACTGTATCAGGCTCCTCACCCGGACTCGGGGGGCGTGGAAACAGGAGTTTTATAGGTACATCCAGTTTTGTCGCCACTGTCACCATCAGAGGTGTGAAGAAGACGAAATAGATATCGTAGATGAACAAAGATCCTAGAATGAGCGATCCTGTCGCGAACGTGGAAGGAGACATGAACTGCAAAGAACCATAGCAAAAGCTAAACCCGAGAAAATTCGTCAACCACCAAGGTTTCTTGATAAAAGCAAAGTAGCCGACGGCAGACAAGCCCACAATCGTGCTGATAAGATCAAGAAGGCCAACCAAGCATTTGAGGTCCAGAATACCACGGATATACGCTCGGAATCTTAGCCGCTGGTAGGCAAAGTTGCGACAAGTCCAGAGCGTCTGGCGAAGGCTATTTGGGAGGGGGATTTGACCGAGACGGCCAGGCAAGGGAGAGTGCCTAAGCAAAGTATCCTCCCCGGCAGTAGTAATGAAAGTGCGGTTGGATTGCTTTCCCCGCCAGATCCTGTCATCTGTTTGATACATCCTGGGAAAGATGAAGGACCGCAAAATACAGAGGGCATCTTTCAAGAAGGCGACGGCGAAAAAAATGCCCATTTGAGAGAAATAGAAGCTGAGGATCTTGTTCAAGATTGCAGGGTCTTCCAACCATTTAATCACCAGATACAGACCACCTAAGGTGAGACCAGCAGTTAGAGGAAGCATCAGAGCATCGGACGGCTCCAGTCCTTCCATCTTTTGAATCGGTCCTAGCTTCCCTTCACCATCGTCCTCATCGTCCGTATCGTATTCATCCTTGCTTTTAGAGCGTTTAGGCGGTTTGCCGGCGGATGACGGTCTCGTCAGCGATGCGTGCGCACCAATATAGATCGGGAATAAAGCTGATACGATCAAGTGCCCGTATGTAGGGAGGAGATGCTTGACGGCTTCGAATTCGTAAAAGACATGTCCCAGGAACTCCGCGACAGGGCCGATGTTGGGCATGATGGCCGGCAGCTTGTTCAAGCGGATAAAACGAAAAGAAAGACGGGGGAGTTGGTTAACTGGTGATGAAGAGAGACAAAAAGAAAGCTTTTAAATAGATAAAATCTTCAAGCCATGATGCTGCCAGTAAGTCAATGGAAAGATTGGGTTTGTCAAACAGTGAATACTCGAAGCCGCCAGATATTGATTAATACAGCTGCCAAGACATCTTGAAGCTACCGCTCGATCTACCACAGAACCTGACATTGCAACACATGCGAAACGTTATACCTTAATCCAACAGCAGGCTTACTCAATCCATTATGGCAACCGATGTGGCACTAGATACAACTATGGTGAGGCGTCCACTGGATCGGATTCCGGAAAGTGGTTACTGACCCCTCGCAGGGCTCGTTCACCGTGGAGCTTTACAATGAACATGCGCCTAAGGTCAGCAGCCTATCAGTCTACCCTACTCTTCGGACTGGTACAAAGCTAACATTTACATCTCTAGACATGCAAGAACTTCGCGACACTCGCTCAAAGAGGCTACTACAACGGCGTCATTTTCCACCGCATAATCCCGAACTTCATGGTCCAAACTGGCGATCCCACCGGCACTGGCAGAGGGGGCAGCTCGATCTACGGCGAGAAGTTCGAAGATGAGATACATTCGGGTCTCAAACACACTGGGGCTGGAGTATTGAGCATGGCGAATAGCGGGCCGAATACGAATGGCAGCCAATTCTTCATCACCCTCGCCCCGACTCCATGGCTGGATGGGAAGCATACTATCTTCGGTAGGGTCAAAAGCGGAATGAGAGTCATCCAGCGTATGGGGCTAGTCAAGACCAATCCAGAAGACAGGCCAGTAGACGAAGTGAAGATAATCCGAGCAAGAGTCATCGAGGAAGGTGCAGAGGAATGAGCCTATCTCGTAGAGGTCCCGTTGGAACTTGGAGATCACAATGGCCAACTGCCGCACTTTCACGGTACCTCCATGGAATTCAGTTTAGAAGGGAAATTCGTGAAAAACTTGGCTACAGGGCTCACAACTACCCTTTACAAGAGCAACAGATGCAGTGCAGCCATAACCATTCAACCTGCGTGCGTACGACATGTCAGTACTCTCGTGCAGGGGAAACCCACGGAAGGTTCACTACCAGGGCTACTTGACCAAGCTTCGGCTCTTGCAGAAAAAATACAAGTGTTTCTTGATATAAAATAACAGAACAGATGGTATGTAACAATAAGAATGTATCACTACAAACGAACTGCTTCCATCAGATGTTATCTCCAGAGCAGCAGATACAGAGTGACCATGATCGTATCTACCACTCCCATACGAAGACAAGGCCAATGAAGGCTTGTCCAAAGGAGACAGCACTGTCATAGAGAGGCAGTACGTCTATGCAGGAGTGGTCACGTTGAAGAGAAAAAAGGAGGCAGAGCAAAACGCACGAAAAATTGTCTACAAGCTGCCGCCAAGACAATCTAGCCATCTTGGGTATGGTGCATCCCTGAGCTAGTAAATCACGTGTCACACCGATTTATTTCGCACTTTTCTGTTCTTCTGCTTCTTGACTCTGGAATATACCACGGGTTCTGAGCGGATGATCATCTCCCTACCACTCATGGGCCAGGACAGGCCCAGTGTAAAGACGTGTTTCGCGATCTCTCACCCAACGTGATGATACGATAGACTGAGGTTACCTCATCATAATCGAAGAACGAAGACGTCTGCCAGTTGGGTCTTCTCGACCCATCTCAAACCGACATGGAGTCACTTGCAGAAACTTCATGGGATGTAACAATCTCTGGAACTGGACTGGCTCAGTCGCTTCTTGCGCTGTGAGTTCACCTGGAACAGCCTCGTACTCGATACCATTACTAACGATCTACTTGGTGAACAGGGCCCTTTCCAGGTCAGGTAAGAATGTACTCCATGTTGATAAAAATCCGTATTACGGTGGCTCTGAGGCAGCCTTCAGCCTTCAAGAAGCCGAGGAATGGGTTGATAAAGTAAACCAAGGTAAGTGCCCAGTCTCGAGATCGGCCTGATATGCCGGGATATTTCCTGACGTCCGCCACTAAATTAGATCCTGGCCAGACTCCATTTGAAGATGCAGCGATTTATTCACCTTTGGATTCTCCGGAGACTGAAGTGAAGCTCTCATCTTCCCGATCCTATACGCTTTCATTGTCTCCCCACCTTGTTTATGCCCGTTCAAAACTTCTTCCAACCCTGGTCTCCTCCAGGGTCCACAAGCAGGTGGAGTTTCAAGCGGTTGGGAGCTGGTGGATATATACCCCTGCATCTGAACACAATGAGAGCCGCCTATATCGTGTGCCAAGTAGTCGTGAAGATGTTTTCGCAGATAACTTTATCACAGTCAAGTCAAAGAGAACTCTCATGAGATTCCTCAGACACATTGCCAAGCCCTTCCAGGATGATCAAGTGCCGTCTGAAAGTGAAGAGGATTTGTCTGCCTCTTTCCCGGATTATTTGGCTTCAAAATTTCATGTCCCGACTGAGCTGCACTACCCTCTGCTTTCCCTATCATTATCCCAGTCCGGTCCTCTGCAGACAGCAGCCAGCTACGCCATCCCTCGGATTCAGAGGCACCTAGGCTCCATTGGCGTATTTGGACCTGGATTTGGAAGTCTCCTGGCCAGGTGGGGTGGTGATCCCGAGATCTCGCAGGTGGGCTGTCGCGCCATGGCTGTTGGTGGCGGCGTATACGTCCTAAATACGGGGATCCGGTCATTCGCAGAGCCTTCCGGTTCTCAAAGCGATGAACATCGTATGCTCGTACAGCTGTCGAGCGGAATTGATATTCAAACGAAGTATTTGGTTGGCTCGAATTGGGATCTCCCTATTCAAGCAGACGCTCGACCGTCATGTCGTAAGGTTGCTCGGTCAATTACCATTGTATCGTCTCCTCTTGAACATTTCTTCCCACCGACCGCAGAGGGTGGTCCAGTTCCCGTGGGAGCTGTGGTCGTTTTCCCTGGTAATTCTCTAGATCAGGCTGAGGATTCTCCATTGGTTTACCTCGTGGTGCATTCAAGTGAGACTTGCGAATGCCCCGCTGGACAAAGTAAGTTGCATTCGTTTTCATTTCGCCCAAATCAGATGGATCAGATCTTCTCATATGATGACTATTTCCAATACTTATCTACATTGCCTGTAACTGCATTGATGAAAGTTTCAAAACCTCTGACAGACTGATCATGGAGCATCCACGTCCATTGCTTTTTTTTTTCTTGAAAATTCTTCTGTTCATATGACTGACTTGTCTGTTCAAAGGTGTGATCTATGGTAGTGTCAGCATCCCTGGTCCTCAAGGACAGTCCCTTGTGAAGGCAGCTGTGGACAAGCTTTTAGCAACCGTTACCAACCCTAACGGTCAAGCAAAGGTACTGTGGTCTTTGCAGTATACGCAGCTCGGACGAGAGAACGAGTCCGTGGATGCCGCACAAGCCATCAGACCTGGCTCCCTTCCAGACAATGTGATTTGCTTCCCTCCATCCGGTCTGGATCTCGCATTTGAAGACGCGACTCTGGACATGGTGAAAGAGGCATGGAAGCTAATAATGGGCGATGGTTTCTCTGAAGACGAGTTTATGAAATTCGAGGACAGAGAAGCCGTGCAGGATGATAACCGTAGCACATAACAAGTTGACTTGGAAAATTAATTTAATCAGTAGGTTTTATATTAAAGTATCCAACAAGGAAAAAAAAAACCTTAAAAACTCTTATGAAATGTAAGGAATGTACTCCGTATGTGTTGATATATCTCATCTCAACTTGAACAAGAGCATACTAGTTTTCTATGATAAAACTAAGGATTTCTAATAATAATAGTAGGTTGACTACTGTATAAGGACTAGAGATTATATATATCACATATATATATTTTCCACTGCAAATATAGCTGTTCACCCTAACACTTATTTAGATAGAACGAGAGGAAAAGAAAAGACGAGGAAAGTAAACAAGGTCAGTCAAAAAAAGGAAACAACTCTAACAATATTGAAATCAACAGAAGATAAAAAGGAGGCTCCAATTTTCTCCATACCATACATACATGCATACATACATGAAAGACATACTCCTTACCGATGAGCCATATCATATCAATTTAAGTGACTTGGTTTGAATCTGGTCAGCCAGCACAGCAAATCCTCCTTTCGACGTCGAAACAGCATCGCTACCCCATCATATCTTCCCGGCTCGAAGTGTAGATTGATGGATTGAACGGACTAGCAGGGGCGCCTAGTGGAAAAAAAAAAAAAAAAAACGGAAAGATTAGAAACAGCGGATAAACCGCAAAAAGGAAGAACAGATGGGGAAAAGACAGATAAATGATGATCATTGATGTCGACATAAATAAATAAACTCGAGGCAAAAACAACAGAAAACAATTACCAACAAATAATGCCCCAGAAACACCGCCCACCTCCACCGTCGTCTAGGAGATGAAAAACGGAAAAAGGGAGAAGAAGCCACTGTCAGCTTCCGAGTCCAGACAAGTGGTTGTACTGCATCCTCCAGTCAATTTCTTTTCAATTTGTTTATCGCGGATTTTTTTGTCGGTTGGGTTGGCACATATTTGTCGGGTATCGAACGACAGGAAAAGAGAGAGCAGAGTGCACTTGAATCAGGACAGAAGGGGGAAGCGAAACAACAGCCCAGTCAGAGACGCAAGGGAAAAAGAGAGAGTGCGCCCGAGAGAGAAAATAAGTCGAAAAAATAAATCAAGCACGCACAGAAGCACAAGAAGAAAAACAGATACAAGTGATCCTCTATGCGGTAGGTTGATGCTGGGTTGACATCCGGTTGCCAACAGCAGAAATACCTGGATACTGCGCACTAGCCTGCTGTTGCTGCTGCAGGTTCTGGTAGTACGACGCCATCTGCTGTTGCTGCTCGTTCGTCATGTAGGCGGGGTGCATTCCCGCGGGACGAGAGATGTTGGACTGCTGAGCAGCATTAACATTGTTATGGTTGACATCCTCTGGAGCCTCTGCAGGCACTTCGGGAGCTGCATCAACTCCGTTCTCATTGGTAGTAGGATCGGGAGCATTGAGACAGGCCTATGAGCGAGCAAAGGGAAGGACGAGTCAGTGAGGTAGTTCTCGGGAATATTAACATCCAAGGTGAAATTCTACGCGGCATACCTGAATGAGATTCTTCCCTTCAGATTTTGTGACCAACGGTTGAAGTTTGGGTGTGGTAAACGTATAAACAAGACCGGTTTCGGAAACGACGAGCAGCAGGACCTGGGTTCCCGTGAGAACAGACAGCTCGTATGCCTATTATAAGACGCGATGGATATCAGCAATAGGGAATAACAAAAAGCGGATAAATACAGAATATACGACGCGACGAACCTTCTTCATAATACCAGCTTTCCGCTTGGAGAAGGTAATGTGGCGACGCGACTTGTCCTGGATAAACTTGATCTCAATCTTCCTCCGCTCGCGACCGGGCTTATCTTCATCGTCATCGTCATCGTCGGCGCTCATGCGAGAACGCTTGGTGCCGCGGTTGTCGGCGGCGCCATTACCGGTTGGAGGTTGCAGCTCGTCCTGAGTAGGAGAAGGCTTCTCTTCTCCGACGGCAGTGATATCGGCCATGATTAAGGGAGGAGCAGATCGAGGGGAGTTAAGAGAAACTGATCGTAGACTCGATCTTTCGTTTGCAGTTGTGGTTGTTGTTGGCACTGGCGCTGTTACTGGGCGTTGCAGCTGCTGGGAGAGGGAGAAGACGGCAGGACAATCGAAATGCCGGGAGCCAGCAGATATATAAAGAGCGACGATGAGTGAAAGGGAATCTAGGAGGAGGAGGGAAAGAAAGGGAGAATAATGGCCGCAGATGTTGTAGTTCGCGGTGGTCGCTGTGGGAGGTACCCAAAGAGGAATGAAGCTTGGGATTTGGGAGGAGAAGGGAGATGACCAAATCGAGTAACGCGTTGCTGGGAGGGGAACAGGTTTGGGTAAGGTCGAAAGGGAAGAAAAGACTCGAGGAGGCGACGAGGTCGTGCTCGCTAATCTTGGCAGGCGGTCGCCCCCAAGTCACGTGATACTTGCTGCCGAATCGGAGCCGCCGTAATATTATATCATGACCAGTATTACTGTCACAACACCGTACCGTGACAATGACCGTACGGTACCGACAGTGGGACGCGCCACCGCAGATATGCCCTGCCGGTAATTGGCTGGAGGCGCCATACTGATGCAAGTTGCAACAAAGAACAATCTGCAGGTTTGATGCTTGCAAAATGTGGAATATGCTAGCTGGCCATTGCATGTTATCCATGATGTAGGTAGATGCGAGATGGTAGATACGTGGTGCTTCTGCAAAAACGCGCACGCTGTCCCCAGTACAGTAATTTTCACTATCAGCAGTACAGCAGATAACCACGTCCACGGACTTCCTATGCATCCTCCATATACGCCAGGCATCCCCCGCTGATAATAGACCAGAAGAAAACAAGAATGTCAATAGGTAGTGAAGTCTATTTTACAATGCATGTAGACGCTTGCCTCGTCACGAAAATTCAATAGTAAGGAAGAGGGAAAAAAAAAGGGAAGCAAAGAGACTGAAAAGAGAGATTAAGTAGGAGTCAGGTAAAGTGGAAAATGAATCGAATAGCTAGTAGCAAAAATGCCTCGTGAATCCAAGGTCATGGTTAACAAACCTGTTTACTTGGGAGTGCTGCAGAGAGCCAGCCATGGTGTATATGAAGTAATGAAGTAATGAAGGGAAAAGAAACCAAAAGACGCGTGTAAATAAAGAATATACCCGACGAGATTTACTCCCGTTGTAAGGAAGAGAAAGAAACGCAAAAAAAAAAAAAGAAAACCCACAAGTCCTATCATTGATGGCGCCATTCACACCCATACAACGCCCGTAAATGAAAAAAGGCAAAAAGAAGAAGACAAAAGACACGCAGTGGCCGAGTGAGTTTTGGTAGGATGAGAAGGTATACTGTATGTGCATGAATATGACTTCACAATGCAAGGGGACCAGCCTTCATGTTTGCTCGTTTGAATTCATTTTGGCCTGTATGCGGCCAACGGTCTATTTATTTCCTCTCATGTGGACTTGGGTCTACCTCCGACACCACCGCCTTCGGGCCCGAGCCAGACCAGCTCAATGATGCTGCGGCCCTCTGCCTCTTCTCGGACGTATAGTTGGTGCACATTGTCACCGATCACGTATGCTTCCCTGAGAAGCCACCGGTCCTTGAAGACGCCTTCTTGCTCTTTGGGGCGCAGGGTGCCCAGGCGGTCCTCGTAGCCTCGAGGATCCTCATCCCATGTCTTCTCCACCTGGTCAAAGTTGATGACATCGTTAGGGGTGGCTTCATCGTACGTGTACTTGACGAGGGAGTATCCATTGGTCAGAACCCAGAAAGACCGGAATGACCGACCGGTGATGGGATTCACGATCTCTTCCTGGTCAAAAACCCATCTGCGGAGCACAGACTGACGGCCTGCTGCGGCTGCCACAGTGCTCATCTTGACGACATCCTTAGTGTACCAACTGTTCCAGTGGTGCAGGGATTCGATCCTCCGGCCGGACTCATACAAACCGTCAACATCACCCTTCATGTCCATCTGATACAGCGAAGGCCAGGATGTCAAGGGCGTATCGCCAAATCGCTGAATGCATTGGCCAAGCTTCTGGTCACCGGGCTGCTCGCCCCACGACTGGCACTCATCGTAGTAGGTCTCTAGGACGTCGAGGAGAGGTTTGGAGACAAAAACACCGGCACCACCAAAGGCGATGTGGCCGAAGGTATCGACCTGCCAGCTGGCTTCTGATAGAGAACCAATGTAGTGCTTCTTGCTTGCATCAAACATCTTCAGCTCAGACACTAGGGTGGGGAGAGAGAGGAAGAAAGTATCATCGTCCATGAACCCAACCCACTCGGTCTGCGGACGTTCATTTCGGATGTGTTCCGCGAAGGCCTCCACCATACCGAAGTAGCGTGCGGTAAACTCGAGAGGCGACGCCTTGAGCGTCACGTCCAGGCCGCGGTTGCGGAAATACGTTTCCTGGAGGGCCAGATTGTCGTCCGATTCAGGGACAAGCACCAACAGGCTGGCCTTGGTGTTGCCGTACGAGTAGAGCAGTGCCGGGAGCATGTGTTCCAGACGGTCTACAGTAGTAGCCAGGCCAAACAGATATTTGGAGGTCTCCTCTATATCGGTATCGGCGGCTACATCCACATCGATGACTTTCGGACAGGGCGCGGACGGATCATTGATTTTGGGCATGATGGGAGTTCCGCGATCCAACTGGGTGAAAGGCGGGAGCACGGGGGACCTGATATCCTCCAGGGATGTGAATTCGGCATCGGAGCTCACGAAGTGAGGCCGGAAATAGGCACGAGTGTAGTTCTTTCGGGGGAGCCATTCGGTAAAAGGCAGAGGCGCAACGACCGAGTCGACATGGCAGGTGGTCTTTCCAGGGGGCTGTAGCTGGACGACCTGGGCTGGCTGGTTAGGAGGCGGATGCGGATCAACGGGATGCTGTCTGAAGCGGAGGAATGCGGCTTGGTCGTAGCGTTTCATGAAATAGAAGAAGAACGCGACTGTCAAGAGGGCTATTAGGGGGAAGGTCGTCCTCGACCTGAGAGCCATCCTGGGCAGGCTGGAGTAGGCTGACTTGTGAAACATTAAAGAACGATCGGGGAGGAGGGTGCGGGAAATCGATGACCACCGGTTATCGCAACGAAGTGATGACTCCAAGAAGACCGGAGACTTGAAAGAGCGGAAGTTTAAAAGCAAGTTCAAGTTAAAGAGTTGTACGGAAGATTCGCAACGAGAGGCTGGTGGCGTCGAGACCAGCGACACGGTGTCGGGAAGCGGGAGGAAAACGATGTAATCAATCCGTTTCCTTTTCTGTTCAGCTTTTCTCCTTCAGTCAAGAAGAAATATAATTAAGAGAAAAGGATTTAAAACAGAAAAAAAAAGAACCGAAAAAGAAGAAGAGAGGTTGATGAGCGCAACCGGACCAGAAGTCCAGGGCGTGGGGAGGGGCGAGGAGAAGAGAAGGGCCCTTTCGTCTTGGCTTTGGCTTTTTGCCAGCTCACTAGGATGGAAGAGAGAAGAAAGAAAGAAAGAAAAGAAAGAAAGAAAAGAAAGAAAGAAGGGGGGAAAGGGAAAAGAAGAAGGCCTAAGGAAGACCAGGACGAAGAAAGGGAAATGCCAAGTAGGGATGCGAAGGGAGCACCGGCGGGTTTTCGCTAGCTGATCCAGGCCCAGCAGCAACACAGAGAAGAAATGTATAATATTATGATAATATTAATGGGCGCAATTAAGCTTCTGACGGCGATGCAAAACCTGGGAAATCAAGCCACTGCAGATGTTTCAGTGCCGCTACGGAGTACACGCAGTTACTCACATTATGCTACACCCGCCATCTAATAGACAGCTGTATTACTATAATATAACAAATATTATACTATAACAAGAAGACAGACGGACTCCGATGTCCATGATCAAGACTCTAGCAACTCCTGAAAATCATCCTACAAAATAAATTGAACGATGGACAGATCAGCAGTGCCATCCCGCCAATGGGCACCCACCAGTCTGCCAGCAGCTTACGAGTCCCGTTCAGGAGGCTTCGTAACCAGTTGCAGGATTGTTTACGTGTGCTCGTCATATGCTATTATTATAATGATGTCCTGCATGGATATGGATATGGAGTACTCCTCGTGCATATCTACATATACATCCCTTCGGCCCTGTATTCCAGGAAGCAACCATCAGCACGATGCAATTGTTATTATTACTATTTTATCTGAAACAAGGGTCCCGGACGGAGCACCATGCCGGTGGCAGCAGGGCACGGATGCCATCCCCATGCGCCTACTATGATGGTATGCTAGATATCTGCTTTCAAACACGTCTGGATAAATAATATAATACGTCAATTTCTTAATTTTTATTTACTTTTCCCCCAATAGTGAATGGGCCTACCCAATCAATTAGTCTAACTATGAACATTCTTGGTAATGCCGTGTATTTCCTCATTTCGTAACCGGCCTTAACTGCCTTGAATCGCAGGCTAACCCTGCCCTGTCCAGCGTTGCAGATACATGACGCCCGTCTGCCAGACGGCTGTGATAGTGGTCCGCCTTCCCGTCCTCGAACCTGCGAGGAGAGGAGACGAGATCGACCCCGATGCCAACCCGGATCCTGAACTCGACGACGGCTCCTGCCGATAGAGTGCGTGCCCCGAAGGGTCACGTTTGGATCCATTCCGTAGATAACTGCCCACAGTACCATACCCTACCATTGTCGGCCGTTCTCGCTCAGAGTCCGTTCTGTCGAAAAGGGCCGTCCGAGATCGCCTGGTCGTGCTCCGTCGCCAGTCCGACGGATTCCACGTTTGGCTTGTCGCACGCGCCCGCCTCTGTGAGTTTAGCGGTGACCGTCCGCTAGATGGGACCAAAAAATTCATATAATCTCCTCCGTTTCTTCCAGCGGCTGCAGGTGTGAAGCTGCCGCTCTTACTCCGGGGTCTGCCTGTATGATGAAGGGAGTCAAACTCATAGTCTGAATCGTCGAGTTCAGCCCAAATGTAAGCCGGATCCACGTCCGAGGCAGAAGTTCTGCGATGGTGAAAAGGAAAAGGTGAATCTATAGAGGGGAGATTGGGCGCACGCTTCTCAGGTCGCGCGCCGATCGTGCTTAACAGTGGCTCGCGCTCACCAGCAGGGGATTCTTCGTCGCCATTTCCAGCAGACTGGGATTGCCCGTCGATGAAACCCATATTCGGTCCCAAGACAGCCTGACCTGAACCGGCCACTGCATGGCTTTCAATATCTTCTAGTCTCCACGAAAGACAGAGAACCCCACTCAAGAGTACAACGGTACCGAGCGCTATCAGGACAGCGCGCGACGAGCTCAGCTGGGACACTTGACGAAAGTAGATCAGCCCGTCCAAAATAGCGATGATGTTGTAGATACAGAAGACAAAAGGATAGAGAATGCTGGTGCTGCACAACTTCAACCCACGATGCAGATAAAACAGCTGGATGAGAGCGAGTAAAATCATGCTGATGAGAATCGCCCATGACTGCCACCGGTTGAATTGATTGGTGCGATCGACGACCGTACGAACAAGCAACTCAACCGCTGACTTGGCCAGCAGCAGCGAATGAGCAGATAAAACCCCACTCACAAAACCGTAGGACATTCCACAGATGAGCTTCAGACGACTTTGAAGTATAGGAAGAAGGTGAGAATGAGAGACCTGTGGATGGGTTGAAGAGTTGGAACGAGAGGAAAGCAACTTAAGCAGTCGCGAACCGAGCAAGATTACAAGTACCAGAGCGGCGGTCCCAATCATCCAGAGAACGAATGCCCGGCGTTGCAAGAGATCCAACAGCTGGCGCAGACTATGTGCTGGCTCCTCAATTGCACCAAAGATTGCTATCAAAATGGCGCCCATGCACACGAGGACCGTGCCGATGAGTGAGTATCTGGTGAATGGCTCACCAAGGATCAATGTAGCAAATATGGTATTGAAAACAAGTCCAGACTGTGACAAGTAAGCTTCAGCATTCAACTATATACCTCCTCCCCCTCAAAGGAAATATAGGGAAGTACGTACTGCCTGGAGTGTCGACAGAACAGGCAGCGGAAGAGTTGTGATCTGAATGGAACTCCCGATGATGTTTGCGAAGACGAACATGAACATACCCAGCTGCAAAATGTCAGGAGCACACCCTTTATGACTGAAACCGGGAGAATTTGTCCCAATAATTATTCGTACCTGCCATCTTCGACGCCTGTAGGGAGGTCTGCGGAGATCGAAAGGGTTCTTCTCGTCTTCGAGGATATGCGACTTGCGCTGGAGTGTAAGTCCAATGGCCTGAAGACTGGTCGAGATCAACCCGACTATTACACCAACCTGATCGTACACAAGTCAGCAAGACCTCTAAAGCAATGTAGCCAGAGCAGCTTCAACCAACCGTGACAGTCCCGAGGGGCGATAGACCACCAAGATTGCTCATGTCGAGGATCCCCGTGCAGTGGATGCTCGGAGGGTCGACGCAGGTAGGCGGCACATCAGCGAAACCTCGCTGCGCCAAACAGGGAGAAGAAGAGCATCGGATATATGAATGTAAATGGGTGGGAAGACACGGAAATGAACGAGTACGAGGGAGTTGACTAAATTAAAACAAAAATAGATGCCTGTGCCGGAGCGGGACTGACTTCATACGGCGTGCAGCGGCCTGGAGGAACATCAGCTGCGAAACAGCTTACCTGGATAACCTCCTCCGTACCTTGTCACGGCAGAGCAACCCGACGTCGATTGCGGGACCAGCGCAAAATCACCCATCAGGGAAATAGGTGAGATTGATCTTCGTTGCACAATCCCTGTAATTGGACTATTTACGAAACAAGGAAGCTGACTTGAGTCTTAAGTCGAATCTCAACAGATAGCATCCTCAAAGCTCGACCCTCCCCCCGCTTCGTCAAAGAACCCCAGACCACCATTCCATCCACCCAGTCCTGTTTTCGGGGACCCAAACAATCTCTTTCAAGATGTCGCAAGGCCATGCTCTCTCTGATGACCAGGTAAGAGCCCTACAATGCCACATCGGCGACGCCATGGGCTACGGCACATGCTCATCCAATTCCGCATAATGCTAGGTCGCGGGTGAACTCCGCAAAATGACCGCTTTCATCCGACAAGAAGCTCTGGAGAAGGCACGAGAAATTCAACTCAAAGCCGACGAAGAGTTTGCGATCGAGAAGTCCAAGCTCGTCCGCCAGGAGACGGCCGCCATCGACTCTCTCTACGAGAAGAAGTTCAAACAAGCCGCCATGTCTCAACAGATTACCCGGTCCACGCTCGCGAATCGGACCCGTATCCGTGTCCTTTCTGCCCGCCAGGAACTACTGAATGATCTTTTCGAACGTGCTCGCGCGAAAGTTACCCAAGTCGCTACCGGCGACAAGTCCAAGTACCAAGATGTGCTGAAGGGGTTGATTCTCGAAGGCTCATACGCCTTGAATGAAGAAAAGATATCTGTCCGTGCTAGGGAGAAGGATTACGATCTAGTGAAGAAGGCAATTGAAGACGCAGCGAAGGAATTCAAGGAGAAGATCGGCAAAGAGGTCACGGTGGATTTGGATGAAAGTAATCCGTTACCTGCGGAGTCGTAAGTGCTTCACCTTCCCCTTTGTCTCAAGACCTCTTTGATTCTATCAACCTGCTGATGACCATTTAGTGCTGGTGGTGTGATCATCATTGGCGGTCGAGGTAAGATCGAGATCGCTGATACCTTTGAAGAGCGTCTGCGGTTGCTGGAGATTGATGCTCTCCCAGCTGTGCGCGAAACTTTATTTGGCAAGAACTTGAACAGGAAGTTTTATGATTAAAGCTTCATGTACGAATCTTTTAGGGGCTTTTCGCATGCTAATTTTCTTTTGCCTACCGTCTGTTTCTCGAGAAGCGCCTTGTCCCGTTCATTTCATTTCATTTTCTTGCTTCCAATGTTAGTACTTAGGTTATAGAGAATTGGCGTATTCTTTGTATCTATCTATATTTGGATCCGAATATGCGAACATGTTTTTACATATCGTTCTAGAGACCAAATAGGTTAAACGACCATCTATCCGCTGGTTTACGCTTCAGCCCAAGGTAATTGCTATCGGAGTCATCAACATCATTACTTAGAACGCCCAGCTATACCTAGTGTGCCTTTTCCCTGAACTACAGAATGATTATAATTGACATGGAGCGTGAAGGCGAGCCATTATGAACCGTCGTCTTCTGAAATGGGGGCTGGTTTATCATCATCTGCTCCCGAACGACTGACAGTCAAATATTTCTCCATGAATGAGCTGCTGCGGCTCATTCCTTGCCAGTCATCTCTCCCATATGACCCGAACAGGTTTTTCTTCGGACGAGGCTTCGTTCGAAGAGAATATACAATGCGATAATGTAATGCTTCAAGGCCCTCCTTCGCTTGAGTCCGTCTGAGATGAGATGCACCGGAGTCCTCGATGGAAGTGAAGATTCTTTTTATCCGGTCTGCAAGCTTATCAACTTCCTCATTAAATCTGTCTTCGTCCATCTTTGTGGTGAGAGAAAGCTTCAACGACTCAGGGTTAATGGCGATGTTGAGAAGTGTAGTTATTGCTCCAAGCTCCTCGTAGTCGTATTCCACATCGCGTTTCCCCTTATGGGCTTTAATATTGAAGCGCCGATCTTTGAGAACGTTTCTGATACGATTTAGATCGAATACTGCCTCTGGTGACTCAGTAAGTGGTGCCGGATCTCGAATTAGAAAGGCAACTGCAAGACGACATCGAAACAATGCAATCCAGTCTGATGTTGGTAGTATATGCTTCAGAATACGGCTCTGAAATACCGCATCGTTCACAGTCCTGAAGGCATTCATGCAGATGCGTTGCACCTGAAAATCGTTAGCACATAAGTTTCCCCAAGAACGGGAGAGATAGGCTCTACTGTGCTCTCAATACTGCTCTCCGGAATACTTTTCAGCACACTCGTAATTGCATGCTCCAGTTCGGGACAGACCACACTATCCCCTACTAAAGATGCATCGGCTTCTAACCGGAATAAGATGTTTAATATATGTTCTCGGGTATCATTGGCAAACCTTTGTCTCACCATCAGCATCCGAAAACGGGGGAGTAATATATAAAGGGCTTTACAAATATGCCGAGTCCCGTAGCAATTCCAGGACAGATAGTAAGGGCGAATTTCTTTTGTGTGTATCCTTCGAAGGGTTGGCTGTACAGTGTCAACAATTATGGAACATCATGAAACCAGTGAGGGGTATCTGCACCTACGTTGAGTTGGAGAGTCAGGGACAAGTGCTTTCGAGAGATCCAATGCTTCTGGTTTAGCACCCAGCCGCCGAAAGAGATCATCAATGTCATTTGGGCGAATGAGTGATTTTACTTGATCTGCAGTGACGTGCTTCTGGACTTAGAACGAGGCCAAACCGAAAAAAGAAACAAAAAGAACAAACCCTAAAAACCCTACAACACGTATATCTCAGATCTTGGCAGGGTTCGGATGATACTCGACGACAATCAGCACTGGTTCTGGACTATGCGAATGAGAACGAACCAGATTGGAAGATCCAAGTAATTAACTCATCTGGAAGGAGATTTCTCGATAGAGCAAGGTTGACTATTCCAGAACGGAGTGCCCGCTGGCGGGAATCAGGCTCTGGGAGCAAGTCAGAACCAATATATCAAACAGACCAAAAGAAAGACCCACCCCTCAGAACAGCTAGGTATGTGCCTGGAGCAATCGTGTCTCGTGGAAATTCTGGCGGCGGTAAACCAAGGCTATTGTCAAAAATGGACCATGTCTTTTCCTGGTCAAAAGCCTCAGTCCGTTGAACGGCGTCATATAGGCGTTGCAATTCCGTTCCCCCATCATCATTGTCAAGTGCTAATGTCAAATGCTTCTGTAACTGCCTGCGTCGACCACCCACACCTGAAGCATCATTGTTCAGCAATGAGTCACGATGCTTCTGTGAAGTAGTGGCCTCAAAGGTAGCTTTTAGTTCTGCCACACTGGCCTCGACCTCACGATCGTCGACTGCATTTGTAACAAGTGAATCGAGAGTGAACTTGTACTTCCGCGCAGAGATATCCGGTAGAATTGGCTGACTGGTATCTACCATGCCTTTTATCCGTCGAGATCGTAGCTTCATGCCCTTGTCGGTCGAGGTATCACGCATTTTATTTTGACTATCTCTGGTATCGGTAGCATTCATGAAGAGATTCTCAGGATCTTCCAGTGAATGTAAAGACTCTGTATCTTCACCATCAGAGCTAATGACTACTTCCTTTCCATCCTTTTTTATGCGTTTCGAGACACTGAAGCTTCTGCTTAAGGAAGAACGTTCTCTGTCATCTCCCTGGGAAGTTGGTTCGGTAGACTTTTTTTTGACCGACTCTTCGACGGTAGTCAATAAAGAATTGCTCGGCGGATAATCTGGATTGCCCAGGGAATCAACAACAGTAGATCTTGATAAAAGCGAGGAGGGTAGCTCAGTAAGTGGAGATGATTGAGGGGGTTCATGGGTTTCATCAGGCTTATCGCTCAAGGCAGCCTCCGTGTTGGCTTCAGGTACGTCACGGCGAGAGACAGAAAATGCCGGGCGTTTTAAGAAGTCCATAAGGCGAGACATATTGCGAACAGTTTCAAACGGGTATTGACACTAGAATCGTGGTCCCAATGTGTAGTCGGATCCTTGGACATTCGGCATGTTCATCCATTTCGCATGACGCCTGACACGGAGATGATAACGCGTGGAGTCGTCGCGAAATCACGTGATAACAAATTGGTGCCCGAAGACCCTGTATAGGGTAATTAGTTATACAGGCCGAGAGAAACAGTACTGGAAAAGACAATAAGATACCTAGGTATATACTCTGTACTGCGTAAAAGGCTATTCCTTACAGGTGCGGAGAGGCCGTCATGAATCATGATGTCCATGATGTGTGGATTCCAACTACGTACGCCTCCCGGCAATCTTAAATAATCTTAATCTCCATTTATTGAAGTCCATGAGTTTCTAGATGCGTACTCAAATGGGCAATTAACATACAGAGAAGATATTACTGACTCCGTAGTATTCCACTGCAGTTCAGCGTTATTATTAGTTTGCGATAACTGCAGATCACATGCAGCCTTCAAACCGGCATTTCCCCTCGCACTTTCTTGACAATATTCGGATTTACCGGCTGTACTGTAGTAGTATAGCTTCATGCCACCTTGTATGTATGTATTGCATTATGACGAGGACATATATTGCCACGTGACCTTACAATGCCATTGATGCCACGTAAGTTATTTACGACTGAACACTACTGTACGGACTCCGGAGTATGTTCAGAAACATGCGGTGTTTAATTAATACTAAGGATCTAGTTATCGTCCAGATACCTGGATAGACAGATTCAGATCCCCTCGTTGCCCAAGACATGGAACTGCTGCGCCGCGTAAGCAAGTCGTCCCTGTTTTCGATGCTGGTTCTGAATCATTATTAAGGACTATGAAAGGTCGAGTTGAAAATCTGATTAGACTTCAAGCCGTTCCGGTTCTTCAGACGTAATTACAACATTCGGTGGGTGCTGACGCCAACGGATCCATGCAAGTGTTTTCACAGCCACGGAGTGCAGAGCCCACTGGCATATCGTACTAAAAATACCTCTGCTTGCATATCTTGACAGTCGTAATAGTGCTCCGTAAGCTTAGGAATATAGACCCTCGAGGAAGAACCTCCCGGGCTTGATGTGAGAAGTATGCACTAAATATGTAATATTTAACGATTGACAACAACAGCAACAATAATACGATGATGTATGTACTTCGTCGTCCGCAGCGAATTTCCATGCGACCCTATTCGGGTCCAACAGCCCCTTTTCATTATTGCTTCCGTCTTTTCTGCCTCTCAACTTCGTACTTTTTATTGCGCTACTTGTCTGGGCATTTTATTTCGTTCCTTTTAGCCTATCCCGTCACCGTCGGGGAGAGGTAGCTCACTAAAGATTGATCGTCCAACCGTAGGTGCTCCGATCGACAGAGACTCAACATGCCGTTGCCAATAGGACAGGGGGAAGGGACGGACTAGTAACATAGAAACTTGGGAAGGAGCTCAGTCTGTCTCAGGTGGGAATTCCTACTGCGATATGGAGCTAAACTGCCTTTGAAGCTTGAAAGTTGGCATGATAATTAAAGTTTAATCGAGTTTTATGCTAGCGACAGTCCAAAAGAAAGAAAGAAAGAAAGGGAGGGAGCCCACTTTAATCACATGTATTGGAATGCTCTGCAGCACAGATACTTACTCTTCAAGGCAAGATACTACGGAAGAAGCGGATACGCAATTTTCAAACGCCTACGATTTTTCAAGTACCGAGTAGCCGGCCACGGAGGATGTTGTGGTATTTGCTGTCCCGCAACCAGAGTTTTATTTTGTTTTTATTTTCAGTTTTTTATTTTTTTTCTGTGAACCAAACTCCCACGCCGAATTGGAATGTCCTTGATAATTGCGTGGTTGGGAAAAGTGTACTAGGCCCGGCAAAGGCATGGTACAATATGGTACGGCGCCGTACAAAGTATACAGTAATGCATTATTGATGCTGACGACACCCTGGACGCTGGACAGTCCTGGGTAGGGAGCAAGGCTACCCTAGGCTACAATGCAGTATTCCAATCGCACTCGACATCTCTAGGTGCAGTACCAGAGTTAGGAATCAGTAGGCAGTAGCATCATGTTCAGAAGAAATTCTACGTGGCAATTTATGCAAGTTCGATGCTTTGCCTCTTTCGAGGCCTGTTCTAAGCCCTGCTTACAAACTGCGTAATTTAACACCTGTACGATGAATACGCGCAGCAGGTCCCTTGTTAGTAGGGTGAGAAATCATATCCGCCCCGATCCTAGCAACTTATTCCTACTCCGTACTGTTTCTCTCCATCGTCGCTCCATCTTCGTCTCCTACCATCTTACCTTATTTGATCCCGGTCTTTGAGCTTTCGCTCGTTCGTCAGCCCTTTTCTTTTACCAATGTTCGATGCATCTTGTGGATAACCTCGCGTTTCATATCCCCTACTTTCCTTCCTGGTATAGCCTTGGCTTACCTACCTTGCGTTCGTGCCCTCTCCCTCGTCGCTCACCGTCTTGCATCTGACCTGTGTAGGGCAACGCGGGAATTTTAGTCTATCTTTTGATATTCGTTGCAGTCTCTTTATGAATTATTTCCGTGCCTCTCGTGCCTCTTGATTGACCTATCGAAGAAAGAAAGAGGGGGGCGAAGAGAAGGAGTGCGCAAATAAAAGTGACGAATACAGAGAAGCAAGCGATCCGCGGACCAGAGTGCGCTTAAAGACCAAGAGTTATTCTTGGGGTGGATGTTCTCCCTCGATCCGATCAGAAGATCGCGGCTGTCCACTTTATAACGCCCGCACTGGGTTGAATAATCGGCTAAATGGCTCCTCCGCGCTTTGACGAGAATGGTAACGAGCTCCGGGAAGTGCAGAGTCACATCTCGAAGCCGACAAAGCGACAACGATGGGCGACCCAACGATTGTCCACCACCGGGGGCGTGAAGAAACGCCTCTCCATTATGGACCGCATCCAACAGAGGACGCATTCGCATCGCGAGAAAAGGAGGTCGGGCGCAAGTAATGCTCCTATGGTGAATAGGCCCGAGGGGGATGATGATGAGGACGATTCAGAAGAAAATAAGAGGAGAATCTACTTCAACGTCCCGATACCAGAATCTGCGAAGGATGAGGACGGCCAATTCACGGTCCAATATCCGAGGAACAAGATTCGCACCTCCAAGTATACGCCATTGAGTTTCGTACCGAAAAATATTTTCCTGCAGTTCCACAGCATAGCGAACATATATTTCCTTTTTATTATCATTCTTGGTGTATGTGACCCCGGCTGACTACTGTTAATGCGACTGACAGGTCTAATGCAACCTCACAGGCTTTCCCCATCTTCGGTGCTGACAATCCTGGCATGAACGCTGTACCCCTAATTGCTATTGTTGTCGTCACGGCTATTAAAGATGCCATCGAGGATTGGAGCCGTACTGTCCTAGATAACGAAGTGAACAATTCGCCTGTTTATCGATTGATTGAGTGGACCAATGTTAACGCGTCCTACGATAATGTTGGTCTGTGGCGTCGCTTCAAGAAAGCATGCACTCGCGCTACAGTAGCTACCTACAGGCTGTTTGCCCGCAAGAAGACAGATGAAGACTTGGTCGAAGAGCGACGCCCCTCAGTCATGGTGACTCCACGGACATCAATGTACTCCCCCCGAGCTTCCGCCTTACCCAACGATGCCAGTCAGGGTCTGGAGAATGGCGGTATTCAAATGAAACCAGTGAATCCGGATACGCGCTCGGACTGGCCGCTGTCGGACGAAGAACAGACAACCCATCTTCATCCCGACAAGTATTTTGCCGATGATATTGAAATTTCCCACAGACAAAATGTCAGTGTGGTTGATAAATCCAGACCTGCCCCGGGGACCGCTAGGTTTAAGCGGGATTTCTGGAAAAGCGTCCAAGTCGGCGACTTCGTACGTATATATAACGGAGATCCGGTTCCAGCCGATATTGTAATCTTGTCAACTTCCGACCCAGATGGTGCCTGTTACGTGGAAACCAAGAGTTTGGACGGAGAAACGAACCTCAAAGTTCGTCATGCCCTCCATTGTGGTCGCCAGGTCAAGCATGCCAGGGACTGTGAGAAGGCAGAGTTCGTGATTGATAGCGAGCTACCGCACCCAAACCTCTACTCTTACAATGGCGCCATACGCTGGCAGCAGCGGGACCCACATTATCCAGACTCCCCCCCGAGGGAGATGGTCGAGCCCATTTCAATTGGCAATGTGATGCTCCGTGGATGCTCTTTGCGCAACACAGAATGGGTTCTTGGTGTTGTTATCTTCACTGGATCTGAGACGAAAATCATGCTCAACTCCGGAGAGACTCCTAGCAAGAGGCCCAGACTCGCGAAAGATTTGAACTGGAACGTCATTTATAACTTCATCATTCTGTTCTTCATGTGCTTCATTTCTGGGGTGGTGAATGGAGTAGCTTGGGGTTCATCGAACAGGTCCTTGGACTTTTTCGATCTCAAGGCATATGGAAGCACGCCAGCCGTTACTGGTATCATCACTTTCTGGGTGGCCATCATTCTATTCCAGAATTTGGTTCCTATCTCCCTTTATATTTCCCTCGAAATTGTCCGCACCATCCAGGCCGCATTTATCCACAGCGATCTTTTCATGTATTACGACAAACTACAGATGGCCTGCGTCCCAAAGTCTTGGAACATATCGGATGACGTTGGACAAATTGAGTATATATTTTCCGACAAAACCGGCACGCTTACTCAGAACCTCATGGAGTTCAAAAAATGTACCATTAACGGAGTTGCATATGGCGAGTCATATACAGAGGCTCAGTTGGGGATGCAGCGCCGGCAAGGTATTGATGTCGATAGGGAGATTGGTAGGATGGACGAGCAATTGGCTATATCGAAATCTAGGATGCTTGACTTGCTTCGAAAAATCCACGATAACCCATATCTGCGCGATGAGAACTTGGGATTTATCGCACCGGATTTCGTGACTGATATTTCTGGTCAATCGGGTGAACCTCAAAAGAAGGCCGTGGAACATTTTATGCTCGCTCTTGCTCTGTGCCATACTGTCGTCACTGAACATACCCCGGGTGATCCTCCTACAATTGAGTTCAAGGCACAATCGCCTGACGAGGCAGCTTTAGTCGCCACGGCACGAGACTGCGGTTTCACTGTATTAGGAAGAGCCGGTGACGATATTATCGTCAATGTCATGGGTGAGGAGCGGACATATACCGTTCTGAATATCCTTGAATTTAACTCATCGAGGAAGCGAATGAGTGCGATAATTCGGATGCCTGATCGCTCTATACGTCTTTTCTGTAAGGGTGCTGACAGCGTTATTTACTCTCGCCTGGCACCTGGCGAACAGCAGGAGCTTAGGAAAACTACCGCAGATCACTTGGAGATGTTTGCCAGGGAGGGTTTGCGAACTCTATGTGTCGCGGACCGTGAGATCAGCGAAAAGGAGTATCTAACATGGAGCAAGGATCACGACGCCGCAGCTGCCGCAATCACGGACCGTGATGAAAAATTAGAAAGAGTCGCAAACGAGATAGAGCAGCAACTTATGCTTATAGGGGGAACTGCCATTGAAGATAAACTTCAAGTCGGCGTTCCGGAAACTATTTCTCTGCTCGCGAATGCCGGTATTAAACTGTGGGTTCTGACCGGTGACAAGGTTGAGACTGCGATCAATATTGGATTCTCTTGCAACCTTTTGAATAACGACATGGAATTGATCGTTCTAAATATCCCTGAAACCCAGTCAGAGAAGGCGGTGTTGGAGCTCGATACCCAGTTACAGAAATTCGGATTAACTGGCTCCGACGAGGAGCTCATGGCCGCCCGCCTGGATCACCGGCCACCGTCAGGAAGATATGCCGTGGTTATTGACGGAGATACCCTGAAATTGATGCTTGACGATGAACTGAAGCAGAGGTTCCTTCTGCTGTGTAAGCAGTGCAAGGCTGTCCTGTGCTGCCGAGTCAGTCCTGCCCAGAAGGCTGCTGTTGTTAGGATGGTCAAGAATGGTCTTGATGTTATGGCCCTTGCAATCGGCGATGGTGCAAACGACGTTGCGATGATCCAGGAGGCTGATGTCGGAGTCGGAATTGCCGGTGAAGAAGGTAGACAGGCAGCCATGGCTTCTGATTATGCTATTGGACAGTTCAGGTTTCTTCGACGTCTAGTCCTTGTCCATGGAAGATGGGCCTATCGCCGATTGGGAGAGACAACAGCCAACTTCTTCTACAAGGTACGTTTAATTCCAACCGACTTACTTCTCGAGTCCCTTATGTGAACTGCAACTCACTGACTTGTATAGAGTCTTGTCTGGACATGTGCCCTCTTTTGGTACTCGATTTATAATGATTTTGACGGTTCCTATCTATTCGACTATACCTATATTGTATTGGTCAACCTTGCGTTCACGTCCTTACCTGTTATTTTTATGGGAATTTTCGATCAGGATGTCGATGATAAGGTGTCCCTGGCTGTGCCGCAGCTGTATATGAGAGGTATCGAGCAGAAGGAATGGTCTCAACTCAAATTCTGGTATTTCTTACTCCCTCACAGCGGTCCCCTTTTCCGGTACTAACATTCTCCAGGTTGTACATGGGAGATGGAATATACCAGTCGCTCATGTGTTTCTTCATGCCGTATCTTCTATATAAACCGGGCAACTTCGTGACGTATAACGGATTGAACATCAACGACCGAACTCGAATAGGTGTTCTAGTCGCTACGTGTGCAGTTCTCTCCAGTAACTTATATATCTTGCTGAATAGCTACCGTTGGGACTGGTTGACGGTGTTGATAAATGCTATCAGCAATTTGCTGATCTTCTTTTGGACGGGTATCTATACTTCGGCCCAGTCCTCAGCTCAATTCCAAGGAGCAGCCCACGAGGTTTACGGAGCGTTGTCCTTTTGGGTTGTTCTCCTGTTGACCGTCGTTCTTTGTCTTCTTCCTCGTTTCGCTATCAAATCAGCCCAAAAAGTTTTCTTTCCCCGCGACGTGGATATCATCCGAGAACAGATCACTGCAGGCAAATTCAAGTACCTGGATCAATATGAGGAATTTGGTCCTCCACCTGGAGCAGGCGTCAGCTTTGGTGGCTCCAGCGATTCTGCTGGCTCATCTGATCTAGGGAAACCAATACAACCTATGAAACAAGAAGGCGGGCTTTCTGAAGATGAGCGGCCGATGTACCCGCCGTCCGTTTCGGGAATTGCGAATGTGGTGGGAAATCCTCGCAGCCAAAGTAGCAGTGTGACAACGAATTACACTCCTAGCCTGGACAGGCATCAGAGTCCACAATCCATGGAGTATACCTTGGACCGCAACCGTCCCTCCTTCGAGAGAATACCGCGAAGTTTCGATCCAGGCGTCAATGTCAACGCTGCCTCTGTTGCCTTCCCCGAACCAACGGAGAACCCGTTCAGATCCCCGAATGATCGCCCCCTATCTCCTGTATAAAATTGTTCTACAATTCTGTTATATTACACTTACGCGATATCTCTGATGACTGTTTCTTAGGTTGTTATTGGCACTTCGAATTTCTTGCGGATTTCTTTGTCTTCCCTGTTTCCTTGGATGAAATGAGCAATATTTTCATTGGCTATTCCCAATAGAAGGCGTTTGGTACTTACGCAGATAGCTCTTTAGCTGGCTGCTTTTTATGTCCGTTTTTCTTTCTATCATTATTATTCTTCTTCTTTGAAAACCCCGTTCATACATTCCTTTATAATTTCTATTTGTTTTATACTACCCGTTGCTTTCCTGTAGGGAGACGGATGGCAGATTGTGGAAGCTCTGTGGCTAGCGACACCTTGATGATAACCTGTATAACGAAGTTTCATTGGACATTATATACAATACTGGCATCCTCTGCCTGTAGGAAGGACCTCAAAAGATGAGGATGTACTGCGTCGTATTAATAATTCATGGAAGCCATGTATTCCCCCCGGCGCGTCTTGCGAGCTTGTCGTCGCGTAAAGTGCACTTCTGACCGCCTTCTAGATCAGTAAATCAAAGCACTATCATGGACCAAGCAGTTTTTCGTGTTTTCCACCCCTCTATCCAAGGACTTTCTTCTCTACCTCTCTCTAGATTAGGGAGGAGAAGTTATTCGGTTCCCTTCCTGTTGATGCAAGTGCCGCCCCCACCGTTACTTATGCATGTTTAGTTAGGGTGGCCGAAAACATTGTCCTTCGCTGACTCTCCCTTCACTTTATCCTATGCACATCGCCACTCTTCCCCAGAAGGATTCACTGTAGCCATGGCTGCGTAACTCATGTTGGAACGATATATATCTGGTCCTTGATACTGCTATGGGTAGATCTATCTTCCTAGTCGGACCTTAATAGTCATTCCTTTCTTACCGCTTGGATAAATGCCCTTTTACCTTTCGTTTGCAGCAAGTCAATCCAGGCCGTGAGCTTAGGAATCATGGAATTTGTGGATATCGTTGGGTAAGAGTCATTCATCGTTCATTAATCTTTCCCTCCATTCTGGGTGATGTCCCTTTTACTGATTATTTTCTTTATAGTGAGCTTCAAGCCATCCCCGACGATGTCCACTTACTTTGCCCTCGGCAACACGACGATGATCATGCACGATACGATAACCGTGCGGAACTCGATGAGGAAGGCAAAGAGCTAGTTGAGGAGGCTGCCACTCGCAGGCAGAAATTTCTTTCGTGTTTGCGAATATTAGCCTATAATCAAGATGGGGTGGAGGAGCTTCAAAGCTGGATTGTGCGCAAGCTGGACGATACCCTGGAGAAATGTGATCTCTGCATCAAGGGGTATTATACGGGGAAGATATCGTTAATGGAATCGCTGAAAGAAAGCTATGATGACGAGGATATCGACAAATTTGCCCGCATGCTTGATGAATGGGATATCAAACGCATCACTCGGAACTTGAAGGCTGCAACGACAAAGCTGAGGGAGATTCCACCGCAGGATATTGGACTACATGTCCTGGATAGGGCTTCACTATTGTCCATTTTCGAAACTTTGAGCTGCGAAGCGATGCTGCGTAATGACGACTTACTCCAGCAGTATTTCGAAGAGCCGTTTACGCTCATCCAGGTTAAACGCAGTCTAAAAGTGTCAGATTACATCCCTGCTGTGACACGATTTTTATTCGATTCCCGAGACTATCGCAGTCGCTGGGCCATTCATTCTTGGATACGGTATACCCGCCCCCCCACCATGGAGGAGTTCGACTGGGCAATCAAGGAGGCGCTACTAGATACTCTTCGAGTAGCCTCCCAGCAGCCACCTCATGTACCGGTTATCCAAAGACTCTGGCGTGGCATGCAGCTCATTTTACAGAAATTGGACAAAGACCAAATAACCCATAATTTACGGGCTCTAGAGATTGACCCTTGCCGTCTTTCCGTGGATCACTTGGCTATACCGAGCCCTGGCTTGCGGTTCCTTTTGAATTCTATCCAGATCTTTCTGGAGAAAGCACCTGGTGATTTCTGGGATGCCATGCAAACAATCTCGCCTAAGGCTATCATTGAACAAGTCTTCTATAACCAGCAGCTTGAAGCTTTCCTTATGCAGACAAACGATGGCCAGCCATTTGAGAAATCTCCTTTAAAAGACATGTTATCCTGGATAGACCCCTTCATGTCATCATTAAAGGGCGCTCACCGTCCATCTGCCTGCAGATTTCTGGCGTTTCAGCTTCTGAATAGGCTTCAGAATCAACGTTTCCCCAACTTGTCTAGGTATCATTGTTTTCACATTGGTCTGGGTGTACTCATTTTGACCCTTCGTGATTTCACCGACAATGAATCCTCAAGAGGCTCAGTAGCACGTGTCGTCTTGTCTGAGACTCTGGATGTTGTCACTGAGAATATTGATAGGATCCTGGAACCCCCGAGTTTTATTATTGAGCAGGGTCGGCAGAACGCAGTAAACTCGTTATGCATGGATGTCGTCAGGAATACGCTGGCCCTCGAGTGTCAGTCCTTGAAGAGTGATTATGAAGTCATCCTCCGACATGGAGCTCTCCAGCATGGTGTTAGCACCTACTCTCCTCGCATCTGGGACGCGGTTGTTAAACACCTGCATGAGAATAATCTGGCCCTTTCGACCGCTGCGTTGCTGGGCATCCTACCTCTTGTCGGCCTCGAGAAGTTTCCTACGAAAGGAGAAGATAGCCGGGAGAAGACACATTTCAATGTTATATACGGGCATTTGAACCATCTCTCCTGCCTGATTATCGAGCGTCTTGCGGATTTCAAACAGGAGCATCTTGATAACTTGTTCAAGAGTCAAAACACTAGTAGTGCATTGATTTCTGCTCTTTTCGCCGCTGACCTAAACACCTATCAAGCTGCTGTAGATCTCATCAAGAACGTCAGTGGTCAGTCCGCCAGGAGGGATGCTATATCTCATCTCTTGCAATCTTTCTTTACCACCACACTCTTTGCGCTGAGTTGGTCCTTCCGACGGATATCCAACATGAAAACCTTTGCACCTGCCCCGAGGATGCTTCACACTGGTACAGATATCGTGGATATTCTCTGTAACAGCCAAAGTGGCATGCTCCGAACCCGCAAATTAGCCGACCGCAGAGAAAGTCAGTCTATTCAAAAACTATGGGAATACCTATGGCAGGCATTGACTACAATATTCGATGAGACTGAATCTTGGAATCTCCGAGGTAATGACAAGAGCGTGATGTTGGAGTTTTGTCGAGATACGATTCAGTTCGCAGACCTTCTTTTCGGGCAATATGGCGTTTTTCGAAGCGCGATTGTCGATGCGGAGCCCAGCCAGGAGAAGAATGCAGGTGAAGACTTACTCAAGTCTCCTACCGCAACAATGAGTGCCATGGTTAAATGGCTCAGACTCAAGGATGAATATTTGGCGACCACCCTGGTTGGGCTTGTAGCAAAACTGCTTCGTCGACTAGGCGAACTAAACGTGACGACGGTGAAAGATGATGCGTTGAAGTTCATTGATGGAGTTGCTGTCAAATCTACCATCAGAACCATCCTGACACTACGAGAGAAGGCCGAGCTGGTCCGAGCCTTAGAAGCTTACTATAAGAAACCCGTCATCACTGCCTCGACCGCTGCATTCAAGAAGCAGAGCACAATTACGGCGTTTGCCAGATCAGCTGATGTTGCGAGTATATCTAGCCCATCACGGGCCACAAGCGAAGATGAGGTTCACGAATCTGGTATTCCAGATGATGTGATGGAGCTTTCTCGGTCTGTCGAACTGAATAAGGAGAGAATCGCTGCCCTGTCCAAGAAAAAAGCGGAGAAAGTGCTGCCGAAGCTGCCTACCACTATTCAAAAACCGTCACCGTCTCCAGCGCTGCTGAAACCAAATGCCAGCGTGCTGTCGTTCCGTGAGAAGCGTGAGAGAGAAAAAGAGGCCAAGAGGAAGCGTGATCAGGCTGAACTAGCACGGTTGAAGAGGAATCTTCCTCTACATGGAGTGGCTGAACAGACTGCCGAGCAAGGCTCAGGACTGAATGGAATCGGAGTCAAAGGCAAGGACCATTCTGCACCAGCTGAGAGTATGATGGTTTCATCTGGTTCGGAATCTGAGTCGGAGGAGGAAGACGAACTTGACAAAGCACTGTTCGGCGGGAAAGTGTCGTCAAAGCCCGACGCAGTCAAAGCATATGAGGAAAGCAAAAGGCTATCACTCAAGCAAGGCCCTGTCAAGAAAGTGAGACAAATACGGTCCGCCAAAGATATGCGGGCTCGGCTGGCTCCTGATCTCTCGGCGTTACATCGCACGTTACTTAGCTGGGACTTCTTTATGGATGGCGACCTTCCTCCAAGTTCAGGAAAAACAGATTATACCCTGGTCTCTAATACTTTCCGGGATCCAATCGAGTACCAGAAGACGTTTGAACCGTTGTTGATCTTGGAAGCTTGGCAAGGTTTCCGGTCCTCAAAGGAAGAAAGCTCGTTCAAATCCTTCGAGGTTAAAGTTGCCACTCGGTTGTCTGTGGACTCTTTTGTTGAAGTTAGTACGGTCATGCCGCTACTCGATGTAAAGGACTATGGCCTAGGTGAAGCAGACATTGTTCTTCTCTCCAAGTCGAAAGCTACGACGTCGGATTCAACTGCTCCCCACTGTCTTGCTAGAGTTTCTGGTATCAACAAGAAAAAAGGCAGCGTTGAGGTTTCTTACCGAATTAATCCTGGCAGTCCACTTGTCAGCTCTCTGACTCCGGGTGCCACAATTTGGGGAGCCAAAATAACTTCTCTGACACCACTTGAACGAGAATATGGTGCCCTCATGGCTTTGCAATACTATGACCTGTGTGAGGAGATCATCAAGGCTAAACCATCACCAATTCTCAACTATTCTGAGGCGAGTCTCCGTGGGATTGTCGAGAACTATAAACTCAACAGTGCTCAGTCAAAGGCCATCAAAT
This sequence comes from Monascus ruber, assembly GCA_002976275.1. Taxonomy (NCBI): domain Eukaryota; kingdom Fungi; phylum Ascomycota; class Eurotiomycetes; order Eurotiales; family Aspergillaceae; genus Monascus; species Monascus ruber. The sequence goes on along the minus strand of PSNO01000008.1, from coordinate 1,334,260 downwards.
CGGCCCTCGACAACGATGCTTTTACTTTGATCCAGGGACCCCCAGGATCCGGTAAAACGAAGACGATCGTGGCGCTTGTGGGGGCTCTTCTGAGTGGTAGTCTTGGAGATCACGGCGTAGCGATCTCGCGGCCCGTAACTACCAGTAGTTCTAGACCTGCTGTAAAGGCGACTGCCGCAAAAAAGATGCTGGTTTGCGCCCCTAGCAATGCTGCAGTCGACGAATTAGTTATGAGATTCAAAGAGGGTGTGAAAACCTTGCAGGGCCGCCAGGAGAAGCCATCCGTTATTCGTCTTGGAAGAACCGACGCCATCAATACTAATGTACTTGACGTCACTTTGGATGAGCTGGTCAATGCGAGACTGACTGCAACCACACGCACGGATTCGGGGGAAAGAGACCTGCAGAAAATTTACATGGAGCACAAAGCTGCTGATACTGCATTCAAGGAGACCCGCTTCAAGATCGACCAATGCAGAGCGCAAGGGTTACCTGTTCCCGTCGAGCTACAACGGGAATTCGATCTGCTCAAGAAGAAAAAGAGCCAGCTGAGTCAAGAGATCGATAATGCCAGAGATAGGAACCAGGCCGCTGCCCGTGACGCTGATTTAACGAGACGGCGCATTCAACAGGAGATTATTGATGGTGCACATATTATCTGTGCTACCCTCAGCGGTAGCGGTCATGAGATGTTTCAGAATCTAAACATCGAGTTCGAGACTGTCATTATCGATGAAGCGGCACAGTCGATTGAACTGAGCGCTCTCATTCCGCTGAAATACGGGTGTTCCAAGTGTATTCTTGTTGGAGATCCGAAGCAGCTACCGCCGACTGTGCTGTCTAAGGTCGCATCGCGTTTTCAGTATGAACAAAGTTTGTTTGTTAGAATGCAGACCAATCACCCTAAGGATGTGCACTTGTTGGACACTCAGTATCGCATGCACCCGGAAATCAGCTACTTCCCCAGTTCTGCATTCTACGACGGCAAACTTCAGGATGGACCAAACATGGCACGCCTCCGCGCTCGTCCCTGGCATCAAGGTGAACTCCTAGGGCCGTATCGATTTTTCGACGTGCAGGGATTGCATCAAAGTGCTGCCAAGGGCCACTCTCTGGTCAATATAGCTGAAATTAGGGTGGCTATACAGCTCTACGAACGTCTGACCACCGATTTCCGTGATTGTGATTTTTCAGGGAAGATTGGTATCATCACGCCGTACAAAGGCCAGTTGAGAGAATTGAAGACCCAATTTGCCGCCAGGTTTGGGAACTCCATTTTCAGCATTGTTGATTTCAACACCACGGATGCTTTCCAGGGAAGAGAGAGCGAGGTCATAATCTTCTCTTGTGTACGAGCTTCGAATAAGGGAATTGGTTTCCTGGCGGATATTCGTCGTATGAACGTCGGTCTAACGCGTGCAAAGTCATCGTTGTGGGTGCTTGGAAACTCCCAATCGCTGGTTCAAGGGGAATTTTGGAGAAAGCTTGTCAATGACTCGCGTGAAAGGAATATGTATACTGAAGGTGATGTTTTGGCGATGCTCCAGCGGCCTCAGTTTAACGGATATAAAGATGTTCAGATGGTTGATGTTGATGATCCTGCGCGGGAGCCGCCATCGGTGTCCTCGCGGGCTCCATCTGCCAGTTCCATTTCTCGACCTTCATCAGCACTAGAGAGCGGCGACTCGCCTTGGCCTATGCCCATGTCTGCATCCGCCAGAGGAACCCCGCCAGCTCCAGTGCCTGACGGTGCTTCCGGGGGTCCTTGGGGCCTAGACGAGACCAAGATGTGTGGAATATGTGGAAGCTCGGCGCATATGACGCGTAACTGTGACAATACAGATGCCCAAGAAGTAGCCAGAGGGACTTGCATCAGATGCAGAAAGCCCGGGCATACACGGGCATTCTGCACTGCAGACCGCTGCATTGAATGTGGCCAAATTGGACACCTTGCTCGGAGTTGCACATCAACCAAGTTGCTTTCAAAGCAGGAGAAGAGTAGGATTGTGAGGGAGGAGAATAATCTCGCACATATTCAGAAGCAGAGGGCGGAGCGCCAGCGACAGAGGCAACTCGGAGGCCATGATCCCAAGGTTCCCGTTATTCAAGTCTCAACAGATCCCCCTGCGCCTAATGCAAAGAAGCCGGACTTGTCCAGAACTGGGGGTAAGCAAAGTCCGATCGATGCGTCAAATAACCGAAAACGCCGTGGCTCTCCTATATCTGCTGGTCCTAAGACGTCGCGGCAACGGACGTCTGAGCCAGGAGGGCCGCCATTGAATGTCCCCAAAGCTCCAAAAGGCGGTCGCCGTAACCTGGATTCCAATGTTCCAGGCTTTACAGATGTGAGCTATCTCCATGTTTTTCTTTTTAGGTTGGGTACTTCACCATGTTGTGGACGGCAGACTGACGACTCTTTTTCTAGCAGCTGGTCAAACCTTCACGGGACGGACCGGCGTATAACACCATCTCAAATGGGAATAATAAACCTGGCAATAACTTCCCAGCCAGCGCGCAACCACCTCATCAACCTGCTCCCGGCCCAAGACCTGTTAATGGAGTGCGTCCTCCACCTCGCTTCCGCAAGAAGAAGGAGGTCGATCCATTCATCAGGCCGAAACGGAGATGATTCAAGAGTAACCTCGCGAATCAGACAAAAAAATACGGAGATTGTTGCTTTTCATTATCTTCTCTACATAACTTGGGCTCCTCGGTTTATTCCAGAGCATCATCTTTTCCTCTACGCAGTTGGAAATTCACTCTCAATTTTCGTTTTCGCATTGCATTAGTCGCGTTTGGGATGGCATTTATTTTTATTTTTATTTTTTTTGCTTCCTTCATCTTTATGTATTATATATTCCATCATGACTATATCTAAAAAGGGCTCAGAGCACAGGGAGGCGTTTGGGGATACCTAATCATGGCTGCATTTAGCCGTCTCTCTTTTCTACGATTTGAGATGGAAGTACAGTATCTGAAGGGAACGTAGGTACTACAACACAGTCTTATCTTAAGACTCGGCAGCAAAGGCATATTTACATCTCTATCAGGGATGTCTATCTGGTAATGATCAAAATTGGTACGCTGCTATATTTGTGATGCCAGCCGTTTGTGAACGGCGCCCACGTTACTAAACGATAGCCTCCTGCAATCTGCAGCCTACCTTGCCTTTGCAAGAAAAACACGAGTCGGCCCAGTGTCGATGTGTTCCATGATCCGATACTATCTGCACTCTTCCGTTGGTCATGAATAACCATTCGCGCAGCCAGCACGCGTTATGTCCCTAGTTTCCAATACATATCAATACCGACCAATTCATCGAATTATGATCCCGGTTACCGTCGCTATTGTGTCGTGTCATTGAATAGGGTCGTTTGTCTGGCATTGTTTGACTCGGCTCCTTTGCCCCTTGTTTTTATAGTCCCCCAAGATAGTCGAGGAATGGGACGACTCGAGTTTCTGATAGAGCACCATGAATCTTAGGAATATTGAGTGTAGTAGATGCAAAGATGCACATAGAAGTCTTATTGGTGCTGAGCGTTGGAAGCTGCGAACAGTTCAATTGCTGCGCTGCATCTTTTGTCATAATTGCTTGCATATTCGATAAATTAGCAAACAATCTATTTTCAAACGATATACAGTCACGGTCGGTTCGGTTCGGTCCTTTGCTAAATAGTCGTCTCTATGTCCCCTCCTGATACTCGGTATCTTGTTGATCTATTCGCTCCTCTTTCGAATCATTCAAATCTGAGCGTTGAATAACCGTCATCGGCAGACTTCAGGTCTCACTATGGATCATTCAAAGACGCCACATGAAAATGCAGTTGCGCCAAGTCCAGTCGTTCTGACATCTCGTCCCAGTCTCTCGAGGAAGAAACGAGGCATTACGCCAATCCTGGCATCGAAGCAGGACAATATGGCTGTCATATGCACTGGAGAGGCACAACTCCCAGAAAGGCTATCGGCCAATTCGATAGATGACCAGGCCTCCGTGAAACTCTTACGGCATTCTCGATCCCGAAATATGCTCTCACAAGCATTACCGTCAGTAGGAGCTCTCGAGGCTTTCAAAGCCAGCCATCGCCGTCTGTGGCAAGTCGTCCAGCGTCAGAAGAAAGATTCCCATGGCACCAAGACTGTTTCGATGTCTCCGCAACCGAAGTCGATTCGGCAAGCTAGTCAAGATGACAGCAACCGCGATTCGATACAACGCACACCCGCCCATAACATCAAAGATATCGATCAGTTGTGGTTTGAGCATACCGTCAAGGAGAAAGAATATCAAGACAGTAATAGCAACCGGATCGCGTCACTCGACTTTGGGGATTTCGGGGATTTCGTCACTACCATGCTGACACCGCTTTCTGGTGATTCACCCTCTTCCCAATCTGCAGCTCTTTCTGGGGACGAAAAGATGGCTCTACTTCATTGCGTGGGTGAACAGCCGCCTGAAAAAGAAGGTATAGTTGGTTTTGTTAGTATACCTGATGGAGGCAGTAGCATCAACGGCGGATCTTTGGCAACTGCTCTTACCTCTGAAGATGCGGACCATGGCTCTTCTCTGCAAGACAGCCTCCTAGAAGGGGACATTGTTAGGACATCGGCTTCCCCGTTGCGTTCAATAGGTACGGGACAAGGTGGTGAGCAGGAACAAGTAGACATCGTCAAGAAACCAGGCACCGCCATTAGCAGCAGAAGCTCCACACTTGGCTTGACGACCACTATTCAGGCATCCCAAATTTCGACAGAGGGACATATCAACATTTTTCCTAACTCTGGAATTCCATCTCCCTCAAGCTTTCCCAGAAAAGCTGCCCTCAGTCCACTTAACAAAGCCCGACAAGCCGCAGAAGTTGTTACTCCTCTTTCCTTGGAAGGCTTCTCGTCCACGAATACAGAGATTATTAGCGAAAGCAAAAGATATTCGACCGGCACAATGTCGTTAAGCGCTGTGTGCAAGATTCCAAGCCCTCCGAGGCCCATATTGTCTTCACCAAAACAACTGGAGAGGTTGGGAGATAATGTTTCAACACACGGAGTACATCAGAGTTATTCCAAGAATAAGAACATTCCTTCACTCGCATCCTCGTCCTTTGGCTCTATTCCGACGTTTCCTTTGCCGCCACCTATGAAGCCCCTGCCTCAATTGCCAGGATTTTCCCTAGCTGGCGAAATCAACCAAGGCCCAAGTGTAAGTTACAGAAAACTGACTCCGCGAGGAAGCACGGATTCCTCATGTACGCAGCGCTCCTTGGGTCCCAGTCAGCCAGATGTTTTGCAAGGTTCCGGTTCTACCAATCTCTGGACTCTCAGAACCGAGCCAACTGCTTCTCTTCGGACTACTTCAGAGTCAACTGTCACATCAGCGATACCCGCCAGTGTATCAGATCTAGAGACTTCCGATAAATGTCTCACAGAGCGAAAACGTGGAGGGTATACAAGACCAGTCCACTCAGTTCCTCTAAAAGATACGGCAAAAAACCATCCTGTCAACAATCACGCATCTCCAGCACTGGCTGAGTGGCTGATATTTCCACCGTCACCGTTTCCCCGGAGCCATGTAACACGACCTGTCAGACGGCATAGTGTTAGACGAACAGCTGAAATTAGCAAGAAAGCCATGAGGGATGCTGCCAATTCAACTTCGCTTCCTTCTCGATCATCGTTACCGTCAACACTCCCTGTCATGTCGAATTGCGCTGTGACTGCTGGTGCAGTTCGAGTTGGCGCCCAACATACAGTGGATGTCTGCAAGGGTACGGTACCTAAAACGCCAAAGCCTGGCAGGTTTTACAGGAATAATGCTATTCCCTCAGGTACTGAAAGTCAGGTCACAGAAGTACGCCCTCATTTTCACAAGTCGTCGGACAGACTGCAAAAGAGAAGACAAGTTCAGATTCCGCTTGAAATCGACTGCAATCACGCATCACGTACGGAACAAGCAACGTCCAATTACCTTTCCCCCTTGTCTTGCCAGTCCCACAATTCTCACAATCAAAGAAGTTCTGCGCTTCAATATCATCCATCCCAGCGAGTGACTCGTTCAAGAAATAATTCCCAGAAGACCCAGCTAGCCCGGGTGTTGCGCGAGCTTGAATCCCGTGTCACCCAGCTGGAACAGCAGAACAGGATCCTCGAAGCTGCACTGTTCTCCAGGCCTAGTGCTGCCCCCAACCCTGAAGGCAAGAATCAGCGTTGTTGTTAATCAGAACCAACATTGTTGTCTTTGCCAAGCCAAATGTTAGAGTGATCTTCCTCTTCGCTCTTGATGAGGGACTCTCCTATATATGACGGAGCAGACCTTTCTGGTAAGAGCACTGAAAATGGGGGCTTTTAGGAGGATAAATAATCCTAGAGTTTCAGTAAAGCACCGTATAACGACTTTGCGAGATGTTAGAATCCTCAGTTTCGGGGTGCGATGGTTAGGGACTTGGAGGATATAATGGTGAATCCTGATATCGACTGGGCAAAGAAGAGATCAACAAAGAGACATCTTGGTATAAAGAAAGAGGAAACCTTCTGAACTGGCCTTTTTCCCCATTTTTATTTGACAGCCTTTCTCTCTCTTTTAATTTTTCTAGTCAGTAGTTTCGCTTGCCCTTGTGGCCCTTCATATTGCATGGTATAATGTTGAAGGTTCAAAATATTTTGTTTTTCAGGTTAATTCTTATTTTCAATGGTGGGATTCATCATGATCGCGTCAAGGAGAGAAGAAGACAAGACGCAATGAAGTCGCAGTGATTGTTTGCCTGAGGTTATACAGTCACCTGACCCAACACCTGCCGATTTGGGCAGATTCAAAACCTCCGGAGCGCGTCCCTCGCAGGATAAAAAGACAAAGACAATTGTCCATTCTCTCTGGGGAATTAACATCGCGATCAGCTGTTGAAGTTTTAGAAGAGCCAGGATCTGGCGTTCGGAAACCTTCACGGCGCTCTGTTCTTGCTGTCTAGTTTTCAGTTCACCTCCGCAAATACCCCCGCGGACATGGCAAACCCAACATCAGTAAGTGACCAGGCCTGGATCAATATGCTCTACTGTACAGATCGTGCCTATTAACTCATTTTGCACTACGGTAGCAAGTCCCCCAGCACGTAACTGTACTCCTCTCCCATCTGAGTTCCCGCCCTGGGGTGCAATCCACGTTCATCCTCTCCCGCAAAGATGGCTCTATAATCCAAAGTACGGGGCTATATGCATCGAATCCAACGACGGGTAATCATGCAGCAACCGCAACAACCTTGACTTCAGATTTGGAGCCTGTAGGGGCAGGACCGGATCACAAACATTCTCACACGCAATCATCAAGCTCGAATACAACCACAACTACACAGCCAGAATCATCAACTTCCTCATCAGATGCGGCGTCAGCATCTCCTGCACAGCCGCGTATACAGACGCCATACCAGCCCACTCAAGCCGAGGCATTGGCTGCTCAGATCTACGCTTTCGTGTCGAGTGCATCGGCACTAAGTTCGGCTCTCACACAGCCTCCTTCGTCCTCGTCTCAGGCAGCAACGGGAAACGGGTACTCGAAGTCAGAACTGAATGGGCCTGAGGAATATGGGAATAGCAGAACACCACACGAAGAAGATGGAGACGGAGAAGGCAGTGGGAACAACATCCAGGAAGATGATGAGGTCAAGTTGCTCCGGTTGCGTACAAGGAAACACGAGATTGTAGTTGTTCCGGACAGGAAGTATCTATTATGTGTGGTCCATGGCACTACTTCTACTTCCACTTCTGGTTCCTCAGGAAGTTCTAGATGATGTGTTTGGATGATGCTATATTGTTCATGAATTGATGGCATTTCTCATGTCCCTGTTCTCTCTTCATTGTCTTTGTTCAGTCCTGTATCTGCATTTTGCGGTTTATTCGGACTGGATACCATTTTTGCAAGGCATATAATACCCCAGATATTGAAAGCGTATTTTTTTTTTTTTCATTTTCCACTTTTGAAACCCCGAGAGTTGGCTATCCTCTTTGGGCATGAGTTTGTTGCCTGCACTGAGCAAGGTACATGCCATCCCTACATCTTTCACCCATTGTCTATTTCACCCCTTCTCCACCCAAGGACAGCTACTCCGTATTACCGAATTTGATTTCATTGTTTATAATGGAGGGCGAGGCATGCGTGAAGTTAACCGATATTTGATCGGGCAAGTTACATCGGCCAACTCCACGTCAACGTTCTGCCTATATGTTCAAACGGCTGCTCCCTGGTTTATTTGATCTCATCTCACTCAAGGGATAACTTGGCTGCAATTCTTACTGAGTTTATTCCCTGAAGAGAAGAGAAAGTGAGTTTATCTTGACATAGACACCACCAGCCAGGAACAATGTCTTTGACCTGAACCTTTGATATCACCAAGGCGCCAGGGAGGTTTCCCGCTCTGAACCAGAAACAGATGTTTATGGATAACGCAGGTAAGGACAATTGATAGAAATATGGTTCCATCGGAACTTCCTTGATGCTTTTCTAGGGGGTAGTAAAGTACTCGACTCTGTCATTGAGTCATAGGGAGACTCCCAAGGATACTATGAAGGTAACCAATCTGATACATGAATAGTATCCGGGACTTAACCGTGGAGCAAATTTCCAGCTTGGAGCCACGTACGCTGTCTCTAAAGCTTCTACTACCAAATGTGAGAATGGATATGAAACTGCGGCGCGTTTCATCAATGCTTCTCCGGATGATGTGAGTTAGGAGCTTAGGCTTGCTTTATCTTTATTACAGAGAACTTACATAGAGAATGGGTAACAGCAAGAATGAGATATTGTGATCTGTCATGGGGGCATCTACCACGCAGCTTCTACACAACCTTTCCACGGCTTTGGCTTTCCAGCCCGGCGACAAATTGATATTTTCCAAGTCAACCATGCGGCCAATATTACACCCTGGATTAGAATTGCCAAGTTATTAGGTTTTATTGTCGAGTGATGGGGTGCTAAAGACCCTCAAAACCCTACCTGTGGCGTGGATGAGCTGCAGGCATTGCTCTTGCGGAAGACGAGACTCGTTACTTGTCCGCATGCCATATGTACAGTCATCGACTTTTCCAGGAAGTAGTTAGACTAGAGACTAGAGGACTTGGAGGATAGAGTTGTGAGAATGATTGTTCTGCATTAACACAGGTAAATCTATTATGCTTTGCTGTGCCAGTAGATACTGACCATCTTACTAACTCCTTGTCTATATGGATGTAGCCGAGGTGAAAGAGCTGGTCAAAGCCCTGCAAGAAGTTACCCAAAAGGAATAATTATCTTGATTATAGTGCGCAGTAAGCTATACATTCTAGCTCCTAGCATAGGCGCATGTTGCATGGGAATCAATTATTTATGCTCCGGAGAAACTTGATGAAATTTTACATACAACTCATACTGTGTCAGAGCCAGGCACTCTTGCTATTGACCTGGATACTTCCCAATACTTAGATCTGACAGATATCGGTGTTCGAAATGAGATATGTTCCACCTGAACTTCCCAACTTCTCACTATCTTATACCATTCAGCAACATAAACGAATCTATTAACTCCCTAAAATAGTCACCTCTATGCCTGAGCACAGGTTGCCGAACCTACACTGTAGTTTTGGCAGACTGTTCCTTCGGGGCACTTCTGAACCAGCCCCCGTGTTCTGACTGACATATTGATTTACTTGAAAAGTGGACAGCAGGTCCATATATCCAGCTAGGAACTGTACTGCTCGCTCCTGTCAGCCCTAATGCAGCCTCCGCAGGACTGATGGAGACCTTGAAAGTCGTTCCTTTTACGGTAAGGATGATATTATTTAGCACTCTACTACACCACTGTACTTTGAGTGTAATTTATGATTGTTACTTTGATGCAGAGGATTCTAGCATACCTACCTATCCTTAATGCCACGTTTACCGTTATATCTCTCTAACATCAAACCGGATGCAAGTCCACAAGAATACCAAGCACTAGGGTTCCACGGAGTCAGGTGATTCCAGTTTCCCTTTCCCATATTACTTAACCCACAGTTGCCTATAACTATATCGAGGCAATATGTATAGTAGATATTCAATAGTATAGTTTGCCTACCTGTATTTACATTAATCAAGACTTTTCATCGGCAGTGAGCTCCAGATGCCGTTGTCTAACTTGTCTTATTACGGTACAGAATCCCCACATTGTTAGGATCTTCAATCTACATGGTACTACTACTCCGTAGTTATCTGCCTTAATATTACTAAAACCGTCAAAGAAGAATATGATCAAGACTGTGCTTTTGGACTCCTACGTAATGATTAGTTGAAGACTCGAAGCACTATGTAGTATGACTTCTACGATTAGCATGGTCTACGTGGTAGAACAATGGGCAGAAGCATCTACTATCAGGCTACTACTAGATTACAAATAATTCCTATTTAGAATGTTATAACAAGTAGAGGGATGCTGCCTACTCCGTTCACTATCCTAAAACACCATCATTATGAAGCAAATGGCCAACCTCCGAATCTCGCTTCCTCGCTCGCCCCACGAGGATTTGACTGTACAAATCCAGGACTAAACGTGAAAACCTTCAAGCCTTCCAGACCATAGTCTCGCGCCTCCAGCATGACAAGCATATTCAGAGCCGCCTTGCTGGGTATGCACCCCCATTTCAGTGGGCTCGGGGTGCGGCGGTCCACGAAGAGCGTTCCGCGGCAGCGTCCTAGCACCACTACTTACGAAGATCGAGTATGATTCCGAGACTTAGAGAACAACGGTATGAATTCTCCCGATACAATTGCCGGGCATATCACGTTGTTTCCAGATAGACATGGAAGTGAGACTTGAGGCTATCGATGACCAGGTCACTCACGGCCGCATTGCTCACCAGGACATCCAGCTGGCCGAATTGTTTCTGTACATGGGCTGCGGTGGCTTTGGCTGACTGTTCATCGGTAACGTCTAGCAGTAATATTGAGAGGGATCCCTTGGGATTCAGAGCCTCGATCTTGGCTAGTGCGGCTTTTGCTTTCTCTTCTGATCGGTTGGCCATGATGACGTGGTAGGTTTCTGAAGCACAGGCAAGCACCGAATAGCTCCATGAGGATCAATACTCTACCCTTGAATTGACTCGATGAAAACGTTCAGGCGTTGGAGTTACAGCATGTTCCCAAGTCGTCTGAACTGCTGTGCTACGCTGGATGCGAGGAACTCACTGACGCTACAATTACATGCGCTAACAATTAAGCTCTAGACAAAAGGGCATGATTTCTCATTAAGCAGAGCTACCAGATGCCTGCAATCCTTTCAAAAGCCACGCGATTAGCTGTTGTGCTGATACGTAGGGCTGTTGCAGACTCTTCTGGTCGTCGTTTTATCAGTTTCTAACATTTGATGTCGAGATATCTAGAGTCTTTTGAGGTTCATTGGCGAATTCTAATCAGCCTAATGTAGATATTAGTGAAATCCATCTAAGATGCAAACTGATTCTTTGTGATGCAACCGTCGTCTTAACTTCACTCGATCTTGGATCTGCCGAAACCTAGACATCGGAGGTGCCGTCACGATTGTCCCGACCAAGCAAGGAGTGCACATCCAGGCTGTCTTAGAACTGAAAATCCTCCCTGACCCCGTATTCGAGGAATAATAATAGCATCATGGAAAATAAGGCAAACTCTCATTCCCCGCCACCCCCTCAGTCAATATGAGATAAACACTGCCTCAAAGCGCAAAGCCGTTGAGGAACTCGTGTGTCCCGGCGCAGCAGTTTCTATCACTTCAGCTCCATGTGCAGCAAAATACCTATCTGAATCTGCATAGGTGATTTAGGCCAGCAGCTGGTTGCCGTTGTCATAACGTTCCTCGTTCTTGCTTCAGTGGCAGTCTCTTTGCGATGCTATGTGCGCGTCAGACTGACAAGATGCTTTGGAGTGGATGATGCATTGGCGGGGATCTCTTTGGTGTGTCTGCAGTAGTCGTGATTATGACTTGCATGATTTAACATGGGAAAAGGTATTCTTTGTGATCGGTTCTGCCCTCCTCTTGGTTGCAACGGGGGCAGGTAGCTTCGGGCATAGGTGGATGAATCTTCCTTCAGCCACGATAAGACTCGGTTTGAAGGTAAATTTTATGAATAACCTCATGAAGAACTTCCTAACATTTGTGGACTTCCCTTGATGTTATTTCAATCAGTTCCTCTATTTCTATGAGTTGTCGTACGGCGTTGCGACAGGCCTGGCAAAGTTATCAATTTGCCTGTTTCTCCTCCGCTTCACCGTTGAGCAGACACACATCGGCATCATCTAAGGCGTTATCGGCGTAATGATTTTCTTCTCGGCCTTCCTGATCGTCTTCGCTGTTCTCCAGTGTAAACCGGTGTCTGCATTATTGGAAAAACAATGCAACATGCGACAATGTGGACACGGTCAAGGTTACCTATGCGCATTCGGCGATTATAGCTGCAACAGACTGGACTCTTGGTGTCTTGCCCATTTTCACCATCTGGGATTTCGCACAAAGTTCTACATCGGGCTTGTCCTGGCCCTTGGTTCTTGGTAATTATAGCGAGTCTTCCTCTCTGACCATACCAGGTTATATATATCCTTATAATGTATTGTGCCAACTGACAGCTCCCCTCCAGCGCCTGCATTGCAACATTGCCTAGGTTTGCGTACATTGGATACCTCAAGGATCCCAGGGATATCTTCTTCCACACCGGGCTTATTATCTGGTCACACAGCGAGGTTGGAATATCTCTCACGGCTTCGTCGGTGGCGACGCTACGGCCGCTTTTCACCCATTTGAGAGGAATGTGTTGTACTGGCCATGGCCAGAGTGAGAAGTCAGACCGGCGGAATCTGGAAGAGCATAGGCTTCCTGTCGAAGAATGCATAGAACCGACGGAATCGCAGGAATATGCTGGATTCCCAGTTTAAATTGTCGTCTGATAGCCGTTTCTCATGCTCTCCCTGGAGGTGGCAATAATGCTCTTTCTCGTTATAAATATATCTACGATAGATGAAGTACGCTGCTTACTGGCATGCAATCAAGGCAGGGTATATAACATAGCCTGGGTATCGCCATTCTTCACTGTCCATTCACCTACGCCGCAGAATCCCCTGTTCTGGCCAGCCCAACTGCTGGATATTACAAATACACTGCACAGGGTGCCATAATCACAAGACTCGGCAACGGCTCGGTTGCCTCTGATTATTCATAACAAGTCCTTGGCCAGGGATGCTCACGCGCATTGTATTATTTATCAGGTAAACTAAGCTGTTAGTTGGCGGTTGTTGCCTACCACAGTGGACCGACCGTATCGGTTGCCACGCTGACGTGAATGACTTGATTTGTGGCTTGTGAGCGTTTTAGTCTCTTATTTTTTGTCCTTTTGTTCTCACCAAAGAAAAGGAGCCATGAATGAAGGCACCTCTCGGGCGCTGAATGCTGCCTATGCCCTGGCCTGTGAGAGCAGTACCAAGCGAGTTCTTTAGATTCACTTCATTCCTTCATCAGGTATCAGGCCCTCATATGCCCAGACATGATTAGCCGACGGAAGTCGCTCGTGAAAGGGGCCCCCCACTGCGTGGAGGAAGTACGGGGGTTGTCCGTGATACAGGAGTTTGAAGGAGCAGTCAGTGCATTACAGGGCTGTACTGTACTGAGTCGTTAGCAACCTGTCCAGAGGAGAATAAAAGGGGAATAATGAATAAGAAAAAGAAGAATACAAATGCGTAACTTGTCTAGAACGTTGAAGATTGTAAAAAAAGCCCAACTGAACGAAGACGAGAAGTGTGTCGGTCAGGCCGCAGTAGGGTTCGGTATGAGTCACATAGCACGAGGTTAGCTATCTGTTCGCGTGAGGATTCCAGCGCAGCACGACAGCTCTCGGTGCAGGCTGCATGTTTCATTTGTTTTTTTTATTATTAGACATTAGTTCGACTGTAAATATTAGAAAGATAAAGATAGACCTGATTTACGAGTGGTCGAGAAGGCTCGCATCCCTGGAAATGGACATCCGGGCTGGCGCCTAGTACGACGGAGTAAAGGAGGCGGGCGGTTATTGGAGAGCCCGATGCTGATGTTCATAAGTATTCATATTCAGATTGTAGATTCAATATCGAATAGTTACTGCAGAAGCTCCTTTGAGAGCAGCTCTCGATCATGATGATCTGCGTCTTCCAGGCATCGGTATGGCAATGCCGCCAATCAGACCCGAAGCGAATACTCGTGGCAAAGGTAGGGCAGTTGGGAGGAGAATTTGAATTAGTTGTAAGGCAGGAAGAAGCAAAAGAGCCAGATAAAATGATATTCCGTGTGGAAGTGGCCGTATTGATGCCCAGCAGTCCAGCGATGGCGGATGCAGATGCAGTAGTAGGCAGCCGGAATGAGTAGAGTAATACAGCGGCACTTTGTAGGACAGGAACAGTTCCACTGAGGTTACTTGAAAAAGTGAATAATTAACTATCACAGTGCTTGTACAGAGTAAATATCCTGTACAGTGTATAGAGAAATAGAAGAGTCCTGACTGGCTGTGCATGCCGTCAGCCAGTTGGCACAACCTGTTCTACTCGCGATTCGGCGCTGCACAAAGACTTCATCTCACCATCTTCATCCCATCCCATCTCCATCTCCATCTCCTCTCCTCCTCCCTCTCATCCCTTCTCATCATGTTCTCGACCTTCTGCAGAGTCATCTGCTAAGGACAACATCATCTAGCATAATCGTGGCCAGCGTCATCATCATCCTCTCCTCGCTGAAAGCCTTTCCCACTTCCGGCGGCCTCCTTTGCCTCCCGAACACGACACTCCTTCCCGCCACTCTCGCCACAGCAGCAGAATCGACTGCTCCAGTGAGTAATAATAATCATCTCTTCTGCCATCTGCTTTCTGCTTCTCCAGCCCTCTGTCCCCTCCTCCCCCTCTCTCCTCCCGATCCACTGGTTCTGGGCTGCCGTGACTGGATCGCCTCTGCTTCTTAGTCAGTGACTGCCTGTTCTGCTCCGCCCGCCTCGAGAATCAGCAGGCAGCCTCCCGTCTTTGGTTCCGCCTGCTGGAGGAGTCATACCAAGCCCCATCACGCTGTATATAATTGTTCCCTTACTTCTTCCGCTCTCCTGGTCCCTGGTCCGCGTCGCTGACTTGCCTGCTTCTCTTGCCGCAGTTTCTTCTGCCTTAGGCTTTCTTCTCCCTGGCCACCACCACCACCGCCGGCCGTTACTCTCCGAACTTGCCGTGACCAGCTTACCCAAGCCAGTCCCGTCCTTGGTACTGACTCTTGCTTGTCGGCTGGTTCGGCCCTTCTGTTTATTTTTCTCCCAAATCCTCCCGGTTCAAAATGTACTTTGTTGATTGTACCTCTTCCGTTCCGATCACCATTGCTCGATCCTCAGCGCCAGATCTCCGATTCTCCACCTTTGTCATGCATGCTTAAGATCAGGTCCGTGGTGTATCCTCCGCAAGAGTCACGTCGGTTTTCCCCTACGTTGCCTCTTCAACCACCTACTTGTTCGCCCGTGATTTCGGTTGGATCTACATTGGACTCGGCAAGTCGGTGATCGGAATCGTGAGGTATTGATCTTTTCTTTCTTTTCCTCCTTCCCCCTTTTCCTCGGTTCTTTTCGTCTCGTGTCTCGATAACCTTTTTCTCTGTCCGTCTTTTTACATTACGCAAGTCTACTACTACCTCCAAACCTTACCCTAAACCCTACGACTTCTTGGAGTTCATCGCCGCTGTTGCGCTGAACCCCTAATCCTCCTTCCTTCTTCCTTCCAGCCCTCCTCACGACGCTGGAAGTCTCCTATCTCTAAGGGCTCTGCCGTGGCCTGCGACCCAAAGACGGCCTCTGTATCATCGGCTACTCGTTCACGGTTACTGCATAACGGTCTATTGGCAATCTCCCGGTTTTTCAAATCGACCATTCCTGGAATCTTATATTCGGTCCTTTGAGTTGGGGCGTCTGGCGCAAAGGTTATTCTTCTAACATTGTGTGGCCATCTCGAGATACCCCCGTTTCTGAGAGTATTTCGTGTCACGTAATTACAACGAACCTCCGGATAATGACGGGAATGGACGTCTTGGGTTTGAAAGGTTCAAACCCAAGCATTCCGCCGCAGAAGGTGTCTCACGCGCACCCATATGCTTCTTCAATTTCCTCTTCTGCCTCCTCTTCTTCCTCGTCCATCTTTTCGCTCGACGGTGTCTCTTCCCAGAGCGCCATCTCGTCGACGTCGACGAATCCGATCGATGTGATTTGGGAGAACGAGAGCGCATCACAGACTGGTGGCCGAGGCTTGTCTCATTCAAGTGAATCAAGTTCCCGTTGCCTTCGGCCTCTTATAAATGGGCTTGCCCCGAAAGTCACTGACGCTCCAGTTCCACCGGAGTTGCGCAAGCATCCTCGGAGAACCACCAATTATGTCGTCCAGTCGAACGGCGTTCCATGCGTCCGCCCTCCGCCCTGTCTGGTGCGCCAGTCCGAGCGGAAGGTGAACTTCGTCGATAGCCTCGTCGGTAAGTCGTGATAGGATAACGGCCATTTACACACGTTCTCAAGCTAAGTCGTTGCCCTTTTGGGCACGAAGATTCCGCGTCGCAGATCGTCGAGATTATCTGGCCCCTGTCGGCAGTATCCCACCGTGCCGACTCTACTGCAGGAAGCAAAGGTGTTTTGCCTCTCCGTACCTTCATCCAAGAGACGCTGCGTCGGTCACGCACCAGCTACAGCACGTTGCAGGTGGCGTTGTACTACCTGATTAAGATCAAGCCACATGTGCGAGAATTCGACTCGAACGAGCAACCTCGGGAGAGATCACTGTCGCGTGCTATGCAGTGCGGGCGTCGTATGTTTCTCGCAGCTCTCATATTGGCATCTAAATACCTCCAGGACCGGAACTACTCAGCGCGTGCTTGGAGTAAGATCTCTGGCCTCAACACGACGGAGATCAACCAGAATGAGTTGCTATTTCTCGACGCTGTGCAGTGGAAATTGCACATCCCTGAGGCTACTTACCATCGATGGACTAGCATCGTACTGAAGTTGACTCAGGGCGCTGGAGGACCACCTCGGCCTGATGGCCTGTGCTGGCGGACGGCTATCCCCAAGCTGACTCCTGAACTGGATACCATCGACGTGGAACCTGCGAACCCATTTGTGCCGTCCTTCGGCGGCTTTGACTTTGAGTCGCTGACTCCGCGTAGTCCGCCTACTGGTGACCCGTCTAGCCTATCTTCCTCTGCCGGTGGGCAGGCCCCGTCGTACCCGCGGAATATCCCTGTCACGCTCGAACCGACTCCCCGGATGGACTATCCGACTTCTTCGTTCCCGTCTGTTCCGCGACCTCCAATGCTACCTACTCCGCAGTTGACGAACCAGTCGAGCCTCGCTTCCACCCCCGCAGCGGGTGTTGGCGCTTACGTTCTTCGAAGGACTTCCATCGGTGCTGCTATGACCCAGGCACAGAACATCTGCATGGCGCGGTCGACGCTCGATCAGCGCCCTCCTACTACGTTCTGTGCCAAGGCGAACAGCTTCGATGGCTTTCCGACGTTGATCCGCCGGTCTTCGCTGGCTCGCTCGAACTCGTCCATGTCATCCCCGGAGTCGATGGTCTCGGATGTCTCGACGGTGTCGTCTCGCTCGTCGCGCTCTTCATCAATATCATCCAGCGCGTCTGGCCCTTGCGCCCCCGTACAAGCTCGCTTGGCTGTCCAAGCGACTCGCCGATGCGCGAATTCGCTCAAGGACTGCCGGAAGAACGTGGCTGTTGTTTCGCCTACTGGGGGAACAACGGTTGCGACCGACGTATACGAATCCCCCGAATCTTGTAAAGGTGTCGTCCCTCAGATGCCTGACTTTTCTGGCTTCTCTCTGGGAACTCCCATCGATCTGAATGCTTCCACCCAGGAAGCTGCCCGGAGCTTATGTGAGCTCTCCGGTGCCGTTTCTGTCACTCCCCAGAACCCGGAACCTACGAGTTACCAAGCTTCGCGTCGGAAGCGTGGCCGGACCGGGTCTGAAGACTTGTCTCTGCAACTTGATGTCCGCCGTATGATCAATTCCCATGCGACGAAAGGTGCCTCTATTCTTCCTGATGGGAATTTGGCAGATTCGTTCCTACTTGGTGAACAGAAGCCTCACTGTGTTCGGGGAGCTCCTCGGCTGAGCACGTATCCTCGTATCGCATTGTCTGGTCCTGTGGGTACGAAACGCGCTTGCTGTGGCAGCGAAACAAGACAGGTGGCGCTCAATCCGAACTTTCGGGTTGAATTCGCTGAATAACTAGTCTCTTACATTATCTTTCTTTTTCCCTTTTCCTGTGTTTTAACTTCCTAGGGCAACAAAAAGCTAGCTCCTAGTGCTTACGGGTGGACCTCGCATTGAGGGAGGCTCTTGTATTTCCTTTCTTTCTCAGTTCCCTATGTGAGGTAGAAATGATTGGAAACGACAGAGGACCCTACGAAAACGGAAACAATTCTTTCTTTTCTTAAACTTTTTATTGCCGTTCTTTTCCAGATATGCTGTTTTGTTCTGTACATATACCCAACGGCTGTCTGGAACAGCGGTCCTGGTATTCTCTGGGATCGTTTTTTTTTTTTTTTTTTTTCCAGCAATGGTTTCTTTTCACTTACAGCAGCATGCCCACAGATGTACTGATATATGCGAAGGCGCAACTGTTACCTCGTTGATCCTGTTCTCGTTAATTGTATCATTCTCTTTTTCTGCTTGACTTGGTTATAAGTTGCGCATGGAGTGCGGTGGTTTTGGTCTGAGTTACTTCGTCTGTTCACTTCCTTCGCTATGGTGCATCTCTGGAAGGGAGCTGATGACAGACATGCATATACATGGGGACCATGTGGCGTATAATAATCTCGAGGGTTTTTTTTTTTTTTTTTTTTTCTTCGGTTTCCGACAAGTCGAGCCAGCAGTCTTTTCCTCTTGCGCTGGTGAGATTGGCGTCACAACGTGGGCATGTTGTATATAGTGAAGGATCGGGTAGGATGGACATGGAACTTTTTGAGTTTTTAACTTTCTTCTTATTCTGAACACGTCGAGTTTCTTGAGTTTCTTGAATTTCCTAGTTATGTTGCTAAAAGGTTTTGCTGGTTAATAACAGTAATAACTTAGTTAACTAATGATCGTGTACTATTAATAATTCAGCAAAGCTGCTTCAACATAGTTTCTGCCTCAGGCATATAAAATATCTCCGGGTCTGACCGGAGAAACTCGGAGGAGACCGAAGATGGGCGGCCCGTGGCAATATGGCATGCTTCACCGCAAAATCACGGGATCCTGTTCCCAGAACTGCGGCGGGGAGCTGTAGCTCTGAGTATGGCATGACATTAAGCGCAAGAGGGGCTGCGCTAGTCCACTTCCGGCCTAGCGACCGTGCTGATTCGATTAGATTAGATGGTGACGATTGCCTCGTGATAACTGACGCTTTGCTGCTGCTGATGGTAGTTACTTCCCTCCCCGGATGCACCCGCCGGCAGTCAGTTGACAGTGATGCTTGACGAGGGGTACTAGTGGGGTTCTTCTGCTGCTCCCCTTTTCGCCCGTTCTTGCCTTCCTCTTCTTATCACTCTTGTGGTTTCTGGAAGAGTCGTGGTATCGTCTCGGCTGCTCATAGCTCTCTCTCTCTCTGGTCTCAACGCAGAATGGGGCGCAATTTAACCATCTATTCATCTCCCTTCTTGGGAAAACTCCTCTTCCTTCTCGTCCTTTTCGGCCAGTTTGTCTTGCGGGTACAGGCTTCTCCAGTGGCTCCTGCTAGGGGAGTCAGTAGCGGATATTCTAGCGGCAATGGCGATGGTTCATCTGATCAGATCACTCTGGATAACATTCTGGGGCCCAACATCGAAGATGAGTCTGAACCGAAAACCGAATACATACCTATCATCGATAGCTCCCTTGGCAGTGAAGAGACAGCAACCGGCCTTCCCTCCTGGCTCACCTCGACCCTCCTAGCCCGCCGTCTTCTCGCTCTCTCTACCACTGGCGTGGTGTCGACTACCTTCCCCGATCCTTTGCCTTCAACTCGTCCATATTCGCGGACTCCTCCTGAGGTTGCAGGCCACTCGTTCAGTCAGAAAGAATACTTCGCCGATTGTGACGAGTATCTCTTCCCTAATGGCAGCGACGCCGATTATGCAGATAGGGGTAACCCCATCTTTCTTAGCCTTTACGTTGCGACTACCTTTCGCAACATTGCTGCAGGCTCGAAAAATGTCTCCCTATCCATTGACTGGTGGGATCATCTCGAAGATACGGAACCGTTGTACCCCGGTTTCCCTCTCAGCCCGGCAGGGCTTCCCCGCGTCACATTGTTGGGGTACGTGGAGCCGTTGGAGAGAGCTGAGGAACATGGTCTCTCAGAAGAAACAGAAAGGGCGCTGGAAAGGTGTTACATAGAACGCCATCCTGATGCGGCGGTGTGGTTACCTGGTCGAGAGGGCTCGCCGCATGCGAGCTTCTGGGCCAAGTTGATTGTGAAGGAGGCTTATTGGATCGGGGGATTTGGCGATATTGCGAGGATTGGGTGGCTTGATATCTCGGAGTGGAAGAAGCTGACTAGAAAGACCGGTGGAGAGGATGGACGGGGTTGGGGGGACGTGAGATTGCCCGGCGAGAAGTAGTCGTTTTTTCTTTTCTACAGTCTGTCTATATCGTGGCGTGGCATGGCATGGCATAGCATATTGAATTCGGGGTCTTTCACTTAAGTGACAGCTGCAATGGAAGTATCATGTTACGTATGAACTGCCAAGGATCTTATCACCCTTGTTCCCTAGCACATACCAGTTGTCGGCGAGCAAAGCTTGAAGATCCAGCAGGCCTCAGCTTATCACATCCTGGTTACTTATCTGACTTATCTTGTCTGCTTGACAAGCAAAGATAGCGATACGATGTGACTGATGATTGTCTGCCGTTTGCTGATAATGCTGATAGTATGGGGTAGAGTTGCATGCGTATCTTCTCCTGAGGGCGATACTGCGACGACTAATAAATACTAATAATGGTATTAGACGATATTAAGCTTGATTGAGTACCCTTATTAGTCTCTTTCTATTTCATTTTGGTCTGTTCCTATTTTGTTCCTGTTTTCTGCAGTGGTTGTTGGTTCAGGAACCGCTCTCCTATCACCAGCACTACTACTATGTGAGATAGTCCTGGGCTCTAGGACAAGTGCCTATCTTCTTGAAGAAGCCCCCAATTCAATACGGGCTTAGCCAGTCGACCATGAAACTGCCCGTGATGAAGCTACCGTCTCTGCGCGTGTCACAGCCCAAATCCGCCTTCGCCGAAGGGAATCCGCGGTGGACGAATCTCGATCTCGATCCGATTCCGCGTCATCGGCGGAAATGGGGACCGATTAGTTTCATTTGTATGTCTGATGGATCGTTTCCCTGTGTATGGAGGAGGGGGTTAGGGTATATGCTAACATTAAACCAGCGTACTGGATCTCGGACGCGTTCAACGTGGCAACATGGCAGTTCGCCAGTAGCATTATCGCCGTCGGATTCTCATACCGTGAGTCCCTGGGTATTGTGGCGTTGTCATTCTTCATCATCTCGTGGGTGATTTCAGGAAACGGTGCCGTGGGCGCCATATACCATGTTCCATTCCCTGTGATAGCGCGAGTTTCATGGGGATTCTGGGGCTCGTACATCCCAATTCTGTCGCGGGTTATCCTGGCCGTGTTCTGGTTCGCAATCCAGAACGTCAACGGCGGCAATGCGGTGCGTGTCATGATAGGAGCCATCTGGCCGAGTTTTCTGCGCTTGCACAACGACATCCCCGAGTCTCAGGGCATCACAACGAACGGGATGGTAGCGTACTTCCTGTTCTGGCTGATTCAGTTCCCCTTTCTCTGCATGAGTCCTAACCAGCTCCGGTGGCTGTTCATGGCCAAGTCAACCCTCGTGCCGATTGCGTGGATCGCAGTGCTCATCTGGGCCTTCGTCGCGGAGTCTGGTGGCGGGAAGATCTTCGATCAGCATTCCAGCGTCACGGGCAGTGCGTATAGCTGGCTGTGGTTGGCGAATATGACCTCTGTCCTGGGCAATTATGCAACCCTCTCCATCAACCAGTCTGATTTCTCGCGGTACTCGCGCGTCTCCGTGCGGTGGCAGCTGCTGTACATACCTATGTTGCCGGCCGTGTTCACCTTCGTGGCCTTCATCGGTATCGCGGCTTCGTCGGCGGGAGCAGCCCGTTACGGCGGCGAGATACCATGGGACCCGACGGTCCTGATCAGCCACTGGTCCAGTCGAGCGTGTCGGTTCTTCGTGGCGAGCTCGTTCGCACTGGCATCGCTGGGCGTCAATATCTCAGCAAACTCCATCTCAGCCGCCAACGACCTCACCGCGCTGGGACCGCGGTATATCAACATCCGGCGAGGCCAGCTCCTCTGCGCATTCCTCTCGTGGTGTCTTGTTCCGTGGAGGATTCTCAAGTCGGCAGGGAGCTTCCTGAACTTCATGTCGGCGTACGCCATCTTCCTGGGCCCCATCGCAGCCATTATGCTCTGGGACTACTGGGTCATCAACCGTCGCAAATACGACACGCTCGCCATGTACCAGCCGCACAATATATACTGGTACACGTACGGGGTGAACTGGCGCGCCGTCGTGGCGTTCCTGGTCGGCGTAGTGCCGAACCTGCCCGGTTTCATTAACACGGTGAACTCGCACATCCATGTCGGTGTCGGTATGCACCCGTTCCAGTTCGGCTGGATACTGGGCTTTGTGGGGACGAGTCTCGTCTACGTAGGATTATCGTTGATTTGGCCCACCATGGATACGAAGCTGGAGAGGGCCGTCTTGCCGGATGAGGTATACGAGATGCGGGATGCGGTGGTTGAGGGCGTCGAAGCCCGTGCCGATTCTGATGAAGCTGAGGGTGCGGGTGAGAAGATCAGCCATTCTAGAGAAATGGTCGTTGAGAAGGACGGACGGACTGGCTTATCGAGGTTTGTCAAGGGGATTGATCGATTTGTGTAGTTGTACCTGTACTTTGCCTTTGTGTATAATCCGTGTTTGCTCATTGAGTCTGAGCTGTCTAGCATTAACGATGACGACGAATTCAATTCACCCTCCTTATTTCCAGGAATAAAGAATAACTCGCTGTATCTATCTCACCAGACACCACGCACTCTGATACGTATTATTCACTGCACTCAACAAGCCACAGACATGCGCGACAACCGACCCTGCCACGAAAACGTGCCAGATAGTATGTGAATGCATCCAGATATCGAACTTGCCTGGAAAAAGGCGTTCAGGAATTCGTCTCTGCGGTAGATTAGCAGGGGATAAAAGCCTCCAGGAAGAAAAATGAAAAACCCCTACCTCCCAAAAATAACACCCAATAAACAACAAAGCCCCCTCGAGGAAATAATACGGCACACCCATCTTCTCCAACCTGTTTG
This sequence comes from Monascus ruber, assembly GCA_002976275.1. Classification (NCBI taxonomy): domain Eukaryota; kingdom Fungi; phylum Ascomycota; class Eurotiomycetes; order Eurotiales; family Aspergillaceae; genus Monascus; species Monascus ruber. The sequence goes on along the minus strand of PSNO01000008.1, from coordinate 1,310,877 downwards.
GTCCCCATGCGAGCCAGACATGGCCGATGGGAGCGACGGCTGAAAGACCCGTCCCGACAAAGGCTGCCAGACGCAGTGAGCGGAACTGGGGGCCTCTGAATTTGGGGCTTAAGAGGGTAATAGCCGTGAGGAGGCTCAATGTGAGTATCTATCGTTCGTTAATTCTGGACATTTTGTAGGGTGCAGGATCCTGCGGGATATTGGTTTAAAAGGAAATGAATACTTACAAGACCCCAATAGAAATACTTCAAGGCAGGCTCACAATAAAACCCAAAATGCAAGCCACTGATAAAATTCCCCAGGATGAGCGTCAGAATGCCAACATAGTCGAACTGCAACCACCGATGCGCCGCGTGCTCGGAATGGTTCGAGAGCGTGTGATAGAACGCCGAGACGAGCAAACAGGTGGACGCCGTGAACAACTGCAGCGAGAGAATACCCCAGTCGAGTCCGGTGAGTTGGATACTGGTACTGGTACCGATAACATTTCCGTTTAGGTTTCGGTTTCGGTTTTGGTTTCGGTTCCAGTTCTCGATGATATATCGGTACAGTGTACCCTGGGCTAGAAGGAACAGCACACCCGGAACGAGGTGGGTGTAGATATTGCACGATTCATTGTGCAGATATGTCCAGCTTTTCAGGGAGGTCCAGAAAGACTGACTTACAGGCCGGTATCCTGTTAGGATGTACGGGTTTGAGTCGTACCAGGGGGGCAGTTCAGAGGGGATGAGAAGTCTGCGCTGTTGTCTGCGTGATTTTTCTTTTTCTTCTTTTTTCACGTCTGAATATAATGGTCGATAGGGAGGTTTGCCGTCTTTTTTGGCGCGGATGAGACGCATGCGAAGGAATGCGTTTAGCACCATTTTCCATGGGTTTTTTTCGATCTTTCTTTCTTTTCTTTTTCTATAAATGCATGAAAAGATCGAAGAGAAAAAAGCGGAGACTGCATCGGCATATAAATAAAATTATTGCTATATAAATCAAATGGCATCGGGTTATTCGGGAGAAAACAACGCTCTCCCATATAACCTTTGCCATTCACGCAATTCCTTCGTGGATCCTTCCTTCGCGATCCACTTTGCGGTTGGTTCAGGCTGTCGTGTATACAGAATGATCCATTTGGTCATTCTATACCTGGGTGTTCACCTAGGTATTATTCTACCCTAATGTAGAACCCTGAACACACCAAGATGTTTAGGCGCTACTTTTCGAGTCTGCCTGTATGCTTCGGATTCTCCAGTTAGATGTTTGACTGTAATCGTCGACTGATTATATCGATTGCTTTTATGTATTTTGGAACATGCGTCCGTAGGAAAATTCAACAGTCTGATAGTCCGTTGGGAATTGCCGTTTTGGGCAATGTGACATCTCCTATGCCTCAGGCATTAATCACGTGTAATAAAGAAATCACGTGTTCCTGTCTACAGGAAAAAAGCCTTCTTGGGAGAGCATTCGGACCATCCAACCCCAGCGCTGTAGATGCCATTGTCTGCATCACGATGGGTTCGAGTCAGAAAAAGAAGAAGGATAAGCAAAAGGATTTTCAGGTAAGCCGCACAACCCGTCTGTATTGTACCGTATGCTAAATCGATCGAACATAGAAACCAAAGCTCAAAGTCGGCAAGGCAAAACCAAAGCCGGCCAATTTTACGGACACCAGTTTTCAGTCAAAGGGTAATTGATTGATTCAATCAGACATTTATTGTTTTTCGCTATCTTTCTAATTGGGCCTGCATAGCTATTGTTTTAAACCAGCAGTCTCTACATACAACTGCTCCATCAGCCAATGCCCAGTTCTCTCACCATGTATCACTTTTGTCGTCCAAGTCAGATACTCAGCGTCGCGAGTCCCTCGCTCATTTGACGACGTCTATTGTATCCCGGCCTGTAGATACTCCTCTTCCGCAGCCGGTGAGCGTTATTCTACCTAGCGTGCTGCCGTTGATCCTGGACGCAAGTAACGGCGTTCGGACTCAGCTGCTGAAGCTGCTCCGGGCTCTTCCATCTTCGGACATAGAGGATCATGTTCCGCAGCTACTGCCTTACGTCCGAGCGGGAATGACGCATCTTGCTGCAGATATCCGTGTTTCTGCTGTCGACATGCTCTCTTGGCTTATCGATGCCGCAGGAGCCGAAGTGGTCTCTTGCGCCGGCGGATGGATCAAGACGATGAACTGCTTCATGTCAGTTCTCGGGTGGCATACAGAGGAGTCGTCTAAGTGGTCATCCAACCGTGCTTCTTTTGGGAAATCCGGTAGCCAGGGAAAGCCGATGATCAAAGTGCTGCAGACGCTAGCTGAGTTTTTAGAAGCGGGGATCGGCAACTGCATAATGGAAAACACCCTGACAGACTCTGACGGGGAAGGGGTAGTTACCGGTTGGGGGTTTCCATTGTGTCATACTGCGCAACATATGATTCCCACGGCTACCGTGCCCTACGCCTATCTGAATCTGTTCGGCCAGCCCCGAGACGAGGAAGGGGAGATGTACGAAACGCGCGAGGATCGATTCCGGGTGTTCTCGACCCGGTTTATGAAAGCAGTCGAACGCGGACTGGAGAGTGCTCGCAAGGAAGGAGGCGAGGTCGGAAGGGCTTCTGCTGGTGTGAGCAAGGTGTTGAGGGAAGCCATTTCTTATGGGCCAGGTCCGTGAAAGACGCATAAAGAGGCTATGCTTGTTTTGAACTCCGCCCGTGTTGGACTGCAGCAAGTCGTATATAAGACCGAAAGCGAGCCCGGCTTTATTACAGATTACCCCTTGGGAGGGTTTATCCGGTTTATCCCAGCGCGAGGGTACCACGAGTGACCAGTCTCCAAGACTGATGTCCTGCAATGCTAGGATGCAAGGTGCATGCGGACACAGAGAAGGCGATGCTCTATCCAGAGCACTAGATGGGACAGTCAGGTCATGTCTGGTTGCATCTAGTAAGAGGACTGTACCAGGACTCAAATAACGATTATTGACGACCCGATTGAATTCGGACATGAAGACGTCTAGCATACTTGATGTCCTTTCTATCTCTACAATATCTAACCATCAAACAATCCTGTCTGGTTATACTGAACTTCTTTATCAACCCTCTCATCCAAGCGAGAATGTTAAGTAGCACCTATTCATATTCATAGTCAGCTGTAATTACCATCCACACAGTATGGGCAAGAAGGCAGAAAAGACAAACCTCTGGACCCCCCACCCAAAGCCTTGGCCACAGTCTCCTGTGCCCGCTGCAACATACTCTTCCCACCGTACTCCTCCCTCTCCTGCTCCTGTCTGCGAAGCCTATCCTGATCTCCGACTCCACCGTGCGGGACGGGGATCCAATCTCGCGATGCCTGCGTGTTACTGGGTGTATCCGAGAGGCGGCGGGTGGTTGCTTTGGTGTCTCCTGGAATGTTTCGTCAGGGTTCACGAGCCTCGATTTTCAAAGTGGAATGGATTATGCAATTGCATACCCGGCTGCAAGGATTGGTGTATGCTCTCTGTCAAGCTGCTGGCTGTTTCAGCGGATCGGTCTGGTACTTGGTTCGTGGGGTTGATGGGATCGGATGATTCTTTTTTTGTATAATAATATTATTAGTTAAACCGGTTATTTCCTGTATTTATGGCTGTTCGTGCTAACATCCATCCACGATGGATACGTACCCTCTGGGGAATACCCGCGTTCACCTTTCTAGGTCCATATTAGTAGATGGACTGACGAGCACCAATTTCAAGGAATAATATTATATGGAGAGATTAAAAACTGTAGAAAGAACCTCATACCGAAAGACCAGCCATGGTTCGTTAACCGATGCGAGAGTAATCCGTCCGCTGAAAGTTTAATTGAGCTTCAATTGACCTGCACACTGTACGGAGTATAGGACGTATAACAACAGCTCCTGATTTAAATAACAGGAGTATAATTCTAGATGAGATCAAAAAATAGAAGATTAAATAGAAGCTTAGGTGCTATTGATGGTGCGCATGGAGTAAGGGTTACGTTGCCAACCACGACACCGGAATATAGATGCGAAGATAGCCTGGTCCATGGTTTCATGGTTTGGTTACTAGCCAACGAAGCTGGAGAAGCTGAAATAGTATCATTTAACCATGTCCAAATCTCCAGATCACCCATTAAGGTTATCATGTATCGCAGTGGAGAAATGCAGATTCATCTCCAGACCCGGCATTCTGTATTCTTGGATCTTGCATGAGAAACAAACCTTACAGAAACCCTGCAGATTCAGAACGATTACATCGGTCCAGAGCCCGGAGTCCAGACCTTGCAGGGGCTGCGTGACAAGCTTTGTGTTCAGGCTATCTCTGTCTGCCAGGGTCATCTGGCTTAATGCAACCATGTGCAGATAGAAGATGATTGTCTGCAAGTACGAGCATGCATGGCCCACGCGCCGTTTCTGCAGAGTCGATGAGCTGTGGCCAGTCACGGCGTTTGGATATGAATATCCATCTATCTTATGTGCAGGTCGATGCAGTGCGCGATGACTTGACTGCTGATAAGACGGGTAATCCTCGAATGAAAGATCAATCAATCCATGCTTGGATTTGCCCTGTGCGCTTAGATAGTACTCCGCAACCCTGGACGGCGTATCCGCGTGAGGTTGTGCGTGGTCTTTATCTACTGGGGCTTCGTATATTGCGGTGATAGCGGTATAATGGTCCTATTTCGGAATGGTTAGCACCAATGTGTATGCTCTATAGAACTAACCCATTGTTTGTTCTAACCAGGAAAAGATAATAAATAAATAGCAATAAACATGGCCGGGTTCAAACAAACTAGATATATGTTGGTGGACGGTGCTAGCCAGCCATGACGGATCAATTACGGAGTATATGACTGTTTTGATTACGATGACGTGAAGTTGTTAAGCCTCAATTAATAACACATCCAAGTCATAGTTATATATCTCTGTTCCCTTAAAACAACTTATATGTTGAGTCTACTATGCTACTGCAAATGTGTCCTTGGAAGGCCTTCCGCCGTCCACAAGCCGACATGCGTGCAAGGGATTGCAGAAATTGCGGTCTCTGGTCATCCAGGAGCAAGCGTGCTTCCACGCAAAACTGGAACGAGCAGCCAATATACATGGTATTCACTAATATTGATAATCAAGCATTCACCCGAAACTTTGACATTTCTATGCACACAAGTCAAGTTGGAGCTTCTTTGATTCCTACTACCCATTCGCCGCCTATTTCTTATCAGGACAGTCACCAAGGATCAGGAGAGACCACATATGGCCTTTGCCAACCTGATGATCGTCCAGCTATCCACAATGAATGGCGCCAATCTGTCTTTAGATTGGACTAGATCGGCCGTCATTGAAACGGCTTTGCGCATAAAGAAAGCTGATCAGGAGTTTGCTCCCCAAGACCTTCCCCTCCTGGTAGAGCAGATAAGTGGTCAACCTTGGTGATGGAAGCTGGATATTCTGAATCAAAGTCGAAGCTTGAAGCAGACGCGAAGTGGGAGCCCAATGGCGATGTCAAAACAGCCCTGATGACGAATATGCACCGAGGGAAACCAGAAACAGTTATCCATAAGTGGGTGTCTATTTGCACTGGACAACCCAATTTTGCCAACTCCCCAACAGCAAGTGGTTGTTTCAACGCTAGGTGGTAAGCAGGAAGCCTCTGTCAGCAATGGACCCCCTGGTTCTTTCATTTTAAGACCCATTCATTCGGAGCCCAGCTGGCACGAAGGCGACACCTTGTCCACGGACGATGATCTGAGAGAGTGGCTGGGAAGGTCTGGGAGAAGCAAGAATTTGATCAAGATGAGCGAGAGAGTGAAGATGTAGGCATAGCCTCCCAGAGTGGAAAAGCCACTTCTAAACCAAAGACGACCAGATATGTGGCGTAGTCGGTCTGGGATTAATGTGTGTAACAGAGTGCTTCCGCTTATCACTGAGCAGTCTTCCAGAAGAAGTTCTAGGGATTATGATACCTAGTTGAGAAGGCTATGAACTGATCGGACCTAGACAGGGTTACATCTTAACCAAGATAAGAATTGAGTATATTGAACAAAGTATGAGCGTAAGTAATCAGGGTAATCAAGACAGGGAAGAGGCAAAGAAACCCCTTAGTCAAGACTTGAGCCTATTGCCATATATAGTAGTACGTACACCGTAGTATGGACCCCGGAAGTACGAAGGCACCGAAACCAGCTATCTACCATAAATTTCGGGCCAAAAAAAAGCCCTTGATATTCCCAATGTACGTCCGCAGTGTAGATAACGGCGAATATAGCGGTGGAAAGCGTATCTTTCCGGGAGGCGATTTGCAACTGTGGCCATGACGTGTCGGTTTGAACAGCGGTCATTGCCTTATCTCGAGATCCGGCATATCACAATGGATTAAATTGAGAACTCTGGGGCTGCAGACCCGCGGATCATTTTTGAGTAAGAGTTTCATTCGAGCGAAAATTTTTCTGATAAAGGAAAGTCAATTATGTCTGTGTGTGTGCAGGAATCACGTCTTCAGATCTTATCATGGGGTGCGAAGTGCCCGGGTTGTATATATATAAACCGCAGGGCCCTCAGGGTCCCGTTCATCTTCTTTTTCTGACGAGATCTCTCGCCTGGGAATGTCTTCTACACAGCGCTTGAATCCCAACTCGCCTTGTCTCCCTAGACCGTGTCTTGCTTCTTTCGGCCATGGCTCCAGTCACCTGACTACTTCGGAATATTGTTCATGCCCTCCGTCCCTACATTGGATTGCATAAGCAGGTATTTATATCACGTGACAAACATGAACACGTAGACAGTTTGAGGAGATGTCAAGAGTCAACACTCTTTTTTCGCTGGTGCGTTGACCTTGAGTTTGATCAGCTTTTGCCTTTGCCTCTCTATCATCCTCATTGCTTTTTCTTTTTCTTTTTTCTTTTTTTGTTTTTGCCTTCCTTCATGTCTATTGCCACCGCCCCAGGCATGCGGAACCGGGCGCTCACATAATTTTCCCGTAAACCGCAGCAGCCGCACAAAATGGACGAGCTAGCGTGGGGGATTTGCCTCCCTTTCCGGCATCGCATCCTGGGCTCCGGACGGTGAGGGTTTGGTACTCTACGAGGGGCTGATGGCTGCAGCATCAGAGTTCTGGCTTTTTAGCGGGTGGTGCGGATACACTATTGTGCTTCAATTCCCCACTCATCTGCCGTCTCGCGAGATCTACGCCCGCCGCTGGACGTTGACTATCACATCCATGTCGATTGGCTTCATGGCCACCGGAAAACTCGCCTGTGAGAAATTCAAAGTGCTTTATTGCCCTTGCATCTCCAAAAGCCCTTGTCGGCATCGCGTCTTACCCGTAAATTCCGTCTCCTTGGGTTCGGAGGAGTTCCGTCGTTGCGGCCGTCCTTCCACACGCTGCAGAAACCGTCAGTCGGGGCTGCGCTGCTGCATATTTCCTGGGCGGGAAATCTTTCATGTGTTTGCTCCAGATGGAGTATGGAAAGTATCTGAGGAGTATAGCCACAGCAACGGCCATCAGGCACGCGACATGCTTTTTGCTTGATATTTACCATCATCTCCACAGCAGCTGAATGGTGTACCTCCAGGAACGGGATCTGGATTGGACCAAGGGTCCATCAAATGAGCTTATCCAATGAGACCAGCTGAATTGGTAATGGAGGGGGTCTTTGCAGTGATGAACTTTATTCCGGTCGCCACAGAAGCATCAGATATATCATTTATCGACGAAATCGGCGCGTCGCGACATCGGACATAGTGGATGGACTGACATTTCCGGCCTACCGTTCTCTTGGTGTCGATCCAGTTCATTGTGTGGAGTGCTCAGGGGGGTAATTGGTGAGGCTAACGGCTATGTATACGACGCTTGCAGGTCTCCGATCGTCGTCCGCTTATCGCGAATCTTGACAATCAAGGACCATGCATACGATATGGACCACCTATGCGGGTCTGATGCTAAAACCGGAGGGGGTTGCTTCGGACTGCTTACTCGAAAAGGTCGACCGGCCGTTTTAAGCTTGACGCAGATGGATCCGTGTACCATGGTTACAAATAATACAGCGACCAGAGACGCCGTATGGTAATATCGGTCGTATTCGGGTAAATTAGGAATCGTAGGCTGTCGGCCGGAAGGCCAAGGGACAAAGTATATGCGATGGCAGCAAGAAGGGGCTATTGTTATTATGATTATGATGGTCCGAAGGACAGCTTGTCTCAGAGACTAATTTGAGTTTGGCTTAGCCCAACTCAAACCGGGAGACTGGTTGTCCCAGACGACTGAGATTATAGTGAACTCGCTGCCTAGAGTCACTTAGCTGCACCTAGCTGGGCCCACTGCATTACGACCCGTATTGGCAGTGGCTTCAACAGCAGAAGATCGCCGTCTGAAGAAGGATTCGCCGTCGCGCACGGGGAGGTTGACGGACGCCATTTGGCGAGGCGACAGAGACGAGAAACAGCGCTCCAAAAAATGCTTGATTGGACGAAGCAAAAGCCTGGTTGTGCAGAAAGCACAGGCCACATGCCGACCCATGCAAGCGATGCAGCTGGAGGACTTTTGACTTTGGACGATGGATTTTCGAGAACGAATCCAGAAGCTGGAATAGCTGACTCGCGACTCATGAATCATGACTGCGGCGGACAGGTCAGGAGGATCATGACCAAGACATGTCTTGGTGCGGATTGAACATAAGTGAGTGTATGGTCTGTAGATATGCAGATATGTCTGGATAACTGTAAGTGAAGGTGAAACTCTACAGAGAGTACTCCGTAATGGATACAGACTGTAGGACATGCGGCGTGGCAATTAAATCATATGCGCACGCACCAGATCCACCGGACGGGGGAAATGACCGAGGGCAGTTTCGTTTTGGCGTGGGCGGTGGGGCTGCGGGTGCCGCATCGACCATCGTGCAGATGGCTCCTCGCAGTCTACACACGCACCGGTGCTATGTACGAGCACGCACTGCTGGGAGTCCCCGCAAGACAGGCTTCACAGCCTCAGATGCTTTTAATTTATTCGCTATTTTTACTGGCATTTTTAGGTTTGCATGTATGATTATTATTATTATTGCCATAATAATATCCGTCTGGAATGATTCCGTGGCTGTATTGTATGCTTTTCATCTCCTACGGCGGCAAACGTGCAGGAAATCGTCCGAGGCAGCCCAGGAAAAACTGGAGCCATCCATGGATAGATGATTATTATCCCCATTACTAGAAACAGACTGTAAGAATTATTCTCCTGGAGCTGTCTTAATATCACTTCCTTTTCTTCTCCTCATCCCCATCCTAGCTCATCTTTACCTCCCTTTCCGGAATCCCTCCCTCTCTTCCGGCGGTGTTTGCTCCGGTCTCTACGCTGCATCTCATTCCCATCTTTCTTCCCATCCGGGAGCTTTAGTCCAAGCTCATTTATTGCGCGTCCCGGACTATCCCCCCGCTATATACGTCTATACATACGTCTTCTGGCCCGATTCGAGTAATCTGCCAGATATTACGGAGCAATCACCATTTCCCCTCCTGCTTCAGCGGCCAGCTAGTCCGTCCATCGTCCCCATCCACCGTCCTTTCCCCTCTCTCCTCATCTGCCGTCAATGCTTCAGGAGAGAAGCTAGATGTGGCTCTTGATCCCGACCGAATCCCGACAAGTTAACTGTTTGCGATCCATTGCTTGTGGTTTGATTGGCGTCGTCTGTCGTACGCCTTCACTTGCTCCGATCCTCTCCACCGGCCGCTCTCCCAACGTCGTCTACGGCGGGTAGACGGACTATTTTATAATAATTTTTTTCCCCCTGCCACCATTTTCTCTCTTTTTCTTTTTCCCTCTCTCTTCCCCTCTCGCCTGGGCGTCTCTTCGTCGTCGCCAGCCGCAGTCCCGGTTTACGGAGTACCGAGCTGCTTCTGTTTGTTTCACTCTTCCCCCTGATCCCTCGCTCCCATATCCCCTCTTACCCCCCGGCATTATGTCGGGGTTAACTAATGGGCTGCGTGGGGGAGTCCGTCCGACCAAGTCCGCTGCATATCCTTCCTTGTCCTTCCTCTCTCCAGAATCAGAGACCTCTCCATCAACCGCTGCTCCCATCATGCAGATACCTCCCGCATCCGAATTCAATCCCTCCTCCCAGCTGTCCGACGGCTTCTCCATCGACTCTAATTTCGGCCAGTCCGCCTCCTCCCATCACACTCAGGGTCTGCTCCAAGACTCTCTCTTCCCCGAATGGAAGAACGATGCCTCCCCTTCCGGCTTCGAGAACCCGGAGGAGATGCAGAAGAAGGATCCATTGGCCACCCAGATTTGGAAGCTATACTCGAGGACCAAAGCCCGCTTGCCGAACCAGGAGCGCATGGAGAATCTTACTTGGCGTATGATGGCCATGAGTTTGAAGCGTAGAGAATCTTCTCGGCAGTCCCAGTAGGTCCTATTCTTTCTTTTTTTTTTTTTTCTCTTCTCGCCCCTAGTCCACTTAATTCCACAACTGCGAGGAAGTATTCTCATGAGTCACGTACAGTGCGCCTCAACCGAAACAACAACCCCCAGCCACCAGCGGCATCTCTCAACTACGCCAGTTTGATAGGATGGCTATCTCCGGTTCGTCGCCTCCGTCGAAATCCAGTCCCGCGCCATCGGATGATCCCATGAACATCGATGACTTCATCGTTCCCATCGAATCTCCTGTGGAACAACCCATGTCTCCTCCCACGGATAGAGCAAACTCGACCAATTCTGCTGCCATCCCTATAAAAGGTCGCAAAGATCAGCCCCAACCTGAGGCTGCGACCACCGTTCCGGCCTCATTCCATCACCCGTTGCAGGATCAGCGCAGGGAGAACGAGTTCGGCTATGTCCAGCGCCGAGTGCGCAAGACGAGCATCGACGACCGCCAGTTCCTCGCCAACAGCCTTCAGGTTCCGAACCGCAAGCGTCCGGCCGAGTCGTCTCCCCAGATTCCACCCGTGACCAATAGCATGCTAGGCAACGATGCCAACTTGTCGGGTGGTGTGCCCGACTACACGCTGGACCATCCCTCGTCGGGCTTCGCACACCACACATCGTCCAGCCTGTCTTTTGGTCTGGACACGATGAATAACCTCAACGAAGACCCTATCCTTTCTGCTTCTGGTCCATACCAACAGCAGCAGTTCACCTTTTCTCCTGTCGAGTCCCCCATGACCACGGGTAATCCCTTTGCCAACATCTACGCACACACCCCCATGGGCTCGTCTCTCAACTCCACCGAGTTCTTCTCGCCGCCGCCATCGGGCTATCAATCCGCTGCATCCACCCCCCAGCCTATCTACGAGAACGAGCAGAGCATGTACTTTGACAACCCCGTGGTTGACGTCCGTAGTCAGCGGCGCATCCCCAATTATGTAGCGCACCGGTCCTCGAACCTGTCCGCTTCTCTGCAGCACCGGTATCTGTACAACGGCAACGGTGACCAGCACTTCAGCGGACCAACTACGGGCGTGCGCTCGCCCGGTTTCTCGGTGAGCAGCCAACCCCAACACGTCGATCCGTCGCAGGTGCTGGGACAAGACTTCTCTACTGCCCCGTCCCACTCTGGCATGAACCTGACGACGGGCGACAACCGCATGTTTTCATTCGGTGCTGACTCCGACAATGAGGATGATGAGGGCAATGTCTTCCCCGACCGCGGCCTGGGAATGACGGCCGATTTCAGCGGCATGGACGACTTGTCAGGTGATCAGAATCTGCCGTGGGATACCCAGTTTTCCGCATCGTACAACTCGATGCCTGCTTTCCCCGGCCAGCATCGCAAGCATGTGACCATCGGGGCTGCTGATCTGATGGATACATCACGCGACTGGAACCAGGGCGGCAGCCTACATCGTGCTCACGGATCGGCGGCCTCTGTTAGCGAAGTTCGCAACCGCGAGCAGGATCCGCGTCGACAGAAGATCGCCCGGACGATGTCGTCACCCAACACCGGTCAGCTGGTGCGCGGAGCCGCAAACAGCGCCTCGCCCAATACGCCTCCCGAGTCTGGGGTTAACAGTACTCTACCGTCCCGTCCCGCCAGTGCCACGGGCTCTAAGAACAATGAACAGAACGGCAACGGTAACAACAATAATGGTGGCCCCACGACCTGCACCAATTGCTTTACACAAACGACACCGTTGTGGCGTCGCAACCCAGAGGGACAACCGCTCTGCAACGCATGCGGCCTGTTCCTGAAGCTTCACGGTGTAGTCCGACCGCTATCACTCAAGACAGACGTCATCAAGAAACGGAACCGCAGCAGTGCCAACAGTCTTGCCGTCGGTGTCTCTTCCCGGTCGGCCAAGAAGTCTTCACGCAAGAACTCGGTTCAACAAACCACTGCCACAACGCCCACGTCGAGTCGTGCGCAGAGCGGTACAGCGTCCTCCGAATCTCCGCCATCTGTCCCTAACTCAGCAGCTTCTCCAGGCGCCCTCCAGGGTTCAGGGAAAAACGGGGTTGTGCCAATCGCCGCCGCTCCTCCTAAGGCGACATCACAAAACCGCAACTCGGTGCTCATGGCTCCTAAACGCCAGCGGCGTCAAACAGGTGGTGCTGATTCTGAAGCCTCTGATGAGACTTCTAAGCCCACTTCGTCGGGACGTTCCAAAGTTGTACCTTTGGCGCCTGCTATGCCTCCTGCAGCGACGAACCCTGCAAATCACAGTATTGCAGGCGGACAGGGTGCAAGTCAGGAATGGGAGTGGTTGACTATGAGTTTGTGATTGACAAATTGCCAATCATTCGGTTTTCTTTTTTTTTCCTTTTTGGCTTTTCTATTCTGCAACTTTCTTTGTTTCATATGCTTATTATAGACTGGACGGGAAAGGGGTCTGGTCAAAACCACGCGAGAATCTCCATATTAGAGCGAACGCAGTGTTTTGTCGGCAAAATTTTCACGAGGTTCAATTTATGCTCATTACGAACCGTTTCAAGGCGACGACTTTTTTAACCTTGGATCCAAAATACGGTGTGTTCTCTCTATTGACAGGAATGGACCTGTCTGCGCCCGAGGTCTTTTTGACGAAGGTTGATATGACGTGATGCAAATGCCTTACTATTTTCCTTACCGCTGCTCTTTCATTACAATCAATCGGTCTATTCGGCTCCTCGGGGTTTTCACTTCGACAGAACAACATGGTGGGATGAAACTGGGAAGTGGGAAGAGACTGGATCTCATATTAACGTCTGACGGATTTTTTGTCATTTTCATTTTCTTTTCTTCTGTGTTTTCTCACCTCTCAATCTCACCGTGTGGGACTGCGAGGTTATAATCTTGGATACAGATGGGTTTTTATTTTCATGTTATATCTGTCGTATGTTGTGTCTGATTGTGCTTTTGATTGATACAATCGCGTCTGTTCCGGACCCGCCCCTTTTGCTTTACTTGTTCGTCTTTTTTTTTTTTTTTTTTTTCCGGAAATTCTCTCTTCTCTTACCTTTGCATGTCGTTTCGTCTCTTCCTGTTTTTAGATCAGGGGTTCTGGGTACCGGACAGAAGTGCGCATCTCCTTGTGTCTTTTGACATTCTGCATTTCCATTTTTTCTCATTCCTGTTCTGCTGGTGAGGTGATGGTACATAATTATCTATTCATTTATTATAGTTTCAACCTCTCAATCAATCTATTCATTCATTTAAATTTTCTCCACTTGTAATATAAATCTGTGTTATGTTGGAGGCGCAAGGGCTGAGGCTAGATAGAAATGAATGCCATGCATATGAATAAATGTATCCCAACATGTTTGTCAACGAGTATATATTATATGGGTGAAAGAAGGAATAGACAGTGTAATTACAAGCCATGCGTCAAGAGTAGATAATAAGTAATACCAACACTAAACATGTACTATGCAATAGAGTAACTGGCAGGTAGAAATCAAAACAAGTGTGAAGACCCCCCCATCTTAGACTTGTCTTTCTGCAATTATGCTGACCACAATAAGGAAGGACTACTTTGCGGATTAGATAAAATCTACAATAACAGTAGTAGTTAGCGTTCCGAAGAAGATAGTTAAACGTATGCCATGGATTCAATTCTATTCAACAATAATTCTTCTTTGGTATGTATATCTGTACAGTACAGAATGGATTTAAAGGGTATCAGCAGTCAAGTCAGTCAGTCAATTAGGAATCGCCATGAACGAGAATTCCACCCATTTTACCACTGCATACATGGGGGCCATGATTCCAAAGTCCATATGTATATATAATATATCCATAGCATCAGGCCGGCCGTAAATTCATGACATGTTTATTAATAAAAATAATGTAAAACACAATACACACCACAGATACAGACTTGGATTCAATTCGGATTCAGATTTCATGTTGGCGGACGACGACCTTGTGGATGATGACCATGACCGAACTGATCCGTTGTCTGCTGCGGTCCCATCGCCACTCCGGCGTCCATACCCATATTCATCCCCATGCTCATATCCATGCCCATGCACATTCCCATTCCCATTCCAAGCCCCATCCCATTATCCGGTGTGTACATTGCATATGGAATATTTAAATTCGCGTCGGCCATGTTGTTCATGCCCTGCCACGCCGTATAGCCCAGGGGCGGTTGCGGTTGACCGGCGTACGAGGCGGACACCGGCGAGGGTTGATGAAATTCAGGAGGCGGCGGGCTGCTGTGCGGGTTCATGTGTAAGGGGGAGTTGGGGAAAGATTGGTGTGGAGGCGGGGGGCTCTGAGAACCCATATTCATGTTCATGCTCACAGGTGAATTCGAGAACATATGCGCCGGGCTGGTCATGCTGCGTCTCGGATCTGGAGGGCTAATTTGCTGCGCGAACTGATCAGGAGAGTACGGCGAGGGCATCTCCGCGGGCGTGGGGAAGGACATCGATCGTGTTGGCTGCTGAAACGGCACTTGCCACACTTGAGGACCGCTCTGTTGTATGGTATATGTCGAGGCGGGCAGTGGTGACCGTGATCCACTAGCAGCGACAGCAGCACTATTCAAAGCATCTTGCTGGCTCGGGACCGTTGGTGGATTGGGCGGAATTGGGGCGATTGGTGCTCCTCTCGGGTTCCATAGGTTTGGTTGCAGATTCAACATCTGCTGTTGTTCCTCCGTCAAACTGCCCAGAAACTGCGTGTCCGGTACAGCAGCGAATTCATTCCATGGGATGGATGGATCGAGCGGCGCGTGTGCAGCGTAATCTGCCACAGATGCTACATTCCGATCTGAGTGACAGCGAAAGTCAGCCTGTTGTTTTTCTCATACCAATCGTACAACTCCTCTTCCTCCGTCTCACATTGCTTTTTCTCTCTTGTCCCCCCCCCCCCCTTTTTTCCCCTTTTCTAACACAGAATAAACGATCTAAAGATGGGCTCGCACCAACCTGTAGTAAACGGCACCTGATTACCGACATATTTAGCTGCATCGAACGCCGGCGCTCCTGGACCAGGACTTAACGAGACCGCTTGATGGGTAAAGAACGTATTAGGTTGTTCTGCACGATGCCCCGAGGTAGTCGAGGCCGCTGTTGACGGGAAAGCTGTCGGCAGCGTATCTGCTCTCGAAGCTGGCCGTGATTTTTTCTCCGCAGGCGGTTGTTGGTCGACGGGATAGTATTTGCATTCCTTCCTGAGTTTTATACAATCCACGCATCGTCCCTGAGGATCATCTGGTGCAACTTCACATCGGATTTTTCTTCGCCGGCAATGCACTGTGAAATTTCAAGGCGTGAGTAAAACCAATCTGGCAGGACGCAAAGCAAAAATCTGTGAGATGTGAGATGGACAAAGAGTCATTGCCATCTGAAAAGCCAACGAGTGGTGTGCTTTCTCTACTGACCACATGCAACAGACGTTCGATGATACCCTAGTTTGTTGCGCTTCTTTTCGGTGTTTGGAGCGTTGGGGCCTTTCATGGCCGCTTCTGGAGATTTCACTGTCACTTCTGTATATTCGACGACTCCGGGCATCGCTCCCGGGAGATGGAAGCCTCAGCACTGTTTGCTGCCGACCGCAGGAGCATCAATTCTCCCAACGTTCCCACGACTTGCCTGCAAGGCGTTGCGTACTCGTTGATTCGGAAGGGAGGCGATAGTGGCGAGGAAGCGACCCCAAATTCCATGCGATTACTCGTATAACAGCAGTGGAAAGCAGATGAAAGGCTAGCGCTGGCCTTCTTAACCCTTCTCCACACGGATCTTCCAAATATGCATAAGTAGCCCAATCGCACACACCCTTGAAAAATGAAAACGACACCCAATGATAACCAAGCACGTCGTCGGGGTTTTCCGTCCGCGGTACAGGCTGGGCGTAAGTAAGACGGGGGAGTAGTGACTTGCGCAAAGTGAAAGAAGACGAGAGTGTATAAGAATTATTTATCCCCTCGAGCTGGGGTTCAGGATGGATGCGAACCCATCGACTAGGACGAGAAGAGGGATGGTTATTAAAAGGGGGGCTGTGATTACAGACGAGCGACTCTGTATGCAGAAGTAAAGTAATTCCCTACTCCATAACCCGTTAGAGAGAAGAGCAGTTAGCAGACAAAGCAGCAAACCAATAGGAGTGTCTGCGAGGGTGAAACACACCAGGGGTTCTGCGTCCCTGCTCTCGTTCTTCACTCTTGAGTTTGGGATAAATAAATGGAGATAAAATGTGTCTAATTATAATGCGGTCTTGAATCCAAGAATAGATCTCGTTGCTCGACTGCTACCTTTGCATGCCGGAATCTGAGAAAATGGATGGGTCATCATAATCCCACCGAGATGAAGCCGATTGACTGTGGTTACAGTTCATGGTGGAAGATCTCCCTTCATTTTTCTTTTCTTGGTTCCAAATTTCCACGTTTTCTTTATAAATTTAGTCAACACGGCGTATGAAATTACTCCGCACAGAGTGCCAATACCACCTTGACATGTCGATCTCGAAGGAGAAAGAGCATATGGCCAACTTTGGAGGGCAATGGTAATTTTTTCCCCTTTGAAGCTGACTGTCAAGTTGGTGGTGCATATGCTTGGGGTTTGAACCAATAAAGTGTGATAAGCTTATTCTCAGTTCTGTCTTGTGATGCACGGCAGCAGCACAATGCACCTCTTTCAAGTTGAGAAATTGAAAGCGTTCTCTACTCCGTAAAAGCCCTGGAACATCAATCGGCCATTGACTTTGAGACGTGGTTCTCTGCTCCATGCCGGCAGACCTGGGGGTGGAGGAAATGTCGAACAGCATAATAATAGTCTACGGCGCTGCACGATTGATGTCCCAAATGGCGGTGGATCCAACTTCGCCACGCTAAATGGAGCCATTGCGCCCGTCGGCAGAGGAAAGCCCCCGAAAAAAGATCGCAGAGATATTATTCGTATACCGAGGCTGCGAATGCATAGACTATCGAAGAACTCGACCATATCCACCATAATAACCATGGCTGCGGTATGAGTCCGGTCTGTAGAAGTAACAACGGCCTCAGGTACAATCCGCACGGAGTACCCGGGGGCATGGTTCCACAACGCCAAGAGACACATCGTCATCACTGACTAGAGGAATCAGCCTGTGAGCTTGAAGTCCGGAGTATTAGAGTGTTTTGAATTTCTGAAACATCAGCCTCCAGATGGAGAAAAGTAATAATCAGAGGCTTCAGTGCCTAAGTGGGGGGTTGCACCTTCGGGCACTTTGTCCCCGAAGGTTTGATTAAGGGTAATATCAGCGCAGCATGGCCCCTTGGCCAGAGGTCTTGGCACAAGCCATGGCCAAAGGTTAGATAAAAAATATGGAGCCCACCAGAACCGCCGAATGGGCAAGATCTCATGGAAGCCTTGGAAGGAAATATTATTTGGTATGGCATAGGCAGGAAGCCTGAAGAGGGAAGTATGTCAGGACAGCGTGGTACGTAGCTGCATGGGCCATGGAGTGCATGCATGTACCATGCGCCATGCATGCACTGCAACTATCTTGGAGCTAGGCCTGGAGGATGATTGCATGATTCTGCACCCCGTCTGGTCCAGCGTCCCAAGCGTCGAATCGCAGGTCATGTCGAGGTTCAAGCCCACAACGGAATCCAGCGCCGAGTTTTCTGCAGAGAGGCAAAAGAACGAGACACCTATCGAAAGGGGATCTCAACGCCCTGTCGCCTGGGTAAGACTGGTGTCTCCGCAGGAGCGTTTGAGGGATCAGCGTTTGAAGGCTGACTCGAGAGGAAGAGATGACGTTGATGCCAAAGACACGAGGAGAGAAGAAAAGCGCGATGTTGATTAGTCAGCCATGCATAAGCATAACTATTAGCCAGACCCGACATCTCTTTCCAGTCTGGGACTAGCGCTAGCAGTGCTCTTCCCAAATAGGAAGTAGCTGTTCGGCTGGAGAATAAATTCCGTTTTGGGATGCGCTAAGCCATCGATGGACTAGTATTGTCTCCTAGTACACATTCGGACCTGCGCTGTCCAATAATAACGAATGTCGATCTTTCATGCATCATGATAATTTTCAATATACGCAGTACTCCGATGATAGGCCCTCCAACTACTAGCAGCTGCACATCCTACTTTGGAGGCGTGGGGGTGATGAGGATCGCGAATAGAGAAACTCCGGCGAGTGGTCCCCGTGCTCGCTTCGTAGCCGTGCGATTAAATAGATCTTGCTAACCGATGATGGAAAGAATAAGCTGATTTGGGATGGTGGGTTTTGAAAAGAGTGAACCGTCTGAGGGGCTGAAGGTCCCTAATGATTGGATTCTCATAGTTAGAAGCCGAGGATAGTATAAGGACATTGTATATAGGCTGTTATAACCTAGCAGGCCAATCTTATTGCCAAGAAGAATTGGTGAGGGTTGTGGGAATGAATTAATCGTTAATGCCAAATGGACCTGAACAAAAACTTCCACAGCCTACGGAGTAGTAAGAGAGGCAACGCAACCTGGGCTTACTAGCTATTATAAATTGTAAGAAGATCGGCGTGTCATTACGATTATTACCATTGTGCCCGCAGAGCATAGATCATCTCAGGTCAATCGATGTTGATGTTGTAAAAGTTGTCCATGGACTTGCTCATTCTCCAATGTGAATAACAGGATACCTCTCGAATTGCAGCAGAGTCGATCCCAACAGATGTACATCATGCCCATGCCCATGCAAATGGTTTGTTATCGTCGCACTGTCAACGAAGTAACTTGGTAATACTAGACACAGGCCAAGAAGAGGACAGAGCTCTTGCAGTGCATCTGATATTTTACTGGCGGTACATCGAGCTTGGCCAGGTGAAGATATCTTCAAATGCCGGATCCAAAACGCCTTGATTGCCACGGATTGCATGTGTTTCGAGTGTTTTGATCTGTCGTGAGTCAGCATGCTTCGTGAAGCTTAATAGGCCTTCCAATGGCCGGGACATGTTTCGAGATGAAACTAACTTATGCTCTTCAGTGAACTAGGTACCGATAGCCACTGAATTCGATGATCTGCGGCCCAAAAAAAAAAAGAAATGATATCCCTGACTGTGTCAACCCAGAGAGGAATGTTGCCCCAACGCATTGTCGGATTTACCAGCTGGCTCTGGTTGTTGTTCTCTGGGAATGCTCGTAACACTTTGAAACTGCCCCGAAGGCACCACTCAGCAATGAGACCCCGGTTCACTTTACTGTTCCACAACTTATTGAGACGACACAAGATTCGCACTGCAGACATGGGCCACTGCATCCGCATACAAGGGCAGTCCTGCGGCAAGCACTTGGAAAAAAAAAACACTCTCGTCTCCAAGCCAGCCCTCAGTTCGAGATCATTAACCGCATCCTGACATGCATCCAGATGGAGAAATTTGAACTGATAGGCGAGGAGGCCTTTGAATGCATGTGGATTCAAACCCAATACATCCTTTTCATAAATGTGGCCGGGTATCGGTGCCTTGAATAGTCTGGCTAAAGAAGCCAAATATATCTGCTGTATGTAAAGTGTCGTCAGTGTCTAACGCAAGATTTAGAGCATATGTTGATTGGATTCACTGCAATCAACAGAATGGCATTTGTTAGAGATTCGAATTCGGTAGAATCTAGTGGCCCAGTTAGCCTAAGATGGAGTTGGTATCCTTGGAGACAATCCTCTCCCTTCCCCGTAGCCTAGCTCAATTATCAATTCTCGTGAGAGAAGAGTCAGTCCTTCAGCGTATGAATCATTCCTCTCTGCTTCACCATCAGCTAATCAGATAAATATAGCACAATCTGCTTCTGACCGTCCCTTTTGCAAATGCCTTTCCTTGCCTCCATAAGACAACACCATACCGGCATATTCAGACCAATTCATCGCCCAGCTTCAGCCATGTTGGATGTTAGGTAAGCCTATTGCTAACGAGCTAATCCAGGCAGCCTTTTGGCGTTAGTTTCTTCCCTCTGATGGTTCTTTATCCAACCTTCTTTTGTTACATATCCTGGAACACATGTCTTCCAGTGTGGCTCCTTCTCCCTTAAAATCCGGAATACATAGTGCCATAATGGACGGGACTCAGCTCATAATTCCCAGGCAATGGATCCAAATCGATGATATGCTAATCCCCGTGTAAGTTTAAAGTATGGCGTTGAGACAAATAAGAAAGCCCTCGTGGCACTGGCCCATGCCATGCGATAAACAAAACATATATCTTGCAGAAATTTTTTCCTTTCATGTACATACTATCTGACCCAATCCAGCATTGCTTGTCTATGTCCATTCCATTATGTCGATTCAAAAGTATATTCCGGCAGGTTGGATATGGCCTGCTTCTTGGAAATGCGCAGTTTCCATTTAATTGCACAGAAAGAGAGCCAGGCAAGGGACAATATGGTTCTAAACACTTGTCAGCGAACCTCAATTTGGAACATGAAAATTTCCTATCTTGCTACCTGACATTGAACAGCAATGCGTGGAGCATACCGATCTCTGCTCTGAAGCAGTTTCTTTAATGCGGAGATTCCAGGAATTCTTGTCAGTTTTTGGCTCATCCCTAAGTCTGCAATTGTCGATACACAGACTGAAGAGAACCTGTCTATGCCTCTCAAGGGTCTGACGAGACAGCAGGCCAGATTGGGAACCCTATGACTTGGTGTTATACTTCTGAGAGTAGTTCAACGTACTTTAATTAGGGATATTCGAAAAGGCTAGCAGCGCTTGGACCTGGAAACGGTCATTGTAGATTGCCCACCGGGAACTTTAAGAGTAGCTTGCTCGTTGCGCCTGACATTCTCTGAACCATATACATTAAGGTCCAGGAACCGAAGTCTTGCAGACCATCAAGACTTGAGCATAAATGCCATTGTATCTGGCCAGGCCAATGTACTGACATACCTAGAAACGACAAGAAGATGCTGAATCTGACAGCGTCATGATGGCCAATAGTTTGATGTTGGCTTAACGGTGTGTTGCGTGAAAGCCGTCAAGCCTGACGGGGGGTTCCACTATCCTACGACGTATATTTGGCAAGTATTCATTAATGGTTTGGCTTGGCTTGGCTTGGCTTAGATTCCTATGAAATTGGCTGGCACTGGTCAGATAAGACTTGCGAGTTATTTCCGCAACTAGACAATTTAATAATATTATTCCTTCATGTCGACCAGAATTCATGGGTAGGGATGTCTGGCTGCCGCAATCTTAGCGTTTCTGGACGGTGGTTCTGCGTTATTATTATTGTCCGAGAATGACGATTGGAAGGATCTATGTATATTGTACGATATGATACCGACAGGATGGTGCTGTTCTCCCGGTTGGACGTCCTCCAAATGGCAATCTGCAGGTATCCATTCAGCTGCACTGGTGGATCGTAGCGAACTTTCGCTGTTTTCGCACCACGTTTTGGAGCGCGAATCATGGTAGATCACTCCTATTGAGGGTCGACATCCTGCATGGACTAGTGCCATACGACTAATGCTCGATTGTAGTCGTGTTGGGATGTCTTGAGACCAGTCATTCGACCATGCGCTGTGCATTGTCGGTGCGACTTCGGAGTTAAACCGCGGCAGACACCGTTGCAATAATAATACCAGGTGAGGAGGCTTCTTTTCTGTTCGAGAGTCATTATTCGTCCAGAACATGCCGGATCCAGTCATTCTCGTCGACAGCGGTGCAGACTAGTAAGTGATCTCCGTGGTTATTGGGTCGAGTGGATGCGTGTTCTCGCTTACACCCGGCACAACGCTAGTTTTTACCTTTTCCACCTCGTATTCTCAAATGTTAAAGAATCCCTATTCTGGAAAGGAGAAGCATGGGGTTGAAGCTGACAGGTACGCAGATTATGAGCAAATGCTAACTGTGTAGTCTGGGGACCTATACCGTCAGTATAGACATGTATGCATGTAAGGAATAATAGGTATTGCTGGTATTATTCCGTACCTGGATATGTCCATTTAGACGTACTCGCGGTGGAGACCAATCTCCTGCAGCTACAGGTGTTTGCCGGAAGACCCGTCATATCATCTCGCACAATTTGCACAGAGGATTGTATCTTCCGAGCTGGCAGTGGTGGACGTACGGAGTCCTCCGTACCATCAGTGCAAGATATGCTGTTAATCGCCGTACCGCAGATACCGCAGGATATCAAGTCCTGGACGGAAACGTGAAGGGTTGCAGTCGGTGGTCCGTACGGGCTTCTCTGCTCATCTGATGCGCATTGGCCAGGCCTGGGCATCGAGGCTTCTGGACCCTCCGGAAAATCATAATAATAAACAGAGATTGAGGGTGAGAATAGACTGTATCATTGCGTCTCATGAAAAATACCACTTTGTGGACTGATCCAAAGACGGATTATTGACTTTGGCTGCCTCTTCCTCAGCATAGTACGTACACGCGAGACCTCACCGGCCTCGACCAGGCACGGAAGAGTAATTAATTACCCCCGAGTCACGGAAGTATAATTGCGTATTACTGCTGTATTTCCCATACGCCATATCACAGTTATCGCCACGGCGTCCAGCACCCAAAGACAAGCGGTGTCCTAATGCTCCGGGCTCGCGTGGAGGAGCCGACACCGACATAGCATAATACGGCGTAGAACCTAGGTTGTGATGGTCATTCTGTTTCCAATGCGATCGTGGAAGGAATGGGATCTTCGCGGATTCCAGCTGTTGCTAAGCTTAATCGCAGTTTCCACCAAACAGGGACAGTCGTCAGCCATCGATTTGATGGGCGCTCGGGGAGGCGTGAAGATCAGTATGACACCTCCCCAAATCTTCATTTAGAGTGTGTACACAACTCTCGGCGGCAGCGTACAGTGCACATACGATGTACCACATACGTACACCGTACATGCAATGAAGCAAGAAGAGCTACTAATCTGCCCTCCCATCCACCATCTGCCACGCACGTACAGGGTCGGGATCAGGACACGCAGAAAAGCTGGAAATGGAGGCGAGCAGGGATCTGGCATTGGACTGGACTCGTGGCCCGCCGACTTGGTTGGTAGTTGCTGCCGAATAGACTTCTGCTAGCCCATGGCTACGTCTTTATTTGCCTCTCCTTTTCCGGACTCAGCGTCCCGGACCCGCGGCGCATTGCAATTACTATTCCTGCGGTTCTCCGCCGCTTTCAGCCTCTTATCTATTATTATCGCGTCGCTTCGTTTCTTTTTTTGGGTTGTGTTGTTGAGTCCCGTTCATTTCCCCAACCAAGGCCATAGTGGGATCGGCCTGTCAGCTTGGGATGCAGAAGAAGGGGGAATAGCGAGCTCTGAACGAGTAGTATGATGATCGTAGACGATAGCGCCCTTCTAGGCCATAAAAATAGCAGTAGAGATCTCGGCTGGAAGCTGGACGTTGTCGGGGGATTCCAGTTCCAGGGAAAAAGGAAAGACAAAGCGAATCTCTGGGTCTCCGTATTTCACATTCCGTTATTTACTGTTACATACTGTACGGACAGAATTACCAATATTACATCCATCCGGACCTCCAACACCCTCACGCTCGCTTCTCTTCGCTCTCGTCTCCTCTTCGATCTCCCATTCTCGCAGATTCATCATTGCGTCGTTTTGATCTCGACGATCCAGCCAGGTACGCACTCAGCTCCGGCTCTGCACCAATCTCCAGCGCTACCAGGAACCTTCTACCTCGGGTGTACCCTCGCGTACATTCCCCTCATCACCCATCTCCTCTGTCCATTGCCTGCCAAATTAGGTCAGCATCGTCCGCTTGTGCGCCGCAGCTGTGCCCTGTCTATCTCTCTTGTCACATTGGGTCTCGTAAGCAGGCGATGCATCCGTCGCGGCTTCGTTACTCCTAACGACACCCCGTCCTTCTATCATCTCTGGAGTTGGATACAAGGCGAAAAGAAGAAAAGCGTCACCTTCTCCTCTCTCGCACGAACGACCGGACTGGTCTCGCAAATGGGCCTTCCACGGCGTTGATGACTTGGTGATTGGTTGCGCGACTGAATCTACGTGAAAAGACGACTGCCAGGACGAAAGAGGGAACATCTACAAGGGAAAGAGAAAAATAGAAGACCCCGTGCCCGGAACGTTCGTTCTTTTTGGCCATCTCTATCTTGACTGTCCACGTTCCATCCAGTCACTTTCAGCGGTCGCAGTAGCAGGATCGCCTTATTCACGATCTGACCGCCCCTCCTGGATCCTCCAGAGCCACCAGGAGGACCGTTGGATGGTCGGTATTGGGCTTTTGGTGCTGGAGGAAGCGCGACGTACTCCGCGCCAGGTGGGGATCTAGTCCCCAACGCTTTGCCGGTTTCTCTGTCGATGGTAACCGCAGAGATCTGCCGTCCTCTGGCATTTTCGAAATATCCATCTGTCAACCTGGCTGCACTCGCAATTCCGCCTCCCGGGATGGGGCAGGCGCTTGAAGCACTGGCAACTCCGCAGTCATTGAACGCTCGCAGACCCGAGGCTCCCAGTCTTCCCAGCTTCGAACTTCCCCCGCCCAATTTCCAGATTGGCGGGTTGACTCCTAAGTTCTCATCTTCGCAGCCTAGCATTCATCCTCCATCCAGTGCCGGTGTCACCAATCTGCTCACTCCCCCGGAAACGAGTCAACCCGGAGACGGGACAAACCAATTGCAACCGGTGACTGCTAGTTCTGCATTACCTTCGGGGTACACTCCAGCTTACTGGCCAGGGCACAATCCATACTCCGGCGTCTCGGGGCCACCTCAGCATTGGGCAACTGGTGTCAATGCGGTGTATCCTCCACGAGCTGTTTTTTCTCCACCATTAGGGCAGTACGGACGTGATACCTCGACGGTGGCTTCTCCCCCCACAACAGACGCAATGCCACAACAGGCGTATGATATTAACCAATTGCCCCCACTCCAACAACCACTTCCTATTCCGTCATCCAATATCCCCACTGCTACGCAGCAGCAACAGCAGCAACAACAACAACAACAACAACAACAACAACAACAACAACAACAACAACAACAGCAACAGCAACAGCAAGCTATGGCAATGATGAATGCCCAAAGTGCGCCGCAACGCAAGCCGACCGCATCTCCTCAGTCCCTGGCCTCGGCTGATCCTTACGGGCCAAAACCCCAGTCGGCTGTACCTTATGGGAACTCGCCACCAATGCCCAGTGCTCACCATCAAAGCAGTTATGCATCCCCATACGGTGGGTCTCCAGCTCTAGTACATGGCGGACATGGGATCAATGCTCCCGGAAGGATGCCTCCTGGCCCAAATCACCCGAATGCTGGACCACCGCCGCAATTGGGCTACCACCGCCCGCCGTGGCCGTCGTATTCGCTTCCCGCCATGCCTGGGCCGATCATGACCAATGTACATAATCCGAACAGTCCTATGTCACTGGTTGGTGGTTTGCAGCCCGGATTCTTGGCCGGGTTCAACAGTGGACATGTTGCTAGCATGCAGCAAATGTACGGAGGACACCCTCCCCTGACTGGCCATGCACAGCCTAGTCCGGCCAATGACCGCCCATTCAAATGTGATCAATGTCCGCAAAGCTTTAACCGGAATCATGACCTAAAACGACATAAGCGGATTCATCTCTCTATAAAGCCATTCCCGTGCGCCCATTGCGACAAGAGCTTTTCCCGCAAAGATGCGTTGAAGGTATGGATAAGATTCCCCCTCAATCCTGATCTAGGTGATATAGAAATTGACTAATGTGGCATCCTGTTTAGCGTCATATTCTTGTCAAAGGCTGTGGGAAGGGTAATCCAACTGACGGCGGTGACGCGAACACAAATTCAACAAAACCTGCGGATGAGAATGCAAACCCTGCAGCAAAGGACAAGGAAAACAGTGACGATGGGAGTTCTATAGCCACGGGCGGGAATTGATCGAGGGAGACAGCGTCATTACTCTCTCCTCTCCCTATCTGTTTGGTCTCGTGGACTGGAACTGCATTTGTGAATCTATTCGCATTTCCACCCTTTCTAGTGTAGGCATCTCGTCATTGCGGTATTTCCCTCTTCCGTTTCGCTATTCATACTCCCTTTTCTCTTCCTCTGTTCCTTTTTCTTTCTCTCCCCCTTCTTCTCTTTTTTTGGTGTGTGCGTGAGCGTCCTCTGGGTTTGATAGTTGCAGGCAGCGATATTCATACGGTGCGGTTTACATGGTTTATCTGGGTTTGGGAAATCAGGGTCAAGAGGCGCGGTGGGACAAGTTTCCTATTGTTTATCTGGATGGATATTGTCTGACTCTGGACCGTTTCATATTTCTTTCGTGCTAATTATTAGGAGGAACCTCCTGGGCTTGGTTTATCTATTTGCTCATGTACATTTTCCTTTGTGTCTTCCTCTTGAAGCGAGCTGTCTTGGTCTTGATTCCCCTATTGTTCGTTTCCACTGCATATAGTGTCTGTCATTACCATGACTTGTGTGACTATGTCGTTGGTCTTTATTTACAAATTTCAGCAACGGTAGAAGAGTGCATTGCACCCAGCACTATGCTGTGTGGCATTGTTCTTTTCTTGATAATCTTTCTAGAATCTTCATCCGGGTTTATTTGGGAATTAATGAGAGGGCGCTATATGTATGCCACAGTGCCTTTTGTACAACAGCTTCGATGTTTGAAAGAGGTGCAAGGGATAGTCGTGCATATAATAATATTTAGGTCAACTGCAGAGAACAATCTACACCGTAGGTACTTCGTGTCTGTGTGTTTGCATCTAGCCGTGTTATACTTACATCACAGGAAATTATACGATGTAATTTCACCACACTATCGGGACTTGCAAAGAGAGAATGTGTGTGAGATAAGAGTGTTATATTCTACAGACTGATGCTCAGTACATCCATCTAACAACACGACCATCCACCACAGGACATACATCCACCAAAAGTCATCTCATTCAACATTCACGAATATCAAGAAGAAATATGATGCACAGACTTCCACTCATCCACCAACCCCCGATAATCCTCAACACCATACGGCTCGATCCAATCTATCAGGGACGCCTTACGCTGCGACGCGAGCCCCAGATCGCGCACGAGCAGATCCACGTACGGAATGGCATCGAAGACGAAATCGGGGTTGCGCCGTCCAAAGCCTCCTGGGTATCTGAATTTTCCGAATTCGGTGTGCAGCGCTGTTTCCCAGATGATATCTGCTGAGCGCTGTGGTTCGCCGGATTGGAATTCAGATTCGGATTCAGAGGTGAGTTTTCTCTTGTTGTCGAATGATGCGAGGATAGCCTTGGTGATGGGTAAAGGGCAGGTGACTGTCGGGGTGAGGGTGAGTCGGTCGGTGAAGTAGGCTGAAATCCAGAGTGCCTGGGTTTGGGAAATCAGTGCCGTGTTGATGGTCATGGTTATGCCCATAAAGGCGATGGATCTTTCTTTCAGCATGCTTGGGACAGGGGGCACCATGAACCGGGCGAGACGGAAGGGATGGGGCGCTGTGGCCTCGGCTGTATCGGCGAGAGGTTTGTATTTCTCGTTCGGGACGGGTTGGTCGCGGAGTCGGGGATAGAGGCGGAGGATTTCCTCGTCCGCTTGCTTGAGCAGGGTTTCGTCAAAGAGGTCAGGACTCCAGGGGAAGCCGAGGTCTTTGTCGATCCCTGTTGGCAGGAATTTGATAGGGGGAGTGGCCTTCCAGCCCGTGGAGCAGATAAGGGCCGTTGTAGGGATAGAAGAGCCTGTGGAGAGGTGGACGGTGTTCGGAGACAGGTGGTCAATGTCGGCGATGTGGATTCGGATGCTGCCGTCTCTGACCAGGTCGAAGAAGTCGGTGGGATAGTTGAGGATGCTGAGAGACGAGGCAATCCAGAACGGGCTGATCCACGGTTGGAGCTTCTTCACCTCCGGATGCCTGTCGTAGCCGTTGGCATCGATGACATCCTGGGCCAGCACTGCCCAGAACGCATCGACCAGTTTGCGGCCCAGCCAGGTGCCATGCAGGAGATGCCGAATAAAACTATGGCCGTCCGCCTCACCCCAGATACACGGACTGAACCACGTCAGAAGCCGTGTGGTGACCAGTTTCTCCAGCCACTTCTTCAGCGGCGTTACGTACGGCGGCGCCATCCAGATAGGTCCATGGCCCGACTCGCGGATAATCCAGTCCACCTGCATCCCGGACGTTGCGCAGGCATACGCTGCATCCCAGGAGGACTTGGTGCCACCGAAGATGGCCACGTGTTGGTCCTTCTTGAGCACTTCCGGCTCGTGCTCCAGGAGATCGCGACAATGGAACAGTGGAGCGCCAAATGACTCCTGCCCTTCAAACGAAGGGAGATACGCCTGAGAAGTAAGACCAGTTGCTACAATCAACCTCTTCGTCTCAATACGCGACGTTTGCTGCTCTTGCTGCTTTGTCTGGACCACCGTCAACACCCACGATCCATCCGAGCGATGCTCGGCGCTTTCTACCCTGGAATTGAGACGAATGCAATGCTGAAACTTGAAATGCTCTGTGTACTTCTCAAAATACTTCTGGAGAATATGCCCGGGAATATGTTCGCCGGGCTTCACCCCGAACATAGCTTCATCCATCGGGAAGTCACTGTACTCGTAGGTTCCCAGCATATTATTGGACTTGAGGCCCTTGTATAGCCGGTGTTTGGCCCAGACCCCCCCAACGGAGGATGCAGCTTCCAACAGCGCGACATTACTGGAGGGGTTGACTTCCAGATATGTCTTGACAGCGGCAAGTCCGCACCAGCCTGTTCCTTATTAGCTAGGTGTAGATATTAATGGGTCAATCTCTGTTGAGCGTGTACCGGCGCCGATAACCACGAGATCTATGCTCTCCATTGCAATGAGATGATAGTCTTCATACCCCTAGGCAAAAAGGAATTCGGTTTAGTAGCTGCGCTGCAGGGCAAAGGCACAGCCGCTGTCATACAGAAACAAACGCAGAGCAGTGGCGATTGACAGCCGGGTTATGCAGTTTTAAGTAGTTGATACCACCTAAGATAGTAGGGTAGTGCCTCGTATTCCAGACGCAGTAAGCCAGTGGAACTGCCCCTTCAGGGAGCTTGGCAGGACCGGCTTAGAAATAACCAGACAAAGGAAGCCGTGTGCGATGGTAACGACGATTGCCGTTCCCGACTCGCTTCCAGGCTGTACATTCCAGAGTCGGACACCTTCTAGACGCCCCGCCTTCTGGGCCCGCTGTAAACAAACAACAAATAAAAGAAAGCTAAAATGGGGGCATCATACTATGCTCGCTCCACCGCGGGACGGTTGCAATTCGGCCTTCAGGTACGGACTGTCGCCGATGTTGATCAGCGGGTTTCGCACTCTTCACAAAATCAACCACAAGACCTGTAGATAGCGTGCTGGAAGTGTCATGGACAATTGCTCATCGATGTATTCATCATAGATATGTCTGCTCAAATGCAGGGACCGTGTCGTAGTTGTCGCTATGCTGTATCATATGCAGTGTTCCTTTTGGGCTTCAATGGCATCAATCATATCATCCATAAATTGTATTGGCCTCATTTCTCGGCCCCACGGGAGAGAGAGCCTTGTCCCATAATTTCCATTCATTCCATTTGCCGTTCTAAGGTAGGTTCAACGCTTGTTTCAAGCTCCATCCGGGAGTGCCGATCACGAACCTTACTGCGTGCATGCGACGTGTCGCGCCGGGCTGTGCTTCACGTCTGCATATTCTGCACGCATATTTATCAGTACCCCAACACAATGTAGTTATGTCAGGGCATATGTATTATGTAGACAGGTATCCCCTTAGGGAATAACGAATATCTGGCAAGACCCTGTCAGCATTCAGACAAATCATATCTAGTGAAACTCAGATAGATTGGGACATCAATGCCTTGCGCAGCAAATGTCGAGTTTGTAATGATGCATCATCGTGCCTGGTAGTCTAGATCTCACTGGGTACTACCTCGGAATACTTTGCTGCATACTCGTGGGGCTTCCCCTTTCTGGTTCATCGTGGATTCCCTCGTTATGCAGGGATATTTAACTGTCACTGCCCCTGCATGGCCCATCAGTCTGAATAGAGGGCCATTTGGCATAAGAAGGGTCACCAGAGACAGACATTCAATTAGTATTCTAGCCCGGGTCGCCACTCCGTTATATTCTGCGCGTCGGGTCCGGTTCTGTGAGGAAAACACGACACCGCGACCCATGGGCAACGAATTCGTAACAGAAGCCTTCACCCTCTTGTCCATTGCCGTCGTCATCATCGCTGTGCGGACAGTGGCGCGATGGACAGCCGCGGGACCCAGGAACTTCCAGCTCGATGATTACCTGATTCTGCTGGCAGCTGTAGGTGGAAAAAGGCCTTTCATTCCCTTCACAAGTCGCAGAAATTTGCATTGCACCCAAGAGAATGGATTCTGATAGTAAATTTGCAGGTAACATATGGCCTTGAAACAGGAGCTGCATATTGTGTCGGTGCCTGGTTCCATGGACTCGCCAACAATTCCATGCCCGACGAAGCTCGTCGAACGCTTTCTCCCGACTCCGAAGAGTATCGAATGCGAGTCAACGGGTCTAAGACGCAGGTAATCGGATGGTCCTTATATACATGTCTGCTGTGGCAGTTGAAGACATGCATGGCCGTGTTTTATTCAAGATTGACGTTTGTCTCTCCCAATTTCTGTCAGTATTAAAAAAGAAAGCCACCAACAAAAAAGTAGGGACGGACTGATCAATATGCGATGGCGCGTCCGCTTCGCATACATCCTTATTGGAACCACTTATGTCGCTACCGTCCTTTCCATCCTACTCGGTTGCCATCCGATGCATAAGAATTGGCAGATCTACCCGAATCCTGGAAGTGCGTTCCCTGACCGTTTAACCCTTGCAACGAGAAAGATTGTATCCCTCTAACGAGTACAGATCATTGTCAGCCCGCAGTATCAGAGATAGACGTATATGTGACGGTTGTACTCAACGTCGCCACAGATATATACCTTATCACCATACCGACTCCTGTACTTAATCCCATTATATCTCCCTCAACAGATAGAAAGAGCACAACGTACTGACTGACCTGGCCGTATCAGATCCTGTTCAAAGCCCGCCTTCCCATCCATGAGAAGCTGGAACTTCTTGTCCTCTTCAGCGGCGGTATCTTCGTCATGGTAGCAGGCATTCTCCGTGCCGTGTTGATCTTAACCGCAGGACCAAACGGTGCCCAACAAGCCGGCAGCTGGGCCTGTCGCGAGACATTCGTCGCAATAGTCGTCAATAATGCCCCGATCGTCTACCCCACCATCCGACGGGCGCTCCGCAATCCAAACGGATGGAGCTCATTCACTCGCAGTCTCAAGTGCCACCTTCTTGGATCCAGATACCAGTCTCAATCAAGCACATATGGAGAAGGGTATCCCAGATCCACCTCAACCAAGGACATTGCCATGTCGAAGCGGAGCGAGAAACGGAGGAGATTCCGCCACCCGCTGTCTCTTCCGACCAATGCGTACACTACCAGGATTCCCACCATGACGGATAGTCAATGGGATAATCTCAGTGAGGAGCAGATGATCTTGCCCACCTTTCGACAGCAGCCACCGACTATAGCGGCGGGGAGCGTGGACTCTTTCTATAGTGAGGGGATCAAGGTCACGCAGGAGACTATTGTCGAGTCTCGAGAGAAGAAACGTGCTAACGTCACCGTGAAATGATATGATGATTCTGTATAGATATGCAGTGTACGCCGGCGTATAGTTGTTCGTTCTGTGCAGGAGATAGATGGACAGTACTCAGTTCAGTCAGTCCATCCTCAGAAAACAATCTGCGATATGATTGGTTATGTAAACTCCTCACATGTTATAAAAATAGCATGTGATATAGGCAGCCCTAAGCACTATCCTTCCATTTTAGGAAACAATTACCTGCCACTAGGGCTTCTTATGCTAAATGACTTCAACAGAAATGCATCATTGCATGCCGGTTGGAATAAAATATGATATGTCAGATGCATACATGGACCCTACAGTTTAGCGTTAATGCACTTCCTTGCAGCTGGAGTGTGGAGTGTGGACTAATCGACCATATTCCAACTCCACCAGTTCGCGCTTCAAGCTTACCAGGACAACATCTCCCAAATTGGCAGGGCATTAATCCCCATTGAGGTAATGCAGAAATTTATTAGTAAGATCCCTGTCCGACCAATCCAGCGTAAATGATCCTGACTGAGTAACGGACTAAGTCCTCGGCTCCAACAGAGAAACAGGTTCTGATACTTCGTACATTACTATAATACACACAGCACTGTACATCCAATTATACTGGCATCCTCTGAAAGTAGAAAAAATCAATGGAGACGGCGACAGTATTTACAAATGCACATTGCCCCCTTCTCTTCACTCCAACGGTAAACTCCAAAACCAGATGACCAACGCCTGACCGATGAGACATACTGGAAAGAGGAACAAAGAAAAATAAAGACGAATCACACACAGCGCTAAAGAGTCCAGAAGTTGAGAGGTCAGAACGTCGATAGAACGGGAAGACATCTCATAAGACGGAATCAACACAAGTTGAACACCGAAGAGCATATGGTGGTTCTGGACAAGGTACCCACAAAAAGAAACCAAGAAATGGGACTGTCTGGAGGTTTCCCAATATAATGACAATGCATAGGAATGCACAGAAAAAGTATGAAGCTTCAAGGAACAACAAACAACGGAAAAGTCATGGCGGCGTAACAAAGGAAAAGATAATGAATCCAAGGTTGTGTGATCAAAAAACTCGACATTGTCGATTAAAAATGGATGCATCGCATAGAAAGACAAAAAGCTTTGTAGTCCAACTCCGAGACTTTTCAAAGAAAAGGGAAAAGAGAAATTAGTAAATGAGCGACTTCGGTCAGCGACAAATAGATACTATGTGGTGCGAGCAATTGTCACACTGTAGTAAACCAAAATAGTGGAATATACACAGTCAAATGACCGCAGTTGGAAATTGTATCTCGAACAACTCAGACGAGCGAGTTATTAAATATGCGCGTGAGATTGGGCCATTCACCTGAAATTGCGGATAACTTTCTTCCCACGCGCCAGGAAAGGACTGGGCATCTCGTCCTTTTCTGGGTCCCACACTGCTGGTGGGTCATATTCGCAGGAAGATTTCAAAACCGCAGTTGCCGTAGTATGAGAGTCGCTGGAGCGTCGTTTAGCATCGTCGGCAGGGCGGCCGTTGCCTCTTGCCTGGGCAAGTTCCACCAAAGTACGGCCCCCCATATTGCGTTGCATCACAGCTTTATACATCCCATCGCCGCCGCTATGGGCCTTGGAAGGAAGTTGCTTGGTAGACTTCTTGCGGGTGGGAGATCCTGCATCAGCGGCGAGATTCGCAGAGGATGGAATCTTAGAAAGACGGCGATGTGGTGATCTTGCTTTGCCCTCACCCTGAGTTGGAGACATCTGGGGCAACCGGGAAGGATTCGGAGGAAAAATAGGAGGCTGGCTGCCCATATTTCGCATCATGGTAGTGGTATTCTGCCGAAGCAATGGTCGGTGGGGTGCTCTGAGAGGATCCGGCCGTACTCGAGGACGAGTAGGGGAAGCTAGATCAGGAGTATCGTCATCGTCATCGGAGTGTATCATGGTAGGCTCCCATCTTGACTTTTGTCGGCCTCCCTCCGCAAAGGCTCCCGAGGCACGACGCGGTGACAGTGAAAGCGATGCAATCGAAATAGGAGAGGGTTCGGCCATCTGAATGTCCATGGGAGAATCGGCCACAGTCTTGGAACGACTGAATGGTGTGCGTGTTTCCTTCTTCGTGGGCTTGTTTGCGTCTGGGGTTGGCGATTCCAATGATAACTGGCTAATGTCGGTACTGGAAGGAAAATCGGTGTCGTTGCCACTGCTGGCAGAAGATTGAGAGTCTGGATTGCTTGTCCTGAAGGCAGCTTCCCTCTTAAATTTCCCGATTTCGGCATCAACCCTTTCCTGAACCTCCAACTCGAACCTCTTTCTAAGCCTGTCAAGTTCCATTCGAACCTGTCGATCAATCTCCAGTCTCGCTTTTACTTCCCATTCCCGGCGAACGGTGTTGTCTATTTCAGCCCTCAACAATTGTTTCTCCTTTTCTAGCCTCGCGTGGGCCTGCTCTATTTCCCTCATTTTTTGGAGTGCGGTTTCTTCTCGCTTTCGCAATATCTTCCCGAAATCAGTTACTTCCTTCTCTTTGCGCATTAGGCGGATGATGGGAAGGTTAACCAAGGCCGCAGTGTCTGGACGGTGGTCTGGATTGACTCGGAGACAACTCGCGATGACATTCTTCAACTCTGGTGAATATCTATCTGGAAGAGGTGCGTACTTCCCGTCACGAATCTTTTGAATAAGCTGGATATGGGTTCTGGCGTTGAACGGCGGCTCCTTCTGGCACAGCTCATACATAATACAGCCGACAGCCCAGATGTCGGAGCGAAGAGTGTATCTCTCAGCACCGCAAATCTCAGGAGACATATAGAAGGGTGTTCCAACATAAGTCGATGCAAAGTCATGGGACCGCATAAGCTTTGATAGACCAAAATCACCAAGCTTGACACAGTTATCGGTGTCAAGGAAAATGTTTTCGGGCTTCAGATCGCGGTGTAGAATGGTGACCTGCCCTTGCTTTCCTTTGAGACCAGAGGGTTTAGGTGGTGGCCCCAGGACATTCGAGCCGACTTCTGGTGCATCGACACCGTAATGGCACCGGTACAAGGCGGTAGCCAGCTGCGACAGAATGCGCCAGACGAATTCCTCATCTGCATATTTGTTTGACCGTTTGAGATCCTTGATGACCATGCTAAGATCACCTCCCCCACAGTATTCCATGTACAAATACAGATCTTGAGTCGCCTTCAGGTGTTCTCGATGGTAGTACGCGACGATGTTTGGGTGCCGAAGGGAGCTCAGGATATTGAATTCGGCCGTGAGCTGCTCGCGCTCTTTCTGGGACATTTTGATATAGTTGATTTCCTTCCGGCAGAGAATCTGTCTCCATCATCAGCATCGCAGCTATGTAGGTAGCTATCTCAAGGGTCCTCACGAATCCATCCGATTTCCGCTTGACCTTGCGAATCACCCCAAAAGAACCACATCCTGGAGATCACAGTCAGTTGCGTCATAGTAAACAACCCAGAAATGGTATATATTACCAATCTTCTCCAATAACTCATACTTGTCCGCCTCAGCCAAAGCAATTGCCATTGTGATGACTGGCCCGAGTTGAGCTTGTGCAACAAGATGGCGATATTAAAGATTATAATAGAAGAAGAAACAGAGTAGTGCACTGAGATGAAGTGAAATCCGAGTCATCGACTGATAAGTTCTAGAAATCAAAACCTGTATTGGTTAGTAGGGTGCTGCAAAACCTGCTGGAGCAGAAAGTTGGAAACATGGAGGAACATGCAAGATCATCCGGGATTGTTTAGGTGAAGCGCTGTTGCTGAGCAACGCGTGAGCATCTGTGCCTTTCCCCTGTGGAGAAGGCGGTGAGGTTTTTGCTCTATTGCGGACCTGTGGACGCAAACAGGATGGATGGGACTATCCATCGCTGGAAGTGGACTTGATTTTGGATCTCGAAAGAATCCAAGTTTTCAAAGTCAAATGAGCTTCCATCATGGCATCGAGTGTCTTTCTGGAGAGCTGGAGAGCTTGTTAAAACTTGACACTTCGGACTCTGGAGAATCCAGGAGTTGATAATGTCAGCAACAGCACGTGATCTTGATTATCGATAAGACGGTGGTCCTCTCCATTGAACGTTCGCATTCCCCTCCTGCGACAGACCGAGGCAGACCGTCGCTGCGGACCTCCGATATGACGAATGCAACAGTCCTTTCAAAGAATGAACTGGAAATTCGCCTCCAGGACGAGAAACAACTGGTGGACGAGGGTGTCATCAAGGAGGACAATCCGCTTGACCTCAGCCTGCCATTTCGCCAACTCTGCGATGCTTGTCGGAAGGGCGACTTAAAGGTGTGCCAGGAGAAAATTAACGAGGGGGTTAATATAAATGCTCGTGACCCATATGATTATACTCCGCTGATTCTGGTGAGTGGTCAGTTTTATGCCGTCTGGTGACGAGATAATATGTCTAGATGGCTTATGATGCGCCTGTGACTGGGTGAATTGACTGTGTCTTCGCATAGGCTAGTCTTTGTGGACATTTTGATGTGGTGCGACTTCTTCTTGAATCTGGTGCTTTATGTGAGCGAGATACGTTTCAAGGTGAACGGTGAGATCTTGGTTCCTTACTCTCAGCTCGACACCTCACTAACTGAAGTATGTTGCTGTAGATGTTTGTACAATGCCTTAAACGATAGAATACGCAATCTCCTTCTTGAATATGACTATTCCAAGTCTACAGATCCTCTTCAGCCACTAGCTGCTCACATCTCTTCGCTTCTGGCTCGAGACCATCCTGTGACGTCGGATATCGTTGTGGCCGCCGCCGACGAATCTCTTCATCTGCACAAATTTATCCTCGCAGCGCGATCGTCTTATTTCCGCAAGAAGCTAGGCGCGGCTCCAGAAACGCCGTTATGGAAGTTACCAAGTGCTATTCCCCCACAGGCCTTTGGTGCAGCAATCAAATACCTTTACCTTGGAGAAGTACCTCACGATTTGCGAAGCGGACCCGGTACGGGATATACGGAATCAGAGGTTCTGACAGGGCTTGACAAGGTCGCCAGGACCTTGGAGATTGAAGATCTCTTGGATACTTTAATTGCCAATGGGGACCGCAGGTTGACCAGGCAACGGAGAGCGGCAGAAGTGGCCAAGGGCCAGCAGCAACTGAAAGAATGGTTTCAGCAGAACGTTCTTCGGAACAAGGTGGTCGTTGATATATCCAAAGCAAATGATGTGAAGTGGGATCATAATAATGCGGTTTTCGCGGATGTCTTGCTTCGGGCGGATGAGTCACCAGAAGATTTGGAGGAAGAAGACGGGGAGGTACCCAAGAATGCAGAGCGTGTTGGATCTATTCCAATCGGGCCTGCTGCAGCATCTGCAGTCAGTGTGCAAAAGGGTCGAAGTCGGAAATCGACATTCTACCCTTGCCATCGAGCAATGCTGCTCCGCTCGGAGTTCTTCAACAGCATGTTTTCTTCTACTTTCCGCGAAGCTCATGTGAAGGATTATTTGCACACCGTCCAGGTGGACTGTTCCCCCGAAGTTCTTGAAATCATCCTTACCTTCCTTTACGTGGAAGAAGTCATCATCCCGCTGGACCTGGCGGTCGATGTGCTCTTTGCCGCTGACATGCTTCTGATCGAGAAGCTGAAAACGAAAGCGGCGGTGGCCATCAGTATGGGCGGCAGCGGGAACATGTCTCAATCGGAAGCCTCAAAAACCAGGATGGCCAAGGAGGAAGAAGAACTGGATATCTACTCGATCATACGCGCGGCATGGTTAACGCGTGTGCAGCGATTGGAGGAATTCGCCGCACGGTACATCGCGTACCATCTAGAGGCGCACATTGACTCTGCCGAATTCGCAGAGTTGATCCGGGAATCTGCGGCGCGTATCCAGGGGAGACAGGAGACAGACTCGATTGAATTGTTGGATGACATCAGATACTATCTCGGGGAGCGATACCGGCTACGATTCGACGACGCGGGACTCGAGGAGATGATGACTGGAAGAGGACAGGAGGAGGAGGGCGCTGGCCAGGTCACCAACGGAGTTGAAGCGCTTGACGTTTCAGACGGTGATGCTGGCAGACGCACGGCAGATAGTACTATTACTAGCACGACAGGAAAGGCAGCTCCAAGAACAGCGGGTCGCGGGCCTGACGTCAGGACGTTGGATGGACGAGTCGCAACGGACGAGTTCGCGAGGGACGCGACGAACTACCAGATCCTAATGGAGAAGCTGGACCAGCTTCTGGAGCGTCTGGGCTTGGAGGCATAGTCCAGGTCTATAAACATGTGACGACGATTGACGTACGATTTACAGCAGGACTATTGGCATTACGGAGTATATATAGGATAGAGCCGAGCATATTGCGTTGAAACAGAGCACTTTTGATCTACAGCTAGTCTTAGTATTCATACTTACTATATGTCAATAGTAACAGGCCAATAATATAATATATGTTGGTCCTGAGCCCCTCCATCCGCTGGGTCCTGGGCTCGGAACCCAGCTGCTAGTTTTCCGCTTCTTCTTCGGCAATTAACCTTCGATCCTCAAAAACGTCTCTCCGGGTATCCATTCTCCGGGTTCCGGGGGTGAAAACCTTCATTCTCGCGACCTTCGTCCTATCCATTGAGTAAATCGTTGTGATGACTGCTCCGGATGCCGTGCTTGTGTGCGCCGTACGGCTCATGTGCTTGAATGGCCTTCCCAATATGACTGCATGTCCACCGCGCGTATCCACTATAAAGAAGGGGACATAATATCGGAAACTCCCTATCTGTATGGGGGCCCGTTCGCAGATTCCAACAAATGGCGTGAGCCCTCCATTCACACTTCTCATCGTTCCTTTAGCATGCAGAGTGACTGGCAGTGCATGCTTTTCCATGAGCTAGGCCTGCATCACGTTGATTTCTGCCCCTCCATCTAACAGCGCCTGAACCTTAGGGTCCTCTAATATCCAGATCCACGCTGCTAGAGTTCCACAAATGTACAATGGGGGTTCTTCATCATCATATCCCACTTCTTCCAAATCCATCCGATTCACCATGTGGCTGTTCATTCCCAGGTTCTCCACATGTGGAACAACCCCGGGGTCTGTCCCTTTGTTGAACTTGATTGATGTTGTTACGAGCTGTTGCATCCCTAAGAAAAGGCTCTAATACAGCCTATCAGATATCCCTAGCAGCTCATGGAGTGACAATGTCACTGTGGTGTTCAGAATCTGATTCTGTATGTCCTTAATATCTGTTGAATTCTTCAGCTCGTCAACCAATTTATTAAGCTTAGCTTTCGGAGCTTCTTTCCTCTGGGGGGCCCTTACTTTTGGGGCCCCAAAAGATCTTCTCAAACTTTCCTCCACATCCCTAACTTGGTAGTCTGGTCAATCTTTCATCTCCACATCTGCGTCCAGTTCGTCAACTTCCTCATACCTTCCTGGACAGATGGTCTTCAAGATGGGGATTTCTTCTTCCCTCCTAACTACATTATCCAGTGCACGCCACTTAGGGTCTGTGTGTCCCTCTAAGGTTATTTTCCTCTTTTCTACATTGATCAACACATTGACTTCCATTTCCACAAAGCTTTCTATAAAACCTTCTTCCTCTTCTTCCTCCACCTCTTCAATGTATGCAGATTCTTTTAAAACGTTGTGTACATAACCCATTGCACTATTACCAGTTTGCCACTGCTTCTCATATTCCTCAATGGACTCCTTCATGCTCTTGCCATTGGTAATGATCCTTACCACTTCTCCAGCTCCTCCAATTGGACCATAATGAACCTTGGCATCCTCAGCAATGTGGCATAAACATTAGGCAGCCAATGCTTGGTACCGCAGACATGTTCCCCGTATGTTGGTGTGGCCTGTCTCCAAACAGAACTGGCATTGGTCTCTCACAATTGGCACATACCCCTGTTGGCTGGGTATATCATTTAGCCTATGCCTTCGGAAGTCGTTCTGTCTCACTTCCATGAGGCTAATTTCCATTCTCTTCATCTGTTCAGCCAGATCATCTAATGTGTTCTGATGATTTGTTCCTAAGGCTGTCTTTGACACTTGCAGCCCCCCTGTGGGCTTTGGCTCCTTTCCCTCCTGATGCTGCTGTTTAACAGGGACTTGACCATCAGGCTGTACAATCACTAGGCTGTGTGTAATTGACACTTCCTGTGTAAGGTTTGCATACTTCCCTTCATCACCCTGCTGAATTAACTTTAATCCAGCCACTTCCTCCAGGTATCCTCCAACTGCCTCTCAGGCCCTTGTGAACTTCATAGTCTCAAATTTCTGAGGACTAATCTTCGCCCTCCTTACTACTTCAATCTGCACTTCCTCTGGCAGACCCCGCAGGAACATCTCTATCCTTAGGAACTCCACCAGCTGGCCTCAGCGCATCAGCTCATCAGACACGTTGCTAAATTCACAGACATACTTGGTCAAATTATCATCTGTTGACTGTTTCTGAGCAACAAACCTGCTAAGCCAGCCCATGTTGAGCTTGGCCTGCGCCAAGTCCTGGTCCTGATACTCCTCTAGGAGTCGCTTCTCCACTCCTTCATAATCCTTCCTCTCATATTCAGGGAGGCCCTCCACCCACTGACATACACTTACCGATACATAATCACACAAGGCACTTATCTTGTCCTCCTCACGCGTGATCCCATGGTTCCTAAACAACGAGTGCAAGGTCCTCAGGAATTCACTGACCTCCTTGCCATTGAATGTTGGGGCTCCAGAAGTTCCTTGTAGTGACAGGCCCCTGGGTGACCCCAACAGTTTTTCCAACATCTGTATCATCATCATCAGCATTCCCTCTGGTTGCCACATTCCCGGCATGCTCAGAGCAGGGGGCATGTCTGTTGGAGCCGGAGTCTCCCTTGCTTCTCCCAGAGTGGAGTGGACTCCCATGTTCTACATGCACCAGAAGGGGTCGATGCTCCGAGGGGTTGCTATCTGACAACATCTCTTTACCAAAGTAGGTAATTCCGAAGGAAATCCGTGACAAAACCGTGAAAATGCTAACTTAGCTGACTTCAGGCTTTTCACCTTTTCCGCACTCTCCCGTGTCCTAACCTCTCCGAAACGAGTTTCTCCGTTGAGTACTTTCCCAAGAGTCCCCAGCTAGGGTGCTTCCCACGCTCCCTAGAACCAAAGCGAAGTTCGCAAGCGCCAACAAGCGTAAGCCTTCCCGGGGACGCCAATATGTAATGGGGGCGTACGCGCGTTGTTCCCTGCGACAGGAACCGGGTTGTGATCGAGGGATCTCAGGAATAGATATACAAGACGATGCCGTTATACCTCACGGCGCTGAACGCTCTAGTAGGATGACAATTTAACAAAAGAAGAAACACAGCGACGGAGCCTCACTCCTATACGACGACAATGATACTAGTGAAGCAACCTTGAAACCAAAAAGAATGCTCAATCTCCCGTAACTATCTGGGAGACAACCCTCCTTAAGTACTCTTCGGCTACGGACTCCACCATACATTAGTATGTCGGAGGCCGCGGCCCTACGGCGTTCTAAGATAGGAAATATGAGGAATCTAGGGTTCCGCAGTGCCCCCGGCACAGTGTCCTTGTAAGGGACAAGCTGCACATGGCTTTCCAGGCTTCCCATTTGATGGGAAAGTTCACCACCCTCATTGTTCAGGTAGAATCATTGGTGAACTTACTACTGAGCTCACATACATTGACATTGCCTTGGTCAAGCTCAATGAGGGTATGGGTTTCATTAATGAACCATTTTGAAAACACAGTTGTGCGAGCGCCCCCCTTCAAGTTGCAAGCGTTTCTACGGTCTGCAGAAGGGAGAACAGGAGACACAGTCTTCCATGACAGTCCATTCACTGGATGTGTTGAAGGAATTCGACATGCACAACCGCAATTCGACAGTGTCAGGGTGTTTTAATTACTGGGATTTACCTCAGATCATCCTCCTAAATACTTGCCCTCTTCCTCCTCTTCCCCTGCCTAGTGTCCTGTTTCCTTCCTTCCTCACGCCGTCATGTCCGGCAAACCTATGCTCCGGCTCTGCATAGTGGCCTGCTGGAGCACCACCACTCCCTCCATCTTTGACTTAGGTGTCACTGAATGGACTTTATCTTTCTGCGCAATGATACTTTCATACCCATGCCAGTGATGCCTATAGTCATTGCACTGCAGAACCCTTCTGCTGCCAAGCTACTGCTGCCATACCTTACATATGGACTGGGCCCAGTGGGCGATGACATCCTCAATTCCTCAAGAGAATTTTCTAATTTTGGCGACTTTGAAGGCCTGTCAGCAAATACAAATTAACTTTCTTTATTCGTACACTTGCGATAGACCAGGTCAACACTGAGGGCACCTGAATGCTTTGGTGGTGACTGGAATAGACAAACTGTTCCATATCAAATAACCCAGCATTCATAAACAACTAGGAGTCTACTACGTACAGAATCGCATGCATTCAATTATACAATAAATTTTTATTTTTATTTTTTATTTTTATTTTTATTTTTTTTCCAGTTTGTCTCCAAGTAGTCGATTTAAGGTTTAACCTTAAATCATCCATCCATGCCAGCCTTTGTTTATGTCGAGCGGTATCAGCTCAGCCGACCCGGAGAAACCTCGCAGCAGCTAGAGAATTTCGCGCTAAGTTTTCTAGATGGGCTGAGCTCAGAGCGAACTCATGGGTAGAGGCATGCCAAGGCCAGTCTCTACCTGGGCTGAGCATTTGCTTAACTAATACTATGCTTATGCTCACAGTGCTTTGAATGCTATATTCAACCATGAATATCTCCACAACGAGCTTGATTTTTTCAGTCAGACTTTCCCCTTTAAGATACCACCACTTTCAAGAGAGTACTCAGGATGACACTCAGTGCATATTTCTCACCATCAGTGAGTACCCCAGTAACCAGTTACATGCTACCATGGGCTGCGTTCACCACTTCTCTTTGCGTAGGTATTGAAGAACCCTGGATCAAATGGAGAGAAAAGATATTGACTGATCGGCAGCTGCACAAGAATGAATGGGGTAATACTAAGGGATGTCAATATTCCCCCTTCAGCAGATGAATTCGCAGAAGAATATAGCGGGATGACTGTGACATCAGTGATAGACCTGTTCTCAGGATATGACCAGATCCCATTGGACGTTTATTCATTACTATTGTACATTTTTACACTTTGGAAATTCGTTCTATCTGCTTTGTTCTTTTTGGTACCAAATTGATAAAAGGAGCTCACCGGGGATTCAGTGCGCAAGATAACCATATCCGAGTATTAGTGGCCGGAGGGTATAGAGGATTGAGGCTCTTAGGATGGCGGGAGGCGCCGAAGAACCTGCATGAGATGATAGTTATTGAAAAGGATTCACTGCTGGGATGAGTGAAGTTGAGAAGGGAGGTGCCTCAAAACAATGAATGCTGGAGAAGTGAATGGGATGAGCTGAAGGATATAGGGAATGAGGATCCCCCTCCTTAATCTTTTCCCTCTTCCCACTCTTCAACTCACCTAATTGATAATTACCGCCTTGTTAAAGCTCGTTCCCAATCGTCAGAAAGCGCCTAAGAAGACACCACAATATGATGAGAGACTAGACGACGATGAATCCCAAGGCCAAATGATGGCACAGCGAACCCCTCTGCCAGGGAACCCCCTTGTCTTGAACCCTTCGGCCCCTACATCGCGAAAGTGACGTGTCTTCGATTGCGGAGCACCCAGCAGAATGAGCATACCTCTGGTATGGCAGATCAGGATGCCGAAAGCAAACCCACACAAGGCGGTGACCAGCAGGAGGATAGGAGAGCTTTGCATGGACATTATTCCAGAGGTCTAGCTGTGCCTCAAAGCCAGGTGATCAATCTCACGCCCGGGAAGGCTAGGCAAGAAGTAGTGCTTTCAGTGGTGACGCCTGGGGTAGATCTGACTCTCCAGGGAGAGCTGCGGGCTCGCATGA
Organism: Monascus ruber; assembly: GCA_002976275.1. Taxonomy (NCBI): domain Eukaryota; kingdom Fungi; phylum Ascomycota; class Eurotiomycetes; order Eurotiales; family Aspergillaceae; genus Monascus; species Monascus ruber. The sequence continues at coordinate 1,267,034 of PSNO01000008.1, read as the reverse complement.
TCCGAGACTTGGCCAGGACTGGCCCCGCACGTGCCTACCTCCAAGGACTAGCATATTTGGAAGAGGGAATGGCACTAAGAGAGTCCGCGCATGAATTAGTCATACCAGTGATTGAGGAATGCTCTAAAGTCCCTGAGTTTGACAAGATGCGGAAAGCAGATATCTCGCGCTGGAAACAGGCGGAAAGGATAAAGGAAGAACACGAGGAGACAACACAAGGTCCAGAAGGCTTAGGAAGCAGTTGAAAGGAACTGGGGGCCAGAGGTTTTTGGTACCCTTCGCCCCCTCGCGAGGCATTACGCCTACGCTGCAGCCTGCCGAAAGATGTCGAGTTATTCCTGGGCAACAATAAGAAACTACAGCCACCTATGCACTCTGCGTCGAATACAGGGAGCCAAAAAAAATGTTGAGAGCCAGTACTATCAAACATTGGCGACTGATATTCGAAATGCCGAGAAGATTTGCAGACTGGAGGGGCCACCAATGCTGGTGGAGAAGGAGGAATTGCATGCCTGGCGGCTGTACCAGCGGGATGATGGACTTCTGGCGCAATTGACAGAGTTTCACCTCCATCTCATACAAGCCAGGAGGAACTCCTAGGGAGCAGAGGCCGCCAGGCCTCAGGTATGATGGAGGGAAGCGAGAATGTGCGTCCGCAATCAATCCCTGAAACGCAAGACTGGACCGAGCCAGGAAGCGAAGCCCTAACGCCGCGGAGGAAACTGATCTCATTATTGCCGGGAGGACACCGCAGATGGGCCTACTCCAGGTACAGTAGTCATTCGCACGCAGGATCAACTACACGTCCGGATCCCAGGGACGACCTGGACATACCAGTTGAACCCGCACACGAAGCGCTTGATTGAAGAGGTCATGGAACGGGTTTTGATGCAGACAGGACTACAAGAGGGAGCCCAACCAGGGGAGGGCCGCACCTTGACATCATTGATTGAGAGTCGCGTCGAGGAAATAGAGGGGCAACTGGAAGACGAAGGGGAGGAGTCTGCTGAAGAGGAGGTTGCTACCACACAGGGATTCACTCCCGTGAACCGTCCCCAGAAGTCTCCTCACCGTTGCAGGAGCCGCGACAGATGTACCGCGTCCCTCACACTACAAAGCGCAGGAAGACGGTTCAGGATGGCAAACAGGGGGACCCAGGTCTGGAGGGCGAAAACAATGAACACGCCTCAGGTATGACGGCAATGTCAATAGAAGAATTGGAAGGAATCATGTCAGCCGTCGTCCCTGACTCAGAAAAATTGGCATTTAAAAGGAACGCCCAGGCTGCTGAAGAGCGGGAGCTGACCACACACCAACTGGGAGCGGGGATAGACGACTTCATTGAAGCGCAAGCGGAAAAGGTGAGAAGGGAGGCAAGCCTGGACACCAGGGAAGTACGGGAGCGCCTGGAGCACCCGATTCATGGGGAGAAGGCCTTCCAGGCTCGGGACAATGAACGCGAGAAGGTGCAGTGGGGATCAAGGGATACTGTGAAGGGGTGGTTTCGGCGAGAAAGAGAGTATCGAGCTGGAAGGGGAGCATTGAATGGGGAGTCAGAAGGGGCGGCTACCTGCAAGGGCTTGCCTCGAGGGAGGGTACTGCACGTTCAAGATGACGCCCAGAGGGCAAGCCCTAGGGCCTCCCTCGAAGATATTGCCGATGGGACTGGACTTGAACGGTTCTACATTGAACGGGGCCCTGAGGCTGAAGACTGGAAGGTTTACGCGATCGTGGGGTAGGTGTGAGTTGTGACGCCCTCGTCGAGCCCTAGGAAGTTTTGAATGCCGTCAACAATAACAATTGCTGTGAGTTCATTGTAGAAATCTTCACCTTCTCCTTGGGCAACTGATTGACCCCAAAGTAGGATTCAGCTCGCAGTTGTAGATTCCTCTCCAATTCCAGTGAGGTTATACTTATACCATTTTCCAGGCTCACCAAGACCACCTTTGCTTTTGTCAATCTCCTTGAATGAGAATCTTTGTCAGCACGAGATCAATGTCTGTGGGAACTCGTGGCATTCCTTGACTTGCCCGTCCAGCCCGCTCAGGAAAAGGCACAATGGTGTATTGTTTTTATCCATTGATCTGTTAAGGTATGCCTGGAAACATTCTCTACATGGAAAGACAGGGCACTGCAATAGATCCTTATTGCATGCTGGCTGGCTATGCGAGTTCAATTTCCACTTGATCCTGCCTGACGATGGCCTAGGGCTGCATCTGTAGTCTCTACTGTATAAAGCAGACGAAGTCTTCTCATTGGCTTTTGGGCATTATCCCCTTTGCCGGCGACGAAGGCGTGCATGGACGCTTCTTATCCGCAGACTGTCGTGTAACCCTCTTGCAAGGTCCGTGACAATAGTATAAAAGACCTAACGAAGGAGACATAGATATCTAGGGACAAGACCCCGTAGATACTAATCAAGCAAAATATGAGAAAGCTCTGTAGCCCTATAAACCCACAAGATCTAGAGAAAAGGAAAGATGATCTCGAGGCTGTTATGCAATGGGTAGCTCGTCGGCTACAAGCTAGGCCCCTAAATAGCCTCCAAACTATTATTTTATTTTTGTTTATTTATTTTATTATTATTATTATTATTTTTATATTTATATGTATATTTATTTCTTTTTTTGCCTATGAGCTATATGGATGAGTTGACACGATTGCCTGACTTTCTTTTCTACAGAGGAACAATACATGGTCAGAACTTCGGAGACCGCCTAAGGATCTCGGCGTTTTCTTGAAAGATGTCTGCTGACCGATGAATAGGACCATGTTTGCACTTCCGGAAGTGATCTACGGGCCGTTGTTGGTTCTGTGCCCGCACACGCTGATATTTGGGATCCTTTTCCATGCTCGGGCGTTCCGCAACCCAAACCTGACCTCGAACACCAAGCTTCGCAATCTCTTTATCAGCAAAGGCTGCGAGCAGCTCCCGGTGCCAATAGACAGGGACAAAGCCGATTGGTATATATTTTCCAAAACCGAAGTGGTCAAAGGGGTTCCGACTATTCAGTGGACAAAGCCGATGTCGAAGTCCGCTATGGCGAGCATGCTAGTCACGTTCGGGGAGATTCGTGGCTAGGAAGGGGCATTCCATGCACATCAGTTCCGATATGGAAGCGGCAAGGTGGTCAACGAGAGTGGTAAGTACCGCAATTCGCGCCAACAATCTAATGGACTCCTATATTTGTCCGGGTAGCTGATATTGCGCAGGGTGGGTCAGCAAGGAACAACACATGCTGATTATGAAACACTCCAGTCCCCGGACCTTTCTTAACCATTACCATCCGCTGCAGCTCGACACCGATATGATCCGAGTCATCTGCGGCCTTGACCCTGATGTGGAATTGATGCGGGCCGTCACGCGGCAGAGCCGTTGGCGAGACACGCGGCGGCCACGGTATCTGACCAAACAGCAGAGAGCCCAGGTAGAGGATCATTCCGATATGGAAGAGGCCCGTCGCAAGCTGGACAACGCTCGTATTCTTTACGAGGAGTCTCAGCAACCGAACTTACTGAGCCGGGTCCACCAACGTGAGAAAGAATTGAAGAACACTCGGCAACGGCTGTTGAGGGCCTTACGGCAGCAAGTCCGAGAGAACTTTGACGAAGAGCAAGCATTTCTGGATATCGAGGCGCAGTTGTCTGGTACAGCACTTCAAAAACGCCGCGGGCTTGTTTCCAATGCTTTGCAAATGAGAGACTGCCCGACAAGACCCGCTGTAAGATGTTCTATGATGCTGGGTGTGTGACGCGGCATTTCGATGCTCATCATCTACATGAAGACCCTCTCAAATGTAATTATTGCGAGGTGTTGCTAGTGCATAAGATGACTTTCCAACGCCATGTATCTGATATCCATCGAGTGGAGAGTCGTTGGCGAGAGTCTCGCGATGTCCGATAGATCACATCGCTAAGAAGTCGTTCGTTGGAAGTATTGCAACCTGTGGCGCATATGACTCGGGAAACATCCCATAGTCAATAGGGGGTATAGGGTGTAGAAATCGATTCAGAAGCTTCCCACAATATTGATGCTTTCTGTTTACATCCCCTGGGCGATAGGGCGTGTTTGATGATCTGCTTCCATCATCCGCGTCGCTCTGCAGAATGATATTTTTTTTTTCCAGTGGAGAGAAGGACAGGGAATGATAGCTGTACGTGAACTACGATACCGCTCTCAAATAAATGTATTAATATCCATTATCTGGCCGAACAGACCGAAGCCAATGAAAAGATATATCCTAGCAATGTGACGACGAGGTTGGTGTAGGTGACACTCGGCACTGAACATGCAATGGTTGCGGAGGCGCCGGGCCGGTTATGGTTCGGTTCGGGCCGATAGTTGATCGGAGGATCCGTCAACCAGTACACATGCGAATATGCCCTCTCCCGGAAATTGCGCGTCAGGTGTCATTGAGGACGTCGATGATCTAGCCCACGAATGCTACCAGAGTCGGAAGTATTTAGACGATCTCGAGGATGGAGGATGGATCTACAAGTGTCCCTGCTGTGAAAGGGAATTCTCAGAGCTTTCTGCACTTTACCAACATGCAGAGGATGTATCCCCTTGCTCTTCTATCAAAGGAAATGGTTGTCTGGCTAAACTGGAACGTTTTATTGCTCACAGTCTGTAGTAGCTTAAGCAAAGCAGTACTCTGGTAGGGTTGCGCGGAAGTTCTGAAACCTGAACTTTTCTTTGGCAATTTCTGTATCGTTTCAAGTATGGTGTGGAAGTTGTAAGATTAAGAGACTGCCGGTAACATGGTGCTTGATTGCTTTAGCCGTTAAGCCATTTTGGGTAAGTGCTTTAAGATCTGACCACCATTGAGCTGGTGGTACTCTTAGGTCTAGAAAGTCACTATTGGTTACCCCGCATGGTTTAAAAGGGAGGGGCAGAGGTAGTATGGTTATCCTCAAACCCAAACATATACACCATATGAGTCGGCCATTCCATGCTATTATGTCTTCGTCATTTTCGGAGCCATGCCCATCCGCCATTCGTCGCTCTGCATTTATTCAGTAAGCAGTTTATCTAACTAAAAGGACGGTTCGCTGACGCTACAAAGTGCGGTCCAAAGCGAGCGATTCAAGGTTCTCGTTGGAGTAGATGAGACATCATTTGAGGTCCCCATCAGGGTTTTGATCGCCTGCTCACCGTTTTTCGAAGCAATGTATCGTTCCAAATTCAAGGAGACAACCGAACATAGGATAGCGTCGCATGGAAGCGCCGCCTGAACCACTCCTCCAATCAGAGCCTCAGAATTCAGCCACTATCACTTCCGATAAGGGCTCTAAACACTTCTAGAACTCCACCCATGCCCGATAACTCCACATGGCCAACATTTCGGATCTTCCGATTGGCGTCCCTGCAGTGCTCAAATTTTAGCTCATGATCGTGTCGCCCAGAGCCTCAACGAACTACTGTGCCTCACATGACCGTCGTGATATGCGGCGCAGTTCAAGATGGTTAGTTAGTGCAGCGCAACCCTGTCCATATTACATAGATGCGGCTTTTGTCACCATGGAGACGGTTGGCACAGAGAAGCTGTAGCCCTAGCGATGTCGGGCACAGAACCAAATGCTTTAGGTGGTCCCTGGGAATGGCCAGTCCTTACATGGAGTATTTTGTTGATCGATAATGCCATTAGCGTGATCAGCCTTATTGGCCCTGACTCTGGTAGCACCAGATACTGATGTAGAGCAGCTGAACCACATCATTTTCCAAGGCTAATTTCCAACTTCTCACACTAAGTATCGCCTTGTAGAGAGCCGTACAGTTCGGATGCCAGTGAGGCTTTAATCATGGAGATCTATATAACCGAGTCTGGATATCCAATAATATTGGTGAGTGATGTGGATCAGGGGTGCGGCGTCTGGATACCAGATAAAGCACGAATGGCTTCAATAGTATTTTTATTGGCTCGGCGCCAATGCTCAGAGGCTTTCTCAGGGTTCTTGTAGAGGCAAGGCATTTGGGGTGGAAATGACCACACCAATCACAACGGGTCTTTGGCTTGCGTGAGTCCTGGTCATGAGGTTTATGTTTAGTGTTGGAACTTGAGGCGGAAGAGCTAGCAATGGGGTTAGATGCTTGTTTAGAATAGCTTCGTCCGGATGGATTCTCTCGTCGTCCTCCGTGTTGGGAACGGGATTCACGGGCTTGGGTGCCCATACGGATAGAGAGTTGAGCTTGAATGGTAGGTAGGTCCAGATTGATGACAGGGCCTTGTCCAGTTGAGTATACTTCATCAAGTTTGCTCTTAATGAATGCTTTATTCCATTCGCGGAGGCCTATAAAAAATAGGTCATGAATAAGGTTGTCAAATGAAGCTTCTTTTATAGCATGAAGGCGGTCTACTATCCTAGTAAACGTAGATTGGTAGGATAGGTAGTCATTGTCTTTTATATAGAGCTCCTTGAGCTCTTTTATGAGAAGCATTCGTTCTTCACCAGTAGAACGTCCGAAAAAGGTAGCAGTTCGGTCCCATAAACCATGGGCTGATAGGTCATATGTGTTGCGCAATTTGTCAACGGCTTGGGCAGTCATAGCATGAAGCATTCGGGCTCTCATGACAGTGGCTTTGCAATGCCATACTTCAGCATCATAAGCTGAGTATCCTGCTGGAGGTATATCCTGATGCAAGACTGTATTAGCGTTCAGGACATTGGCTTCTCTTTGAATGGCTGAACTCCAGGGGTCATAATTATCATGAGACAGTGTGATTCGGCATCGGTCTGGTAGGAGCGCTTTAACTTGAGCTTGTATGTGATCAAAAGGATCTTTTTGTACTGGATTTGAGCCTGGAATAGCTGTATTATTTTGAATATGATTGTAGGGAGTAGCGTTATCCTGGACTGTAGGAGTGGAGGATTGGGATTGACGGCGTTCAAGGGCATTAAAATGAGTCATGAATTGATCCATCTGCTTCTGCATCTGTTCCTGCATCTGCTGGAACAGAGCTGTGATATCTGGTGTGGAGGCCATGGTGTTGGCTGTAGTAGAGCTTTGAGCTCTAGGGGCAATTGGGGTCTCCATTTCTTCAGAGATTACTGAGGAAGCAGAGGAGCCTATATCTGATGAAGGATCTGTGGATTCTGGCTGATGACGGTGACGTCTAGCGGTGGTAGGGGGCGTTCGAGGCACCACCATTTTGGATAGGATCGATTGAAGGATCCTGGGGTTCAAAGGCCGATTGTTGGCGGTCCTGGTGTTCAGAGTCGCTTAGAAGCGCTCAATTTCTGGTTTGACCAATGAGAGGTCATAATTTAGCCTATCTGAAAGGCTTTTTAAGCTCAATATCGTAGAGCTAAAACGGGCTCATAACCTAATGGATAGGCGCATGTATGGTCATATTACTAGGTAGGCCTGCCTGTGCCGTGAGATAGGTAGCGAGGGCGGTCTAGGACGGCAGAACCTCACGTGTACTAACAGCTTATAGGTGCGGGTCGCTTACCGGGCTACGTTAGTTAATTTCATTACGAACATGGGCTACACATGGGCTCTCAGAGCCCATGTTCTGGGATTATCTATTGATGCATTCCGCAATTTGCGGTGAGGCCATGTTAGAGACCTACCGTTAGACCTCGCCAAATCGCGGGTTGGGTTTCGACCCTTGACCCAAAACCCGCCAAGAAAAATAAATAACGGTAATATATACACGTATAACACACCTGCACATATTAATATCTGGATTTTTCATAGATATTACTGTAAAATACGGAGCTCTGGGTTCTTGGCGGGTTTGCGGTAACCCATGGGTACCCAAAAAAGCAATATGGCGAGGTCTACCTACCGTATTCGGTATTGTCATGTGGCATCTCTTAGTCACCTATTATATAGTTTGCTCACTCGGACCCTTTGAATTGAAGAGAAGTGTGCCTTGCGAACAGGCCGCTTTTGCCACGTGACAAGGGACGCAACCTTATCAAAACCAGGGAGGCCATCTCTCATGTTCTGTGCTTTATCACTTCACACACTTACAAGCCAGGAACTCAAAAACGAACGGTCTGAGTAGTCTTGAAGCCAATTAAAACTGTTGTCATCGCAGTCAGCTTCCGCACAACAACGTCCAATCAACTCACTCATTCTTTCTCCTAATGGCAGTGACGGACACTCTGCTCTCCCTTGACCTAGGTCTTCGGGATTGTCTGTACAGAATACGTCGTGACAACAAAACCAACAGAAGGGTTGTTTACGTTACCGTTAAGGATTTGGATATCATTCCAGAGGAGTCGCGAACTTACGGCCCTGATGTGATACGTGAACTATCAAAGCTCAGGGAATGGTATGACACATGGGAAACTCTCACTGTCTATAAGGATGAGAGTGGAATTCGCAGCGAACGTGATTTATTCAGGCCGCACGCTTTGCAAAAAAAGTATATATTTGGCGACTACGAGCTTGTTAATATTTTCGACCTTCAGATTCTACAGTCATTGAAGACCCGAGTCTTCCGTGTCCAGCGAGGAGAAAGACGATGCTTCTTAAAGATAGCCAGATTTGGTTTTGAACTCTGCTGGCTCGCACAGGAGATTAAAATTTACCATAAATTGACGCAGCGTGATTCAGCATTAGCCCCAAGAATATTGGGATATGTTTTCGAAGAGACGCCGCATCGTGTTATTGGATTCATTTTTGAAGAAGTCCATGGATATCGTCCGAATACCTTGGATTTTGAAATTTGTGAAATTGCTCTGCAACAACTTCATAATTTCGATATATTACATGGAGATATCAACAGGGACAACATATTCATCACCGACAAAGGAGCAAAGTTCATTGACTTTGAAGAATCCAGTATCGGCTCTGCCGAAAACAATGAAGACTGGGCCAAAAAAAAGAACGATGAAATGGAGAGTCTGATGGAGAAACTATCAGACGATTCCGGAATGGGGCGTCCGTTGAGCGTCTGTGACAACGCATGATACACCGATTCATATCTGACTAGGATACGACTTGTTAGCTGTATGAGACTGTATAAGGATATGTTGGCTATCTTACACGCTCTGGCTCAGCCACTGAACAGACAAGTCCGGCACTTATGGGTGGATGTTTTCTCTTCCCGGTATTCCCATTGCCCGGAAGAGCACCCCTGGTCATCCTTCCCGGCGTGAGCAGGACACTTGACAAATTCACTGTTGAGGCTGTGTCCGCAGGTGTAGCGGATTTGGTATTGAGTGCAAACATTACGTTGGGGAGGCATGTCGTGTGGTATGGGAACTTATTCAAAGAGTAATGACAGACGTTATTCAAAATGTTTTATATGTAATTTTCAGTGGATGTAAGTGAATCAAAAGTAAAAAGGAGTGCAGAGTCGTTAAATAGGAAGGCTGGGTTGCGACTATCCTTATATACGTATGCGGCCAGAAAATGTCTAAGGCTATTGCTTGACACCTTTCGAGTTTGGAACGAATCGGGGGAAAGGTTGAGCACTGTTGCTTTTTGCTGCTTGTCAGAGAATATGTAAATAACGAGCTTATTGGCTGTACAGGGCGCTTAATTGAATTGTCTCAACATTCAAAACTGAAGTCTCCGCACTGAAGAGGCCTGAGCACCAGTGCATGAGTCGACATGTCTGCAACAATGTAGCATTGTCCCAGGATGTCTGCTTCTAGGCAACCTGACTTTGTGGCAGCAACAGCTCGCTGTTGAATCATCCAATGGGTGATGTGAAAGGCAGGTAGAACACACGAAGATTGCCTGGGGATATCTACTAGCAAGTGTGCGATGATTGGGCATTCCACGAATAAGACCCCATTCTATTAGCTAAAACCAGTTATTTGTTTCCCCTATCGGTGTAAAATAAAGAACCGCCGATCTGCATTTCGTTGGGCAAGGTTACACAGCGATTGGCTGGAAGGTTACCCCGCCAAATGAGAACCCATGTAGAGCAAGAATGGCCAATCAAAAGAGTTATTTATACGAAAGAGGACCTAGAGCTGTCCAGCCAGCCATTGGTATTCTCGGAGATAACTTATCAGCCTCTTCAAAACTATGTTTTTGTCAAAGTGCCTGCTGCGGCTTAATACCTGAAACTTCTCAAGGACAGGGTTTGGAATAGCCGCTCGCCATGCAGGGCTTCAGTGAAGCAGCAGAGCCAATAAAATCAGGAAACGTTAGCAAAGACGAAACCCATCCCTGCAAAATCACCGGCGGCAATGGCACATCTACCCAAAGCTTTCCCTGCATTGATGAGACCAGCTGTAAGAGGGGCAGCTGGGCCACCTGCACTCTCCCCATAGTCCAAAAAGACCAACATTAACCGCGATTAAGCGGTTAAGACCCAGGCCCAGGTTATGTAGCGCACATGGATGGTAACCCTTACACCAACCGATGGCGCTAAGATCGGCTCAAGACTAACCGCCGATATAAGTTCAGTCTCAGCCTTCGACCATTTCCTTCCAACCAAGATGGGTGTCATCCGCATTTGTTCTTCTGCAGTCTACTGATAGATGATTACCTCTGGGGTGTTCTTAAAAATTTTCCAATCTACTTTCTGTAGTGCCGCCGTGCAAACCATCTCAGTGAAGCCTGGCGGCTAAATGAGCAAATTAGCAACAGTCAATGCCGACCATATGTTTTAGGATGATTGATCACTGGCTGCCAGTTCGTCACTGCCGGGATGATTCAAGCGCCTGGTATCGTTGAGAAACTAAATTCAGGCAGCTTCGAGCCAGATACTCAGGGAAATGGCCAAAGGGTACAGTGGGCAAGTCTTGTAAGTACTATGCTTAACATATAAATACTCCCCTATTAATCAACAAAAACAATAAAGCAACCATCCTTCTTGTCCTTGATCATTCAGTGCACTCCATCCCTGATCCAAAGCCATCGCAATGTTCAAAACAACAGCACATCGTTTCTATCAGCTAGTCGGAAAAACAAAATTGAATGATCCCCCTACTGAATGGCAAGCTACTGTCATTCACGTTCTTGATACGGAGGAGACGACTGTGAGTAATCTATTCATAACTGACTAACCTCGGTCACTCATCCGCAACAGGATCCAAAATTCAAGAACGCTGAGATTAGGTACCGTTAGACCTGGATATTGACAAACTCGAATTTTGACTAACTGCAGATTATAGAGGTGCCAAACCGCATCGCTCCTACGATGACCCGGAGGACAAGCAAGATGTGATATCGGTTCGCATCAAGGATGGCGAATTGAAAACTTTCCGAAGGCTGCACATACATCAAGACGGTTCGGTCAACAGGACTGAGGTTTAGAGGCCAGAAGCTTGCTTGAAATTATGTTTCCTAGTTCGGATAACACGGGGCAACGTAACCGTGGCAGCGTGATTTCGATTACTAGGGATATCTCTGGCTCGGCAGCCGCTCATCAAGCAGAAACTTAGTTTATATTGTCAAAGCCGAAACCTGTCAATACCATTCCTTACGCCTTATGCAACTTGGACTTGAGCTACTATTTTGTTTAAAACTTACTCGCCAAGCAATTGGAGCGGTCAACCTGACCGTAGCCAAGGATCGTCCAATAGCTCCCTTGCCGATTCTCTCTCCTCGGGATTCCATTTGAGCATCTTGCGCAGGAATTGGAGAAAAAGCTGCCGTTCTTCACCCTCCAAATACCCTTCAAGTTTCTCTAATGATACAGGAGGGATATCAATTGCTCCCCTCCATTTCCCTACTTCGTAATGAGCAAAGTCTCTTTGAAGATCATGATTCATACATACCATCGCTGTCAAAGAAATCAGTCGCATACGCACTGTTCTGCGTCATTTCTTTCGGTGGCGGTCCCATAACGGCGACCATTTCGGCAAGATGGTGACCATCAGAACTTTTCTTGTCTGAATCCCGAGCGTAGAACAGATGTCCTTGCTGGAAGAGATCCCATGTCTGCATTCATTGTTGGCAAAGGGGAAGAAGATTCACTGTTCATGGTAGTAGCTTAATTAAAAGACGGGTTCAAAAGAAAGAAGTACATACCAGAACTCCAACATTCCAGATATCAACTTTTTCGTTCCAAGGCATTCGCAATACTACCTCGGGAGCCCGGTAAATATAGGGCTGGATATCGCCCGAGTATGTATTCGACCCAAATCGAGCCTGACCAAAATCACACAGTATAGGACGGCCATGTTGCTTAGTACTCCTAAGCTGATGAGAAGCATAAATTGCCTGGTCCCCAATGATTTTCCGCGGGCTGGGATTGGATTTCTCCTCCTCTTCGAAATCAGTTAATATTGAAGTGTCTTCAATAGCCATCATAATGTTCCTCTCTTGGATATCTGGAAATCTTGTTTAGCAATCATTCCTCGATATGGGGAGTAGACAAATTTACCTGTATGGACAATTCCAGCCTCTGTATGAAGATAATCAAGAGCAAGAAGAAGATGCATAAGAGTTAACTTGACTATTTTTTCGGGAAGTACCTTGGCCTTGAGGTGGTTGCGAAAATCATATAGACTTATTCCCAAGGGGGGGTGGACAAGACATTGAAAACTGCCTTCTGCAGTAGATATTTGGAAGCTGTCCAATGCTTTGCGGATAAGCGTTGCACCAACATGATCACTTATGTTAAGGGAATTCAAATGATGGTAGGTGTTTGTCTCTCTTTGGCCTTCTGTTGAATTGCGTTCAAATACTTTCAGTGTCACATAAACATGCTGCCTAGAATATAAAAAGTGAGCTTTTCACGTCACTGCTTGATTGTGTGGTAAGTATACCGTAGGTCCCTGCACAGCCAAATGGTTGAATATCCACCGTAGCCCAATTTACCAATCACTTGATACCTCGACTGGAATACCTCGCCGATTTCCACTGAATAAAAGCCTTCTGGCGAGTACCATGGCAGTGTCTCTTCCTCGAGCTTTTGGGTCGAATCGAGAAGAGGGAAGTTCGGCTGGGAGAACTCGCGTACTGGTGACGGAGGGCGCAGAAATGAGGTGCGCCAGGAGAAATATTGTCTAGAAAATCGGAGCGGCAAGCGAAATATTGACCCCATGGTAAGAAGCTGGTTAGAAATACGTCTAGGCGAAGGATAACGCAGCAATGTATCTTAGAAGCTCGACGCGGTTGCTGTAGGAATAACTCAGCAATACGAATGATGGTACGGAGTGATGTGGATCAGGGGTGCGGCGTCTGGATACCAGATACTAAAAGGATACCGTAGGATTTATAGGGATCGTGGTGAACGCTCTATATCGATATACTTCTGTCTCTAGTACATCTTGAAGCTCTAAATGATGCGCTTCCTCTCTACAACTCCAGGATATACGTATGTTGGTCCTTCCTCCGGAACATACATACTCCGTATCCGGGACCGGATTATCAGATAATCCACCTGTCCGAAATAGTATATCCTCATCAAATAACAAATAGTTCCGGCTTCTCTTTCCAGGCTTTTCTCAGCGACAAGCAAGTGGAAGACATGGAAGAAAAGGGATACACGGTCATTCACTCATCGCAACCTGATGCGCAATTGGTCAAAGACATTGAGGGGATTATAGGGAAGGACTTATAAGGCGATCATGCATCGGATCGACACCCGACTTATCATTTTGAAGGAGTGTACGGTTCTGCCTTGTGGAGAACATCCCGAGATTTCATGGACTACCAGGTCAATGTGCGTTTCGCTCTGTATCTTCCCGGAGCACCTTCTTGACTGACCTTACACAGAACCCTTATATCCGTGATGCTTATATCAATGCGAGCCAGACGGAAGTCCGGTATGATGCCGCACTCGTGGTCCGCCGTCGCACTAGCGGAAGGCGCAGGAGAAGCGAAAAATAAGTGCGAACCTGATCTTAGGCCCCTTCTGTCCACGTCAGGATCAAAGTTATCCTCAAGAGGCATCTATGTCTCCATGTCAAAACCTGCACGAACAATGTGTGGCTTGAATGCAGGGAATCTAGGATTTACTCATGCCACCTCCGGATCTATCCTTAAATACATGCTTAAGCTATTCTTGCGGACGTCCCAATCGACAATGATCAACGATAATGCCACCATCGTACTCGAGTACAACGGCCCACTAAGAACAACTCAATTCAGGTAGCCTCCACTGTACCACTGGTACGTCACCTAGACCTATTAACTTGCTGTCGCCAAAGGCCAATCCCATATTTCATTTGTCAGTCATCATTCAGAAAACTAAAGTAGGAAATACATTGCCATCTTCATCTTTTCCAAAGCGCTTTTTTACTGTAATCGGCCCACTGTATTTTCACCATCAACCTCCCGATATTCGAGCAACTGAAATCTAGTCACGTTAAGACCGTAGAGTTTGTCCTCTAGGGAGGTGTAGGAACCATAAAGAGAAATCTTACTTAAAAAAGATCTCCTTCAGGGTGTCCCAATGACTTCTAACTATTGTGTTCTTGTAGTGGAGGTAGCTCTCCCAGATTTTGGTGTACGAATTTAGTACTGTAGTTGAAGAATAAGCCATGTCACTCAAGTAGTTGGCCAGGCTTATCAAGCGATCGTATTCATTTTGGGGAATAAAAATGGCTTCAATGTCGTTGAGGTCATTCGTGCTTTCTTCGAGCGTGATATGATCAGAGAGGAAGCCGTTTTCTTTCTCCAGGGAACAGTTTCTTTCTGCAAGGGAACAGAGAGCGGCTGAGAGGCCCTCAGCTTCATCAAAGAGAGCGCACATTGTGTCATCAAGTATCTGATTCTGGTTTTCTCTTTTTCTCTCCCGGAGAAACATGTCCGCGTGCGATTTCAATGCCTTGGCCAAGGAATTAACCGCTTCAATCGAGCTAAGGATCACAACAATCACATCATGGTATTCATCTCGGGGAATAGAATTGGCTTTGATGTTGTTGAGGCCATTGGTGCTTTCTTTGAGTGTGACGCGGAGGGAGCAGTTTTCTTCCTGCAAAGAACGGTTTTTTTCGACAAGGCGAGAAACCTCGTTTGAGAAGAGATAGACCTGATAATGGAGGCAGGAAATGAGATTCTGCTTTTCGAATTCTTCTCCCCTCTCCCGGGGGAACCTTTCACTGTTGTGGTCAAAGTCTCCTTTTCGCTTCTATTTGAAAATATGCGTTAGCATTGTGTAGGATATTCAAATAAGAAAATTACCTTAGAATTGGCTTCAACTGGAGAAGCTAGAACGCCTACGGCCTCACTATGAGACGACTCCGTGTTGCCGGTGGCAGCCCTCTGGGAACTATCTGGACTGGACATGGTAATGATTAGATTTTTTTGGGTTTGCTCAAAGCTGGACATATATATCACTGGAGAAAATTCAAAACTAAGTCCCAGAATGAGCGTGAAAAGGCCATGAATCGTGACGCTTTATATACTTAGGGTTTTCCAAGATGGGCGAGCCAGCCTCAGAAGTCCCTCCTGGGACACGCATATCATTAAGGATAAGGGAATAATAGATAGTAATCATTGCAAGAATTACCTGCCTAGACATTTTTGGTACCAGTTATCTTCCCCAGATGGTAATTACAATGAAAATAGCTTTCCCTTTGAAGACTTAAGAAGGTGGTCTACCAATGATGCTGGGGCTTGTACACATAATTTTTTTTAACAATACTCCAAGTACATTACACACATATATATGAGTATTTTAGATCTATCGGACAGACTCGGAATTGGATTGAGAGGTGTTAGAATATAGATCGAGGTCCTGCGGGTTGGTTGGGCCAAAGAAAGGGAAATACCGTGGCCCTATGTAGGAACATCATATGCATTCAGAAACAATTTCGGATTTGGAAGTTAATTTATTCCGGTGGGGCACTGCAAACCCCCACCTATGTGGCGCAGGTGATTCAAATGAATTTCTCTTTTTTTGGAGTAATAAATATATTTAGGGTATTTTGTCATTTTCACTTCTGATTTTCATGACTTTCAAAATGTCTCTTCAAAGTTTTTCTTCGAGCGAATTTTCAAACCAAGTGGACGAAGCATGGGATGAAGTGAAGAGTACCAGCTTTAATCTTACAAAAAGATAAAGTTGTAAATAGAATATACTTTGATTCAAAATTTGCTTTATCTACTTTCACGGTGCGACCTCTGGGAGCATTCAGAAGCTTAACCGTTGCACTGAGCAAAAGAGTAGGATGTAGAGCCTCCGTACACTGCTCTCTCCCGTATATACAAGGCAGGACAGGACAAACGCCGTAACAAAACCCCTAGAGCTGGGTGCATTGTATTGAGGCTACATCTCGCCGCTGCTCACCCTAATCAATGATTGCCGCGGGCCGCGGGCGATCAATTTCGGTAACATTAAGCGATCTTGGCTCGTTTAATCATTATACATAATGTTCTTTCCACCACTCACTTTTTGTCCCTGAGTAGATCTGACCAAGGGGCCCTGTTTCTGTTTCCAGCTGTACTGAGTCAGGGTATCAACCATATGTATTATGCTGATATCCGCTCAATCAAGGTTTTTCTTTCGCTTCTTTTACCGCTTCTGGATGCCTTTCCGACTGTCCTTTTTTTTTTTTTTTTTCTTTTTGCTTTTTGCTCTTCCAGGTACGGCAAGTTTACCAGTTATACTTTGCTTTTATTTTTACACTTTGCTCTGGGTACATGGTACGGTATGTTATGTTTATTCGCTCCACTTGTCCGTCTTACCCACAAACCAAACCCACATCGTGCCAGGTTGGATAGAGTCTGCAGTGCTCGGAGTATATTTGACCGAAAAAAAGAAAAGACCGCGAATTGGGTCTGTCCTCGTATTATTATTTGCGAGTACTCCGTACATACTCCAGCGATAATAGCCCGAAAGACTCTCCGACAACCCAGGCATTGCTTGACTGCTCCATAGTCCATAATAATATCATCATCATGATCCATTTATGGGCCTGTTATGGAGTGCATACGAACTACTACCGTTAGATGGGAAGCCAGTGAGCGGGCGACTTCACTCCGACTCTGCTTACCTCCGCGCAACTACGGACATACGGACATACGGTTCACGTCTGATTGATGGACTTACGTAGATGCTTATTTGTTAGCTATTGGTTGACAATGTATATAATGTAATGTGTAATGTAAGATATATGTATGCACTTTTAAGTTCAGTTCTAATGAAACCAGTCGTTTGAACTTTCAATGATGCCAATTCGATTCAATTCATCCCATCCAATGAAATAACTCCGAGGAATACCTAATCCATGGACAACTGAGAATCCATTCAATTCATCCAGTAGTAGTCCCGTTGCGCCTTAGCTAGCTGGCTCTGGTAGCCAAAAGATCTATACTGTCTGTGTAAAGTAATGAGAAATGTATGTGCGAGAAGTATGGTAGAGGTAGTCAAAGTGAAGACTAGACCAGGTCTTTGCCGTGTCTGCCGATAATATGAGTTCGCCTGATCGATCAAATCAAGCAGAAGATACAAGCAAAATCGCCATCGCAAGTTCGTCGCGACCTGCACGAGCAGTTCAATGTTGAGCTGCCGCCCGGGCTTCGTTCGGAGTAGCCGTATCGTTATTCTCGATCGGTGTGATTCCCTGTATATGGGGATAGTGTAGCGGATTTTGAATCCATGCCGAAGTAAGGTATCCGTAGAAATAAAATCACACCAAAGACCGAGCAGGATGACACCCCCGCTCGTGCCGCTTCATGTTGCTCCGGACGCTGAAGCTCTTCCCGCAGCCGGCATGCGTGCATCGGAACGGCTTCTCGCCCGTGTGGCTATGCGAATGGATGCGCAGGCTAGACGGGCGCGAGAACGCCTTATTGCAGACGCGGCAGATATACCTGTCCTGCGGCTGCTGGTATGGCGCCGCCGTGGAAGGCGGGAAGTAGTGATGATGCTGTTGTTGCTGCTGCTGCTGCTGCGGCCAGGTCGATGTTGTCACTGGCACCACTGCCGGTGCTGGTGGGATGGCGGTGGTGGTGGTGGGGGCCTGCTTTGGCTGTGCAACTTGGTAGAAGTACATGGAACCGGATGCGGAGGATTCGACGGGGGATGTGTAGGAAGCTGTGCTCAGCGCGGGGGATGCGTACGGTGGTGAGGGTCCAGAGGAGGCGGTTGTTGAAGACGGGCTGGACAGAATGCGGGATTGGTGATGTGGATGGACATATAGATCATGGCTCGGCGCAGAGGCGGACGTAGTCGTAGACGAAACGGAACCCCGCGACACTGATGCCGAGGGAGAACGCGGGTAGCTCTCGCGACGGTCATGGAAGCGCGAGTCCGGACGCTGTGGTGGTGGCGTTGGGGGTACGCGGGCAGGAGAAGGAGGGCTGATGTCTTGGCACAGGGAATGCCCTCGAGAGGACCTGCCTCGGTTTGGTCTGTGGCGTTCTACGCCGGTTGTTAGCCGGGATGTATCCAACGGGAAGTGAGAAGGAGAAGAAGAAGAAGAAGAACATACTGGCTGCAGGCAAATCATCGGCGGCCTCCAGCAGGCTGGAGATGGAAGGGAGGGAGCACTTGCGCTGGTCTTCCACCGGGGGAGACAGAGGCGCGTGGGGGGAGCGTACGTAGGACGACGGAGCGGGCACGGCGATGGAGAAGTAGGAATTGGAAGGGGCCTCCAAGGACGTTGGAGGGGTGTAGTCGGAGATCATACAGGCGAGGTCCATGACGTTGGAGCGTTTACAGAACGGGGTCTGAGTGAGGGTGCACATGCTGACGGTCGTTCAGAGAATGTAGAAGGAAGACAGGACCAGAAGACGAGAAGGGAGGCAATGCATGTATGTATACGCAGTGCTCGACGGTGGGGGATGCACGGTAGCAAAGCTCGTAATTATAACGAGGGTCATCAAATCCACAGCAGTCCGACGGGCGGATCAGCCGACACGAACAGAGTTGCTGATCAAACTAGGTTGGCCGTGGATGAATATAATGACGATAATAATAATAATAATAATATGATACCCTGTTACCGGTGTCTTGGGGCCGGTGGGAATCAAAAACAGGGGCGGGGGGAAGATGGATCTGATTGCGTCGAGATCTCGGTTTCACTCATTCATACTATGTACTAGTACTAGGATGTACACTTGTCGATCGTCGGAACGCTTAGCCCTAGTTCACCACTGCCTGCGCACTTAGTAATTCCTACGAGTCCAGACTGAAGATCCTCTTGACAGATCGCCTGCGAGCCCAATCGGGTTGCCCAACGCCCAATTTCCGGGACTTCACGGAGCCCTTCCACACTTGCGGGATGACTGCAAGCGAGCGCGGCGCGGGAAGAGGATCACCGTGCTGATACTGATAAAATAGACGATAACCGCTTCATCAGCGTCACTTCATCCGTGGCCAGGCCGAAGTTTAATTGCTTGGTTGGGACTGCTCCAACTAGGCCGATTCAAGAGGCAATTCTCCAGGAGTCACCATCCACGCCATTCCACGACCATGGCATGGGGTCTTTAGGTTACGGCTCGGTTCTCGTAGAGTCTGCAGACACAACAGACTTGTTGCATCGTAGAACATCAAATGGAATGGCAGTCGGCTCCAAATCCCCCCCCGACCCCCGTCCCCCCGAGAGCCCGCAATGCTAAGAATAGATCCAGATCGGCGACTGTTAAAATTTCCTGTTTCGTGGTAGCCCCCGCTGGATGGAATGGCCATTCGCTTTCTGGAATATTAATTCATATTAAATCGCCCTCGACTATGGAGTTGAGATCCTGTTTCCAGGCGGTTCCCGGACCATCGGATTCCCCAGGCGATGAATATATTAATTTAATAAGTGTCAGGTCGAATCTCAAATGCTGGACTGTGCAGCGTACTATGATCTATGTAGTATGTCGACGGACGACGTGAGTCAGGGGGCTTCTCAACGGTAGCAATACGCCCACCCCGGAACATACGGAGTCAGCTGCCCAGCACAGCCTGTGCAAATCACTCAATGCTTGTCCGATGTCTCTTTTCTGCAATTCGCTGTCGCGCTGGTGCAACCAACGTCGCAAGGTCCGCTGCGACACTGCCCCACGCATCCCGGTGATCGTCAGTTGGCGCCCGTAACACTGGTAGACGATCGAGGTCTGATGGTATCTTAAGTTTCTTGACTGGACAAGCGAGATTAACGGCTCTTACCTGTGTCCTGTAGGTCATACGGAGACCTTGGGAGCCCTCCGTACTGGCAACGGTTAGAGTTCACGAACTCGCTTAATCATGATGTCAGTCCGTGTCGAAACCGGCTGACCCACTGGTCCGTGATGATTTCCTTGACGAAGACAACGTAACGGCAGCGCACAAACCGCCAAGGCCAGGAAATCATTATTATTATCATTATCCCAATAATTGATCTGCGCCAAACGAAGCATAGCACAAAATAAAATAATTGCCAATAATCTCGGATACATCCGTGTAATATATTATATAGGAATTATATTACATTGCTCGCACTTATCCCAATAATTCGTAAAAATGGGCCCACCGTAGTTTAACCGACAGCCATAGGTGTCGATCCTGGCCGGGCATTCTCTTCTCCTGCTCAAACCTTAGACTTTCCATGTATTGGGGGCCTGAGAACCTGGTTGCCGGAAAGGCCGTCGGAAGAGCGCCGACAGTAATTTCCCATTTCCCCTTCCTCCACAGCTAACCAGAAATGCTGATGTCGAAGTTCTGTTACCATGCGGCTGGTTAAGCGCTGACTAGTCCATGGATCCCGTTACACTTTGCATAACCGACGGGCAGATCATCGTCAGGGTTGCAATTTGCAAGAGAGAAAGTCGGAAAATGGTTGAGGGCGATGTGGCGAATGGGTTGGCGAGGAACCATATGCAAATGCAAATGCAATGCAGTGTGCTGCAGCCATGATGCATCACAACACGAAGGGGCTAAGGCCGTTCCCCAGGGTGATGCGGGAAAGGAAGGTGAATGCGAGAGTCAGATTGTAGCAAGTTGACAGTCCGGAAATTGATCCGAACAACCGTGGTGAAAGGCGGCAATCCGCGGGACCTGTTCTGGACTCCTCGCGTGGCCAGAGGGTCTGCGCTAGAACCAGCCAGTACTAGCGTGTACCGCACAGACAGCCAGTTGCATGAGGAACCCCACTACATCCCCATAGGGTATATTCTGACTGGCTACCAGCCGGTAATTTTCGCTTTTGTTTGTTTCGGCGAGTTTCGCCTGGATCCCCGGCGATCCCCGGCACGTGGCAGGCCATCCACTGGCGGATGATCGTCGCCCAACCGCGGCGCTTCTGCTCTCCCGTCGACTACCGCTTCCGGCAATTCAGTCGGCGTCCGGCGCTTAGATCACCGGTCTTATCTAGCCCTAACCCTCTAATCATGGGGCTCCAGGCTCTCTAGGCTGACAAGCCTCATCGGGCAACTCAGTGCCGACGTATAACGCGCAAAGAGAAGCTCATCGTGCAACGCTAATCACGATCTACCCTTCACCTGCGTTCCCGGGACTATCGCTTTCTGCAGAGCATGTTATTACACATTCTCGATGATAATCAGGCTCCCAAAAGAAGCAGTAAGATGGAGAACACACCACTTAAATCAGGTTGTAACCCCCTACTGTTGCATTTGATCCGTTGCTGATTCATCCTCCTGTCCAATGTCCAGGATGGCGCTCGTTGATCTTGAGCATCAATGCAATGATCTGCAGTGGCTTTTGTGCTGCGGCTATGAAAATAATATAACATTTGATGTGGCGGCTGGGGGAAATACGTTGCTTTTTTCCCTGCTTTTGAGCCGGGTTTAATTAAGTCCTTCATTTTAATTCGGGAGATATCAGACAGCATAGAAATTATGCTGTCCACTGTCCAGAGTACAGGACTCAGGAGTCCATGGCTCAATGAGGCTGTGATGGTTGCATGTAGGGTAACATCGACAGCGTTGCATATCGTCCAGCAGAATCCACAACCCGAATCCTTCCCAACTGTCGAGCATCCAGTTGGACGGTTCACGTGCAGGCATGGCATTTTACATAGTGCACTGTACAAGCCTACAAGGACCTCTCTGTTATCACTGCGCTGGATGGAGCAAGAGTGCTATCATGTCATACCCCTGAAAATTGGGTTGGGCACTTGTCAGTCAGTCAATACCCGGGGTATTATTATTGCACTCGGTAGATGAAACTGGAGTCGGTACTTTACTCTAGACAATAACGTTCCAGAACATGTAATTACTACTCGTACATACTGCATCTACATAGTACATGTAAGCTGCAATAATAATAGTAGTATCCGGAGTATTCCGCATCGCCATGTACAACCTCAGACCACCCAGGCCTATGCGCAAAGGAGTCAAATCTAAATTATTATTATATGTATACCCAATGTATTAATATTATATTATATCTAATTAACCTCCAGGATTCGTAATTCATCGGTAATCATCCACGTGTTGGGAAATAGCAGTAATTAGCCCTTGATATTATCACTTGCGACGGGGTATACTTCTCTCCGTACTCCGTGGGCACTCCGAACCATGAGCATAGTGAGCTACCCTATATAGTATGTAGTATGTACCTTATGCGAGCCGTGCTTCACTTGATCAGTGCTTAATCCTGATAGACAGGGCTTACGAACGCCTCACTCTTTACGTTGTACAGTGCACTAAGCTCACTACTCGTCGATCTCATTTACAACCTGGTTGCCAATTTTGGGTAGGGGATGATCTACCACATACACCACTTACTCCGCTCAGGATTGCTCCGTATCCGCCATTTCAGATAGCCTGTGATGGTTTGTTGAGGTGTTGAGGGTTGTGGCGAGCTACTTGTCCAAGCCAGAATCCTGGAAAAAAGAGAATAGGATTCACCCTTACAACGCAACGTTGTATACAGACATCATTAATGTACAACGGCGTAGATACCCATACCTGTGCTTTACACTTCATATAGTCTGACATCTGTTCTATCCACAATTCCAAGAATAGAACCCCGCCTCCACGTAGTGGCAAATCCCAAATGAGCCACGCTTGCGAACCGCAAGGCACAAACAAGGCCTTGCCATTGCCATGACATGGGAGATCTCTCCTCGCTCTCTTGAAGATAGTGAATAAGGTGTCTATGAGGCAGTTCGCCTTCCATGGGACATGAGCATGAGCATGAGTCCTCCAGGGGCCCACGGTCATACAATAGTGAGACAGACCTTGCATTTGCCACAGTATATCCGATTAGGTGTTCTCGAACCAACCACCAGCAGGGATGGAACGGGATTTGAAATAATTACTCCAACGCCGAATGAAATGCCTGTCATTCGACTGCATAGAGGCGAGGAGAGGCAAGGCGAGTGAGAAGCAAATGATGCACCGTGCAGGTTGAGCTGCTGGAGCATGAGGCAAATGCATCTTCGTCCTTGGAGAATCGGGCATTGTCTGCTTACCTGTCCGTCTTGATATGCACTGAATGATTGACCTCAATGAAGTCAACTGGCGAACAATGAGCGTTGAGTGCGGAATGAAAAAACTGGAGGTGGTCGACACCTTTCAAGTTGCCTGGCTCTTGGTTCAGCACGTAGAATACTACAGCTCCAGATTAAAAAGAAGCATGGAAATGCCGGTTGGTGCTCTTGTTGGTCTTTTTGACTGGGCTTAGACCAGTCCAGGCGTAACCAGTGTGCTTGGTATTCCATTATCCTGTACAGGAAGGTCCTCTGCCTGCTTCCGCTCCAGGATATCAAGATAGATATATATACATTTATCCAAACGCATGTAAGGTATCATTAAAATAATCAAATCAAGCAGAAACACCTACACCTGCATTACTGCCACGCATCTCCAGAGCCCTGCCCTTCCCCTTGCCGGCAATCTCCCGCATCCGCCTGATCACGCGGCCGAAGTCAACCAGGTCATAGTCCTCCGGCATGTGCTCACCACTGACGATACATAGGACCTTCATGCCGGGCTTGTAGGCCAGTCCGTTGAGCAATTTAGGCGTAATGAGGAAGTATTGCCCGCCCCCGTGACCTTCATTTCCAGCTACACTGCTACCGCACGCGATATCGACCAACCGTTCATGAACCATGCGCTCGTTTCTTGGGTCCATGCCCTGGTTGATCTCGTCAACGACCCGGAATGGCGATGCAGAAAGTGATTGCAACGCCATCAGATAGAAGATGGTGCTGACAGCTCGCTCTCCTCCAGATTGGCGATGCGAATCAAGTAGTGACAGGTTTTCGTTCTCGCGGAATTTGACATGGATCTGGATGGACCATTGTTCAAAGTCTGGACCATCTTCGTCCTCTGCTTTGTCCAATGACACCTGTCCAGCGCAGCCAATGCGAGCAAACGAGTCAGAAAAGGCATCACTAATCTTCTGTACCAGGGAATCAAGCATCGGTTCCCATGTCCCGCGGACTTCATCGATAGCCCCCTGAAACCCATCCAGGCTGTTCTGGAAGTCTGCGAGCTTGCTGCGGAGCGCCGCAATCTGCTTCTCACGCTCTTCAAACTCTTTGATCACGTTGCTATTACCGCCCTGCGTAAGCTCTAGACGTGCTTTTTCGGAATCGATATCGGCATCAAGCTGATCCATAGTGTGGTTCGCTAGGGTTGGAAGTAATTCCTTCAGTTCAGGATGGCTCTCGGCAATTGAACCGGTAACTCTGCGCGCCTCATGTAGGAGTTGTCTACCGAGCTCTGACGCGGCCTTAGAGTTTCGTGATGCTTCATCCAGCTCAGCCCGTTTCGCATCTAACCGTGCACGATACTCGGAATTACGTTCACGTAGTACTTCAAGATCGGAAAGAGCCTCAATATGATGGACTTCAAGTTTGACAAGTTGCTCGTATTGTTGACGGAGCTCCTCAACAGATTTAGCATAATCAATAGCCGCTTCGGCCTTTTCAATCGAGATTTGATCTTGCTGGTTGCGGATATCGATGACTCTTGTTTTGATCTGCTCGAAAAACCTCTCCACGTCTTTCTTCTTGGATTCCTGCTGATCTAGAAGGGGTCAGAATAATTTCCACCGCAATAAGCCCACAGAACACTTACTGATCTTCTCGGGGATGGCCTTGTAGTTAATAAGGGCCGTCTGCTTGGCAGATTTCTCCTGTTCGACCTCAATCTACGCATGAAAGAGGGGGTTAGCTTCAGAGCATCTTC
Organism: Monascus ruber; assembly: GCA_002976275.1. Classification (NCBI taxonomy): domain Eukaryota; kingdom Fungi; phylum Ascomycota; class Eurotiomycetes; order Eurotiales; family Aspergillaceae; genus Monascus; species Monascus ruber. Next base: position 1,242,097 of record PSNO01000008.1, on the reverse strand, counting down.
GGCTGACAATGACAAAAGCATGCATACCCGTTCTCGGTCCGTTGCCTGATGCTCTCTCCCTAGCCGAGTAAGTAGCTCCTTATCAGCATCAATTTTCTCCTGCACTTCATTCAACTCTTGTTTCCATGTGTGGATATCTGATTCCAATTGTTGCTTCACGGATGCGTCGACTGGTTGAGACGTCCAGATTCTTGCTGGCCGTACTTGTCTGACGCGAGTAGACACCGCACCAGGTCCATATTCTCCTCGTCGAATGACCTGGTAGCTGTGCTTCCCGGCAATCCAAGAACTAATTGGACCACTTTCCATTCTGTTGTACTCCGTATCTGAAATATCCTGCAGTGTAACAGGTGTTTGATGCAATCGGGTTTCACTGCAAAACATCGCCAAAACAGGTTCTGGGCCGCTAAGGAAATCTTTCACCCAGCCCTGAAAACCAAGTGCTTTGAGCTCCTGTTCTGACATAGGAGACTGGAATCGTTCCAGAGGGACTGAACATGTTCTGATGGCGACGTCAGAAAGCCGCAGTTCAGTATTCAAAGCCTTTTGCAAGGTTCGGAAGTCCTCTTTGCTCTGGGTTGTGAATACAATGAAATCTGTCCTCTGAAACAATGACTCTACCACATCAGCATACTTTGGATCTTTTACAGAGCAACAGACAATTGGCGGACCAAAGACTTCTTTTTCAAATCGGCCCTGATTTTCCAAAAGCCACCTGTACGCTTTCAGTGAATCTTGTGATAAGTTCTCGAGCTTCGCTTCTTGTCGGCCAGTTTGGGAATCCATGTTCGTCAAACGTTGCTCCGCTTGCTTTATTTGACCTGATCTCTGATTCAGTTTATCAATAAGCGGCCGTTTCCTATCTTTTATCTCCTGTGCTCGGGTCTCTAACTCCCTCATATGCCGTCGTTTTTCCCTCTGCCGCAAGATTAGCACATTCTTCAATTACATCCCATGGATAACTTACGATTTTCTCATTATAAGAGTCGATATCAAGCTCTACCGGCTCCTCGTTCAATTGACGCTTGAGCTTGTTGATCGTCTGAGTGATTTTACTCGCCTCCTGCCTGTGATTGAGAAGACTCTTTTTTTCAGCATCAATTTGGGAGTTGAGATCTTTGATTGAATCCTCGTATTGCTCAATATTCTTCGCGAGTTGAGAAGCGGCCCCATCTGCATTCTCAACCATCCGTTTTTGGTGCTTGACAGCTTCATCTAGCTTCCAGGTGTAGTCTTCTTTTGCCTTAACCTCTTTCAAAGCAGGTTCCAATGCCTCTTCTAGCTCTTTACTTTCACGTAAGACTCTCTCACGATTCTGTTTGGCAGCTTTCACTACCGCATGGTGGTCCTTGTACCTCACGACAGGGCGAGATAACTCTAGCAATTGGATTTTTTGCTTGATCTGTGCTCGCTGACGCATTCTTTCGACGTCGGATCTCTGCATCTCTTGCCGACTTTCCAAATTCGCGAGCAAGTCCCTATCACCCTTGTTGTCCAGCTGCAATTTCTTCTGCTCTGCCCTCAGTTTCTTCAAGTCGTCGTGGAACTTGACCATTTCTGGACCAGCGGCGGCTCTTTGTGTCGAGTGAAGTAGCTCCACCGGCGTAAGCGCCGCGAATTCGCTGACTTTATCCTGGGGAAGGAACTGGCACAGGTTATCGATCTGGATCGAGAATGACTGAGCAAGCTTCAACACCTGGGCACGGGAAGCAGTTTGCCCATTCACAGTAAAGGCGCTCTTGTTGCCATCGCGCTTGATGATACGGCACACCACCGGGTTCCGACGATGCTTCGGTGATCGCGCAAGCTCAATTTCGATGGTGGCTTCTCTGCAACCGTGTTTCACGAATTCGCCAGGATCTTTAGCTCGTCCTAGGTGCTATTTGACAAACGTACAGATTGTTAGCAACCGTGTCACGGGTATCAGTCTAGACTCTCCAAATTATTCGAGGGAAAAGATACCTGCGGTCCCCATCCTAGACCTAGACAAATCGCACAAACCAAGGTGCTCTTCCCCGTACCATTCGGCCCAATAACCATGTTCAGCTTCGGCCCTGGGAAGAATTCAGCGGAAGTATAGGTCACAAAGTCCGTAAGTTTGATCCTGACAATAGAACCAGGCTTGTACCCGTTCACCTCAGATGCAAGACCACTGGTGAGCGACGAAGATTTGCCTGCTCGCTGGGTGCTTGTCTCCTGCGCACTATCCGTCTGCGTCACGCTACTTCGCGTAGTTATGGGTTGTGACGTGCTGTAGATATCCTCATTGTCATCGTAGGTATTGACAGATTCCTCTTCATTCTTTACCGTGGCATCCGCATATTCTTCTTCTTCATTAATTTCGGGGGATGATTCCACTCGAGGGCGTTTGTTACTGTTACGGGTACGATTTGGCGTCTGAGATTGAGACGATGGCATAGACTGTCCTGGCGTCTCATCTTCATCATCTTCAACCCGCCATCGTCGACGATGTGGAACAGTTGCAGAAGAAGACATGTCTTATAGGAAAATCAAAAAAAGAAGCCGCGAGCGGCTCCTTTTTTAGGGAGCTGCAGATATCGGAGCAGTCTTGATTCAAATAGATAATAACAATGAGACACGATCAACGCGACGCGCGACCGTTGGTGAGAGCCGTTGTTAAAAGTCCGACTCCGGTAGGCGGTCTGGGATAGCAGTAAATAGGTTTCTTTTTATGGGAAACCAAAACGTTAAAGGGAACCCTCGGCCGATGATGGAAGTGAGCCTGGTGGCAGCAACTGGGAATTCATATCGCGATGGTAGCGGTTCAGAATGTGCGACGTCTCGTTTTAACCGGGGCAGTGGTTTCTGTCACCATTGCAGGATCGCTGTATGGCGCAGGGTTGAAGACTGAGCAGGAGGCCATCCAGGTATGTTATATGCGCCATATATACACGACTGGCTTTTTTTTTTTTGATCGGTTGATTTTCTTTATTCCATTTATACACTTGTTTAATTAGATAATGGAAAAGAGTGTTCGCTAATACGTATGACCAAAAAATAAAGAAAACTCAAAAGCGTCAAGAAGCCACAATCGACGAGCGAATTTCATCACTCCAAACCATAAGGGCAAGCCTGACAACCAAGAAAGAAATGGTCGAGAAGCAGATCCTGGACTTGGATGCAAGAATTGAGGCAAAAAAGGAAAAGGGCCTGGATTCTGTCAATAAACCATGAACGACGTGATGGGACTAGACCGATATTCGAGGATCGACCACCGGCAATTCATGTTCTCAAATGAAGGTACGCTCTTTATTGTACACGTACGCGTGACAGTGTTACCTCATTAGCACTCGTGGTTATTGATCACCGCTAAATTAGAGCAGAAACTAGTGGGTAGTTAACAGGTCTTTACGGCGAAGCAAGGACCCTGCTACCCAGTCAATCGGAGGATTTTGACTCGTTCCCATACTTTAATACTCTGTCAAAGGTGCCTTGCAAATCCTTATAGAAACATCTAGGGATTGTTTCTGGTGCTCTATATACTCTGCTAGAGACAGCTGCCCAGTAAGCAGCAGCGGCAGTTCCAACATCGCGAATTATAGCTGTGGCGCGTCAGCAGTTAAGAGGCTGCCATATCATGGCCTCCGTCTATATTTGGATAGTAAAGTTTGCAAATGTTTCTAAAGGTTCGTGGCTTGACGGAGTAAGATAACTACTCTTGAAAGATCCTGTTAGCTAGGGACTTGGGAGAAACTATTGACCCCATATTTAAACCAGACCTTACAGAAGACTTGTTCAGCGAGCCTGTCTTTTGGAAGTCAATAGCAATAGATACATCAGTCTACAAATTAGAAAAGTATGCCATGAACTAATTCTGGCCGCAGATCACTATTAAAGAGGTGTTCATAAATTTCTCGCTATGTGGGATATCATCGCAAAAGCGAAATCAAAGAATGACTTGCCCACCATAAGATGAAGTAAATATAGACACGATAGATATGCTATCCAAAAGCGTAACCCAAATTGTCCCTCGATCCCTGTAATAAATGCGTATAAGCATTTGACATTCCGTCGTTCAACATAAAATATCCATATTCGCTAATTAGAGAGCATGCCATCATGATATCATCAAAAAAATTATGTTAGTATATCAGAAGTCCAGCACCCCACGCGCGAGCGCAGAAATGCTAGCTTCGTACCTGGCTGGATTATGGTCAGCGAACATGCCCGATCCAAATCTCAATTCCCTGAACCAGGTTTCGACGCTTCGAACATATTTTAACTGTACTCTTGTAGCTGGTCGACCTAATTGCGGATATGGTTCACCAGCAAGTCGACGGGTGAAAGCATCGCGTTGGAGAACGCGTACTGTTTCGACGACCAATACTTCACCCGGTGGGACTAGTTTCGGCGCGCACATTTCCTCTCGAAGCATCTTGAGGGTCTTCCAGGCCCAGGCATCTTCGCCAACGCCATCACCAGCCTCTAAGGGCATAGGAGGTTGATCGACGTAAAACTTATTGATGATGCTTTGTCGGAGTCCATCAAAGAAGCGATTGCGTATTTGGGATTTGGCGCCGGAGGCGTCTCCTTTAAACGCAACCGAGACGGCGTGCATGTCATGCAGAATACCCAAGGAAAGACTAGGTACCACATCCTGACCATTGATGACGGTTGTAATCAACCCGCGAGTTGCACGACGGAGAAGGGGTGACATGACCGCCGGCGGGCCGTACGCATAAACATGAATGGGACGACCAGGAGGCAGGAAACAGGTAGCCTTGGAGCGATATTCACCATTCGCCGACGGTAGCATAGGCCGCAGGGCAGACTCGTGAGATGCGGTGACAAAGGACGTGCCCGACGCTTCGTCGTTGGGTACCGAAATCATAGCAGCGAGAAGCGCAGCCACACCACCTCCAAGGGAATGACCACAGAACACCACACCGTAATCTGGGTATTCGTCCAAGGCAGCTTTAATTGTAACTAGGACTCTTCCGCCCCCGCCCTGTAATAAACGCCTCGCAGAGGCATGCATGCCCTTGTGCACCTTCCAATTTCTTCCCAGCCATACGAGGTCGTCGTAGTCACAAGTCATATCCGTGAGGATGTCTTCAAAACCCCACGTTCCCCTAAGGGCCAGGACAACAGCTTTAGATTCGTGGTCTAGGCATAAATAGTGGACGAGAGGAAAACCTGTTTCAGTTTCTCCAGCAGCATTGGTGCCACCTTCCGGGTCAACAAACGATGACAGCAGGATACTAGATGGGGGCAATCCAGCATAATTCGAAAAAGCACTGTGTTCATGCTTATCCGATCCTTTAAGGTGAGAAGTCTTGATGTTGGTGGTCGGGCGAACCCCCATTACCTTGAGAGCACTAGGCCCGTATGACGCAGAAGAAAATCGACAGAATCGTCGGATATTCTGCACAAGATGCTTTTCGGGGAAGATACCGGGGAATGAACCGTCGCGCTGAAGGTCTTGAATTGTTTCTATATCGTCGTGAACAATGCTTTGGGGACGAGGAGCGAGAATAAGAGAGCTCTCTGACCCTGCCGTCGCCAACGAATATATACTATGGGAAATTGAGTGAGATCTTCGCTGGCGGGTGCTCGAACCGTAATCGTTACTGATAGAGACAGCCCTTTCCGTCTCCGATCTAGTCACTGACATAGCACTGCTGCTGCGTATATGGCTTCTGGCAGTACCGGACGATCCCGGACGCATATCCGCAGACAGTCGAGAGTAAGAATCTCTCTGCGCAAGGAAGGATTCTTTATTCTTTTCACGAACTGAAAAGTAGTCAGGACCGCCATTTCTCGCATCCCGTTGGTGAGCATGAACATTTGGGGTGCGAACAGATTTGACTCTAGAAGAATTGGGCAGTGGGACCCTCAAAGAATCCCTGTCCGGCAGAGGGGCGTGCACCAAACGGTTTGGAGACCCTAGACCCTCGTTCGGGTTCATTTTCGAGTTCGGTCCGACAGGCGGCCGTTGAGGCAGTATCTTCCTTACGGTTAGAGGGCCTGTCGATGCTCTTTTCGGTTGTGACAAATTCGCTGTCGGCGGGTCCATCTTCGGCTTTTTGGGTGCTTGTCGTTTCCGACTTTCATTCTTTTCAGCGCCAGTTTGTTTCACTTTGTGGGCTAGCTTCGCCAGTGAACCTTTCCCAAACATGCTCTTGGCAGTGTCGGGTCCGCTCTGCGATGACGGACTTGAAGGTTCGCAAGATCTGCTGCGAGAAGGGGCCGCCGCATGACGGGAGTATGTAGAAGGGCCATTCGACGTCCTCAGTTCAGGCAAAGGCTTATCATTCTGGACTCGCCTTGGAGTACGAGGACTAGGGCACTCCAATTCTATTTGTGAGTCCAATGCCGGACCAAGATCTTCCACAATCTGTCTGCCACCAGAAATTGATACGGTATCTAGTGCATCTGTAGAAATGGAGGCATCCTTCGTGCCCCTTTCCGCGGACTCTGATTGACACGGCTCCAGCCTTGTGCCTTTCATTGTTTGGTGTATGACATCAGCGCTCTGCGATCTATTAAAGGCCGTTCTGAAAACAACTGTATGCTTAGGTAGACGGTGAGAGCTCGAGTCATTCGCATCTTGATGGTGGTGAAATCTTTCCGCAACCATCTTGGTGCCGGGAGGTGCGGCAATTTCCGCTGTATCATCGTCCAGAATGTCCACCGTGATTGTACGTGCTGTGATCGTATCAGTCTTAATCGAGGCATGACAACCCCGGGGAAGTTGGCGCATTATATATAAGCGAAGATCCTCATCTGATATCTGATGGTGGTCGTCGGGTGACAGCGTTAAATTGGCACTGTCCAGCGTATCAACGACGCTTGTTGAACGTTCAACAGCGCCAAAATCCTCCTCGTCATTATTGAGGGACATAAATGAAGCGGCGCCTTTGCGCTTATTTTCCAAGTCATCTCGGGCGTCATTTGTACAGTCCAACTGGCGTGTTCCAATTACATCGGCCCGGATACCATTATCCAAAATGACGACGTCCCAGACCGTTTCGTATCCACCAGTATTATATATCTCACTTTCGGTAGTTTTTCTTCCCCAGCGTTGTAGCATGGCAAATCCAACGGTACCGACAAGAAGATCCCCGACGCCGACTTTATCGGTCCCACCCTGTTCCGATTTCCTGAACTCCTTTCTAATGAGAGTTACAATTGCTGCTATTGCCCTGGAAGATTCAGAAGAGCCAAGAATGGCATCGAGGGTGGACAGAAGGCTTTGTGACAGATGGGAAACCGATGTAAGCGCCGTAGATGACAGATGGAATGTCGCCGCAACGAAGAACGAGGCAGACGTCAAGGTTGAGTGTAAAACTGCAAGCTTGAGAGGCTGTCAGTATCATAAAAAAGGCCGTAAAAGAGAAACCGCAAGATGTTCAGTCAAGAACTCACGCTTCGCTCGAGCAGAGACTCTGCCTCCGCCTTCCCACGTTCGCTGCTTCGAATGGTAACATCGCGCTCGGCCCTAGTTAATACGCCTTCGATAACAGCTCTACTGAGCTCCAGACCTGTCAGCGTCGTGACCCTAACGCCGTCGATGGCAGCACCGCCGAAAAAGGCCCCTATCCGAAACGAGAGCGACGTGGAATGCGCGAAGAACGACACCAAAGAAGCAACTGGCCGTGGGAGGAGAGTCGCACCGGAAGTCGCAGGCACATGGTTTCCCTCATGATCCAGAGCATTCAGCGCGCTGTTCGCGTCAGGCGCTGTTCCATTCTGTCGCTTCTCGAGGGCGCTTTCAGTATTGGAACCACCAAACATTACGAGCCATTTAGTTGGGGGTGACGGGGAGCGAGCAGCATCAGAACAGACGTTTCCGGAGCCATGAACAGATCGAGGGAAGATGGAGTTGAATATGATATCGACATCTTCCCCTGCCGGTCCAGGAACGGGGCTGTTGCTGAAGAAACTTTGTCTGCTTCGTTGGGCGAGTCGAAGTGGCCAGTGGCATGTGATCCACATAGGATTCCCCAACAGAATGCCACCGCTCTTCGCGTCAGCCCATGGATAGTTACAAGACACGCTGCTGTTGTTGCTTACTACATGGCAGGCGTCTATTTGTTCCATGGGTCAGTCGTCTGGTTGGCGAATCCTGAGATACGTGGTATACGAAATAGGCATCCAGTAAGCTGGCCCCTGAACTTCCTAACATGTGAAGAATGCTGACTCGAAAGCTTGCAGGGAGCAGGAACATGACCCAGTCAATGATTCAGTGCCATATGCATCCTGCCTACATCATAGATTTAAGATCCCCCGGATATTGTACCTTTCTGATACAGCTCCTGTTGCATTCGGCAGTGGTGCGCATCCCCGCTAACCCCATGCTTTGCCACAAGTCTGCCAACAGACCCCTCATCACGCTCTTTGCCCCGTTCTTGCCATCAATAGACAGCCCATAGATAACCGGTCGGCCGACCAGAACGGCCTGGGCTCCTAGACAGAGGGCCTTGATGATGTCTACCCCGGTGCGGATTCCGGAGTCGAAGAGCACGTTCATCTTGTCGCCAACCGCGTCGACAATCTCAGCGAGAACGTCGAGAGAGCCAATGGCACCGTCTACTTGTCGGCCTGCGGTTGTGGTATGAGCAAATGCTATCTGATGACCAAATGGCAATGTGAAAGCGAACTTACCCCCGTGGTTCGAAACGATAATCCCATCACATCCATTTTCATATGCCAACTTCGCATCATCCACGTGCTGGATCCCCTTGAGAACGATGGGACCATCCCAATTCTTCCGCAGGAAGGCGAGGTCATCCCATGTGTGTGACCGCCCGGAAAATGTATCCCCAATCCACATTCTTGATGCACCTACAATATCGTCGTCGACCTTGGACCCGGTCTCCTTTTCAAACCTTGCGCGGAAGACGGGGTCCGTGAAAGCGATCTGGTTACCAGTACCTCGAATGAATGGGATATAAGCGTGGTCTAAGTCTGCCGGACGCCTGCAACGACAAGTTGAGAGGGGTTAGTCCACATCTACTGCAAAAGAACATACAAGGTAGGTGTCAGACCATGCCAGGGACCAAGTATCCAATGTAACCACCAGGACCTTGTACCCGTTCTCTTTCGCCCGTTTTAGCAAGGAAAGTGTAATGTTATTGTCAAATGGCCAGTACAGCTGGAACCATCTTTTCCCGCTCTTGTTGGCCGCTGCCACCTCTTCAATCGAGCTGGAGCTAGCTGTGCTGAGAATGTATGGCACGTCGACCTCCTCGCATGCCTCGGCGAGACCAGTCTCTTTGTCTTCATGGAACAGAGATTGGACGCCCACGGGCGCCATGAGTAGCGGATGGGCATATTTTTCCCCGAATAGGTTCACTGAGATGTCCTGGTTATCCATCTATTATTGACATCCTTGTTAGTTATAAGAGAGCTACTGGGTCCGCTGCGCAGCACCAACCGCTTTCATCATCCTTGGAATCCTGTGCCATAGTACTATTAGAAATTGAGGACCCCGTCTAAACGATTGAGATGGACGTCACCTACAGTTTCCACTGCCGAAATGCCAACCGGTTACTGTCCATGGTGGCCCTTTCGCCCGCACCCCCCGCAACATAACTGAAAGCTCGACTCCCCAATGCTTTGCGGGCTTGCTCCTCCAAGAGCCTGGGATCAGTCGTAACGTTTGGTTTAACATTTTCTAGAAAGCCCCTCCCGTAGATTTCGGTTTGGAATGCGCCGTAGTTTTCCGACATTTCGATTGCTTGCTTCGCGTTGAATGGCAAAGACACAGCAGCAGTGTCTACGAGCTGGCGCGCTGTCGACTGCGATGTCCGATTGCTTTCTGCGAGGTTGAATTGGTTGAACTAGGTTGAATCAGCGTTGAGGAGTAGTTAACTGACTATTCATGTAGAAGACACGGGTCGCTTTGGGTTTGCCTCGGCATAGCCTTGGAGGGGTTGGTAGTGCTCATATTCTCCCAGCCGTATCTACATGGTACCCCCTGTTTGACGTTAGGAATAGCTCTAATTGAGATGCCTGGAGTCATCAAACTCGCTTCAGTCTGGCAAGAATCCAATAGCATAGAGTGCCTGTGAAGGCCTAGACCACAGCATGGTAGTTGACCAGTTGGTGGAAGACTGCGTACAAATAACCATCGCCAGGACTTGTCTTCCCTCATCACCCTCCCAAATCACCTCCTGCTCACCCAAAGGGGGTTTAGTGCAGATATCCGGGATTGCTTTGGTCGGTCTACTGTCATGTACGGTGGACCACAGACGTGAAAAGATCGTGAAGATATCTCTACGCTGGGAGTGGATCCAGCTTCATGTAGTTCGCCAGGCCAGGCTCCAATTTGGCGGACAAACTGAACAGCTGAAGCATTCCTAGACCATGCTTTCGTCGCATGAAGGACAGCAATGAAAAGCTTCGTCAAAATAGTTCATGGCTAGTGCAGACAAGAATACTACCGCGAAACAGAATGCAAAGAGTGGAAGACCTTGATCCAAATTGGCTCGCGCAAGTACAAACATGACTAACGCACGTTAACCACCACCAGATATAAAAGAAGAGATCACTTCTCTTCCGGCTTCCGACCGTATACAATGCGCTGCTTCGTGTATATGTGATTCGACAGGTCCTTAACCTCCTTCCGCACGTTGGCAAGGAAGACTTCGATCTCCGCCCTCTCCCAACCCAGCACACGAGTGAATAAAGCGTACGTGTACGGAGCCACGCCTTCCAGCACGTTCACCTGGTGATAACGACCGATCTCCTTGAGCTTAGGGTCCTTGGGCCAGGGACTCTGGGGGACCTACAAGAGATCTCTTAGCATCGGTTACGTGTGCTACATGTACAGGAGTAGATCAACCCACCTTGGAAATCTTCTCATGAACATCCACAAAACCAGCCTTAATTAACTTATCCTTCCACTCGGGACCGGTTTTAAGAACTTTCCCAAACTTCTTAGAAGCCTCGTAGATAAGCTCGTGGTTCTCGACAAAGTTCTTGGCATTCAGATGTGTACCGTCATCCGACGTCGTCGTGAGGTGAATCGATACTATCTCGAAATAACCGCCAGGTGTAAGATTTTGATACGCCTGTCTGAAGAGTCGGTCGTAGTCCTTCACAGACCCGTCGAGGTCTCGAGCATGGATGTAGTCAAAGGGGAGGGAATAGTGCCAGTCTTGTTCGTAGTCGTCGATTTCGAATCGGCAGTTTGGTGGCAGCCTGTGCGTATCAGTAGATTGCACTCGTACAGGGCAGACAGGGAGGGACAAAGGTACCAGGTTGGCTGGATAGGACTCAGGTCGTTTCCTATTACTTCTGACTCGGGGTGTTCACTGCACATGGTTAGTACTCATGGAGCAAAGAACACCAGGCAGATTCGCATACTCGCCAAAGTCAATAGCCCAAATACCGGTGCCGGTACCAAGATCGAGCACTCTCTTGGGATTCTTGACCGGTGCAAGGTGTAGTTCACCGTCAAGCAGCAGCCGGTGGATATGATGGGTCTGTGGTTGTCAGACGACAGCGGGCAGCCCTGGGATTGCTGCAGGATGTAGCGTACCAAGTCCAATCGATCCTGTTCTTTTTCATCATTCGGCTTTTCGTGGCGACAAGTCAGAGGAAAACTTCCAAACGGAGCATAGAATACGGTAAGCTTTACCAGGATATATTCGCCTTCGTGGAATGCATGGTACCGGCGGCCGTTTTCGTATCTGCGTTGGATAAACGATCAGCTTTGCCGTCCCTCTCAATGGCAATGACAATGACAAGAGACAGAGCATACTTGTAATTAAGAATACTCGATGTGATAGAGCTTGTGTAGCTTGCATCGTCTGCCCTGTATAGCACATCCACCGCAGTCAGACACTGTTCCAGAGGTACCAGAGGTAAATAGGGCACAGCAGGGATACCCACGACCCCGCATAGGTGGAATCGGCGTCTCCGTAAGTCTCCTGTGGGATGTATTAAATTTAACGCGAACCAAGCAAATAGACAAAAAGAAAAGGGGAATAAAAGATCACTTACATCGGCTTCTAGAGGAGGCTCATTAGCAGGGGGCTCGTTGGTATGCTCAGGTGCTGCGGTGCCAGCCATCTTGCAGCAGTCGACTTGGATGAATGAACGAAGAACGAGACAGAAACAGGAGTCAGGAAGAATGCGGCATAGTATTATTTAGTCCGTCGTATACTAGGGAATAAAACATTAATAAATAATCTCCTCTCCTCCCTCTCCCGTCACCACACCGGTAATTCCGTCGGAAGGACACTTCCGCAGACTACTAGCCAGAGTCTGATAGATGGATGCTTTCGAGAGACCCTGCAGTGATTCGTGAGCTGCTGCCGCTCTATCCACTTGGGCTGTCAAGCATCGCTTGGCCGGCTGCAGGGCGCATTTATAGGAGTCGCTGGGACGCAAACACCTGCTTCAACCGGCATCATTACCGATGTTGCAGAATGTGTCGGCCAATGTAATGGCTATTAGGCCGTGGAATTGGCGTCCTCCAGCTTCTGATGATTCTACCGTTCTGCACGTTGTTTGATCGCTTCGGGTTTGTTTATGCGTCTAGGCCTCGTTCCGAATATTTAGTCTTTGGTGGTGAGACCATCACCTCTTACTCGGCCAGTTTCTACGGAGTTTGCAGTGCAGAAACGCAGGGGATTCGGGAATTTACTCCATATCCATGGAGATCCTCCAAAATCCTTGTGGATCACCCGCTATGGCACCAATTTAGAATGTTTCACCCGTGAATAATTAGGCAAACCACCTCAACAGAGCACCTCATTCTTCGTGAACTCCTCCCAATCCTTCTGGTACTGCGTACTTTTGGTCCCCTCCGGATACCTACCCAGAAGCTCCTTCGCGTTATCCCACGACTTCAGGATCACATCTTCGTCCGAGCCGGGTCTCGCTCCGTCAGCTTCTTCTGGAACGGAACAGGCCGGCAGATAATACCCTGCGTGACGGTGTCTGTCGACACTGGAATCGCCTTGCCGGATGCGTCTAGAGCATGTGAAAAGTCAAAGGCCCATAGCATCTGTGCAATGCCGAGGAAGAGTGAGCGTTCAGCAACGTTGAGACCGGGGCAGACACGGCGGCCGGCACCGAAGTGGAAGCACTTTGTTAACATGCACACGCATAAAACGCAGAGACGATCTATATATGTCCCAGGACAGTAAATAACGCACGGTAAAATGATCCCGTTCATAAGGGTCGGTAAGAGTCGCACTTTCTTGCGCACGGAGGAAATCATTCTTGTGCCGGTCCGGATCAAAGAGGCGCGGATCAGGATAGCTTCGGGATCATTACTGAGAGCCCAGACATTGATCATAACAGCCGTCTTGGCTGGGATCTTGTAGCCGTTGTCCTCATCACTGCTTGTCGTGGCTGGGGGACAATTCCCAGAACAGTCGAGGGCAAGAATCGCAAAGACTCTTTGATAACGCCACGGAAGTATTGCAAGTTCGGCTCATCAGCCATTATCGGCAGACGGCCGGGTCCGATTACACGGTCGAGTTCTTCCTGTGCTATGTGGAGTTAGGCATTGCAAGAACAAGCGTACACGGGACAGGAGGTGAATACTCTCCTCTGCGCCTCCGGAAAGTTGACCATGGCCACGGCAAACGAGAGAAAAATGGATGCAGTCGTGTCAGGCCCGGCTTCAAGCAATGTTCCACTAACTTAACTTGCCCAGTCATCGGTGAAGCCGTCCTCCTGCATTCTGAACATGTACTCGCAGAAGCATCCGGTGAGGATGCCTGTTGCATTCTCTGTTTGACCTTCAGCATATACGATCTATACAGCGCAATCTCCTCTTTATGGAGCTGTTTCTCTTCTTGCTGGGCTTAGACAGTCAGGCAGTACGCGAAGCACTGGGAAGTAGTCCAGCATTGACGCAGAGACCTGGGAGGCAACGGCAAATTGCTCAAATCCCTATATTTCTTATATTGACATGATGACCAAAAAAAAAAAAAGGCCGGAGCATACCACTCACCTCATAGATTTGCTTCACCTCGGAATCATCAAAGGCCAAACTCCTCCATCCAAAGATAATACTAGTAACCAAGCTGGTACTATACCTCCGAACATGATCATGGCACCTATCCGGCCTCTCAGCCATATCTGCCAACATCTGCCTGAGCTCCAGCTCCTGAAACGGAATATAATTAACGGCAGTCTTGATATTACGCAGATTATGAATCATCTTCCTCGCCTTCCTCCACCCAGCATCATATGGCATCAAGACGAGCCGATATCCGTCCGAGATGAGCATCTGCCCGACATACCCAACATAGATCTCCGGGCGAGAAGAATAGTTGCTCGATCGTAAGTCGATCAGATCCTTGACGGCTCGCGGGGAATTCAGCACGACCATCTGCTGATTCCCCAATGTGACCGAGTAGATATCGCCGTACTGCTCCGCCCATTTACGGAACTGGAAGTGCACATCCTTGCTGCGTAGTTGGAGCAGGTTTCCGAAGACTCGCACCGTTGGGGGACCTGGGGGCATGCCTTTTGGTCGGCTGCCGATCCGGAGTAATCTGTAGAGACATGGGAGCAGGGCTGATACGGCGATTAGAAGGGCTGGAGAAATAGGTAGTTCGCTCATATTGAAATACGCTGCCGTTGACCTCCCATTGAGCAGAGAGAAGGTGACGACTGTTAGCAGGATCTTGATGACACCCTTCTATATACCCTGTCTGTCCCCGCTGGAGGGACCCAGATACCACAGCTCAACGGGGAATTCCTGCGAGTGCCCCCAGGCTCTATAAAAGTAGGAAAGGAAGAGCAAAGGTGGGAGATATAAGAATATCTGTTAGCTATCAAGACGTCTGGGTTGTGGAGGACGGTCAATGAAGCTCTTTTCGGCCAGATCCGTGATATCATGATTTCTCTATCTACAACAAATCGTTTGCGGGAACCGTCGTTTAACACCCAAAGCCAATGCTATCAAGTATGTCAGCAGGGTCTATCTATACTGCTTGCTGTAAACTTATTCGTGGTTGTCCAGTGCATGTTGTCCAGATAGCGTATTACCCGGATCTAGCCCTAGAACATCCCTGTTGCTTTCACGAGACTGGCCATTCGGGCGTTTTAACCCGTATCTCCTTCCATTCCTCTGCAATAATAGACTTACTCCTCGATAGGAAAATAAATGAGCAATAGAAAATAGCAAGAATTATCTTCCGAATCCCCGGACGGACATCAGATAGCCCCGGATGTATACAGGCAGGAGATACAATCACCTTCCAATGTACCTCAGATCAATTCCCCGAGTTGATGCATGTCCAATAAATGCAAATGAAAATGACAACTGAAACTCGATATCCGCAGGAGACTCGATTGCTTTCGCCAGAGGCCCCGTCGACGGCGGTATCTCAGCGGATGGATTGACTCATGCATCATCTCGATCCGACAAAAACCCGCAGGGTAGTCTAGGCATGAATGGGACGATGAGGATGCAAGAAATTACAGAAGATAGTATTAATTGATAGGTGGAGAGATATGGACATCAAGTCCATCGCGGCCCCATCATGGAGTTCCGGGGATGTGTGGAAGCAAGCCCTAACAGCCATAGACGCTGTCTCAAAATATCCTCCGGAAAACAATGCAGCTGTAACTGATGGCACAGGCATTCCTTGTAAATACCATCTTTTCAGAAGTGGGGAAGGCCTTCTTGATAGACTCTCTCTGTTCGTGGATGGTTGTCAGTGCAGCTTGCATGCATGAAGCCGCAGGTGAAAGCATCTAGGGTTTCGTTCACAAGGAACGGAAAAGAGTGGAGAGAGACGTCAACATATCCCAAATGCTTCTAGTTATATAAGAACTCACAGTATTGAATGATTGCGAGAGTAAAAAGGGTACTAGAGACCTAGACATAGTTAGCAGGAATCTGATACCACCAAGCGTTCAGACCAACCCAACGCAGAAACAATGACAACTACCGCGACGCAGATTAATATCGGCGGCATCATGGAGGTCCGCAAAGTGTGGGAACCAGATGTATCAACAGCCACGTTCCAGGAGCTCCCGATCATCGATCTAGCAGACATGGAGAACCTGGACCCGAGCAAACGTGCCGCCCTAGCATCCAGAATCTACGACGCCTGCACGCAGGTAGGCTTCTTCTACATCAAGGACCATGGCATCCCCGAGGAATCCATACAAAAGATCATGGGAGAAGCCGGCCGCTTCTTCAAAGACCAGTGCTGGACCAGAAGATGAAGCTGAGCCGCGCCCATAACGAGTACCACCTGGGTTACGGCGAGTTCGAGAATCAGAAAAAGCAGAATGCCGCGCATCTTCACCGGTTTGAGTACTTCCTGTGCGGCTGCGAGGCGGCCTTTGACAAGGAATGCGGCGAGAAGGCTGGTGCCCAGTACGACGCTGTCAACGAGTGGCCGCAGGAGAGGAGCTGCCGGGCTTCAAAGCGGGCGTGGGTAGTTACTTCAGAGAACTATTGACGCTAAGCCGCAAGCTCACTCGTATCTTCGCCTTGTCCTGATTATTTTGAGGAGACGATGGATCGTCCAGGATGTCTGTTGTCGCTGAACTACTACGAGGGGGAAGACGGAGGACAGGCCGGATATCAACTCATCTATCCAGGCACATACTGACCATGAGATCTTCACGATCCTGTACCAGGGCGGTGGTGTCAACACTCTGGAGGTGGTTAATGGGGATGGTGTCTGGGTGCCTGTGCCCCCGATGGAAGATACGTTCGTGGTCAATATTGGCGACGTCCTGTCCATCTGGACCAACAATATCTTCGTGTCGACTCTGCATCGGGCTGTCAATACGTCCAAGTCAGAGCGTTTCTCTGTCCCCTTTTTCTTCGGGGCTAACTATGATGTCGTTATGGAGACGCTGCCGTCTTGTATCACGGAGACTCGGCCACGGAAGTATAAGAGTATCACCGCTAGTGAGCATTATTTGAAGATGGTGTATTCGTATGGTACTAAAGCTGCTTAGATATTCAGACATCTGCTGCAGCTGTAGGGTGAAGTGGAAGTTTCATACGACTGTCTATAACGTAGCAGATGCATTATGCCTACAAACTCATTAAACTGCTTCACTATGCAGGATAGCTGTTTACTTTAACGATGTGCATGTACTTAAAACAGCAAGATATGCAAACTACGCAGTTTTAGTGTTAAGAACATAGGAAAATGCCTCATCCAGAACTCGAAGACCCTCCTCGATTTCTTCAGCAGAAACAGTCACCGGCGGCGCCAGACGGAAAACACCACCCATGCCAGGCAAACTGACTACATTACACGAGAGACCGCGGAGCATTGCCCTGTCCGAAACTGCCTGCCCGATATCCGGACCAGGAGCCTTTGTTTCAGGGTCTGAGATGATTTCAATACCCTGCAAAAGCCCGCGGCCGCGGACGTCACCGATACACCAGTGCTTCTCCTGCAGCTTAAGGAGACCAGCACGTAGTTGAGCACCGCGTTCCGCCGCGTGTTGGCAGATGTTATCTCGCTCGACGATCTCGAGGACCTTATTGCCCACGGCGGCTGTTAGGGGGTCGTTGAGATGCGTAGTGAGCCATAGGAACCCGGCTTCCTTGCATCCACGCTCAATATCGGCAGTAGTGCTAATGGAAGCCAGGGGTAAACCGCAGCCCAGTGTCTTAGATAGGGCTAGGATATCAGGGACGATGCCGTCGTGCTCAAAGGCAAACATTTTACCGGTACGACCGACACCGGTCTGGGCTTCATCTAGGATCAAGAGCATGCCTCGCTTCTTGCATTCGATGCTGAGGCGTCGAAGATAACCAGGCGGAAGATCCAGAATACCACCCGTCGAGAGAATGGGCTCCAGGATAAAGGCAGCCAGGGAGCCGACGCTTTGCCGATCAACCATGGCCCAGCCAAAGTTCATCTCGGCCTCCCAGTCGTAGGATCCGTTGGGCTTCCGGAAATACGAGCGATAAGCATATGGTGCAGGGAAAACGATCTGACCAGGCACACATGGCCCGCCATTCCTCCGACCGGTCGAATATGTAGCGGAACCTGCGCCCTGCGTCAGGCCGTGGTAGCTTGCGGCGAAAGCTACGATCTCGTACTTTCCCGTGTAGTGCTTGGCCATTTTGATAGCAGCCTCCGTGGACTCGGAGCCGGTACTGAGAAAGAAGGACTTCTCCAGAGGCGCGGGGAGCAAGCGAGCAAGCCGTTCGGCAAGGTCGACGACGGGGTGTGTGATCATGTTGCTGAGGAGGTGGTCGAGCTCTGAGATATATTTCTGGACGACTGCGATAATCTCCGGGTGGGAATGGCCCAGGAGAGAGCTCATTTGGCCCGATGTGAAGTCGAGAATCTGTCTATTGCTGGCATCGTAGAGTCTGGTGCCCTTGGCCTTGGTGATTACAACGGGTGAGGGTGGCACGCCCGTTGCCATTAGATACTTGTCTGCTTTGGCGAAGAATGCGACATCGTCGGCTGAAGCCATAATGTGATTGAAACAATGTACACGGGAATGAAAGACAGAATAGAATAATGAGCAATGAATGCTCTTGGATATAGAGCAGTGCCCTGCGGCAAGTCATTCCTATCTCCGAAGTTATCAAGTTAGAGTTGGCCGCGGATCAAGCGGCCATCTGCTATCAGCTCTCGATTTGATTCCGAGTTTGCCGGCGTGCCCTTTCACAGTTAAGATCAGATTAATTACAGTTTGCTCGATGACATGGATGCGGATTCAGCCTCCAATGCCCGCAACCGGATGGACAGCGGATACGGAAGACCATAACGGTCTCACCCTTCTCACTCGCAGGGGTATCTGCTGCACAGAGACATGCCCTATCCGCGCCGAATCACAAATCCTTCCGATTCCAGGCTCCTATGGAATGCACCGAGTATTCCCCGTCCGGTAGATGAAGATGGCACTCGGATTGAGCTTGACCGGTTGCCGGTGTGTGATTCGGTGTCATTTTACCCCCAGAACCAGAACACAGAGGACCTGTTCTCCAATATGACAGGAATTGTTGCTGAGGTTGGAAACAGCAGCTCACATGTTAGCCCAGCGGTCTCGGATGACTGAGGTTCTGGAGAGCTATCTTTCTACGATTCCTGATTCTCGAAGGAGACTCCTGATCCGAGCCGGTTCCAGCTCGAGTCGATATTTGGCAACGGCGGAGTGGTCGGTACGGCAGTCGCTTTGTCGAATGCATTGGGCTTGAACCGGGGTCCTTCAAATGGGAATATAAGGGAATCTTCAACCAGGACTGTGGAAATGACGGCCCACAGACTTAGTGCTTGGCCTTCGAAGTGCCCTCCATAGTTCGTACAGCCTCACTCTCATGAGGTGTGATCGATATACAGTACACGTCTAGTAGAAGTAAGTTATAGGCAGCCTTGGCAGTAATACAGAGTATGCCAATGAGAAATGAAGGCTGTGGACTTTGGCAAGAAGGATCGTTCTGGGGCGTGGAACGCAGACAATTTCCCGAGTAAACTCGACGAGGTGTATTTTTCGACAGCTTATACTATAAATAAAGATATCAGACAAATGACCAGTCTTCCAATATGGGTGTATTCTCAATGCTACAAGTGATATTGAAGTTATCATACTGATTTGATTGCGATGCAGGGAGGACTCACCTCCTTCCAGTACATTGAAGCGGGTTTGCTATGCCATCTCAATGATACTCAGGTCAACAGTGGAAAGAGAGAAAGAGAGCATCGTATCCTTACGGCAAGAGAAACATAAACAGCTCTGAAACAGGAAGCAGGCAACAGAGACATGTGCTCGCAACCTGTAAGGGGTTGAATATAGAATTCATGTATGCTATACGAAGAATTCCTTGAGAAGGAAGAGAGCAGGGACAACGGCTTTGTGTACAAGGAAGGAAATAGGCGAGCCGGCAACAAACAGAACAAATGCAGCAAAAGAGACAGATAGAACAAATGGAGCAAATGGAGCAAATGGAGCAAATGGAGCAAATGGAACAAATGGACATGGAATAAATAGGGCAGGCAGAGTATTCAGGCGTAGCCCATGATACAACCATCTGATGCGTCATGGCAAGCTTTTTGTACCTGTATAATAGCAAGTTCAACCGGAATGACTCGGTCTTTGCTTTGCTGGGTTCGACATTGAAAAGCAGGTATCTGCCAGCTCGGAAGACCCATATGCATTGTAGGTTTAATCGGCACGAGCCGCTGGCCTTGCCCGACCCAGTGGACTCGATTTACCACTTTTTAATGGACAACAATAGACATGCTCGGAAGAGCAATATGTGCCCTGCATTGTCCAAATAGGAAACAAAGCCCTTTCATTTGGATATCATCCAGTTCTGACTTATGGTACCGAATATTTTAAAGTATTATGGCCCCTTCACACTTCGATACCCCAGTAGCAAGGAGAAAGCAAGGCCATATATAATGTAAAGCCGCATAAATATAACCCATTGTATGCTGTAGCGGTTTCTAAGAGACGGCTGAGACGGCGTCCAAGGGCTCTCTCAGCCAGCGATTCTTTCTCGGGACTGCCTTTCAAGGCTTTTCGTAACTGGCGCTTCGCAACCAGGACAGACAATGAGGCACAAAAATATAGCTCATTGTATTATCGTTACCTGGCTAGGGCTGAGATATCTCATAGCCGGCAACAACTGGAACAAGGAATACATCCAATGACAGCTTCCGGATTCTTTATTTCATGACCGCGATAGTAATAAGAACCCTTATCACCAGATTTGGTAGTAGAAGCTGAAGATCTGTGTGGCATCGGTACAATATCACTTCTAACACCCGATGTTATGCTATCCGAGATTTGCTGCATATAAGCCAGAGTAGCCCTATGACGCTCTTCCTTCACTGCAGCATTTTCTGCTTTGAAGCTGTGATCGCTCTTTAGCATCTCTGATGGCAACTCTGTATCCAAAGACATGAGTGTTTCTTCTTTTCAAGCTGGATCAGTATCGCACGCCTTCGGTATTTGTCCTTGCCCTTTTAATTTTGTTTTGATTTTGCTTGGTCTCCAACATTTGTTCGAAGGTGAGAACCCGGCCGTAAATGGGTTCTCGCAGCAAAGATAATAAATATAACCCGTTGTATAATCTTTCGCAGACGAATGGAATGATCATCTCCTGCCGGGCAACCTCCCTCCCCCTCCCCTCTTTCTTTCTCCTCTTCCCCTTTTTTCTTCTTTATTTTTAATGAAAGTGCCTATTCCAACATAAATATAACCCGTTGTATGTGTAAAGAGCTGTTCCCTCGTCTGAACTGCCTCGAGGGTCTTTTTCTCGCTGCAAAAATGCATAAATATGCCTTGCAGCTTTGAACACTTCATCGAGTTGTGTTGTTTAACAACTTCTCTGTCTCTGATCCTCTCACTAGCCTTATGGAATGTTGTATGTGTCGTAAAGAGGTTGTAAACAGCTGTAGCTTTGTCGAAGTTGACATGCCAGTCTGTTTTTCGCTGCGTGACAGGATCTCTATCGTGAATAGCAGCCAGGCTAATGGTAGAAGCAACACGTTCACGGCATGATAGAAGAAACAATATACGTAAATATAGCCCGTTGTATGCAGCCCATAGCGACGGCCATGGTCAGCTGCTGTTGGCCCAAGGGAGCTGTAAGGCTAACCGGTGGTTGATGTATAACCGTTATACACTTGTTCTGTTGAACCTGGGTCAGAAGAGGGTTTTACTATGAGAAAGGGAGTAGGTGGGATCAGAGAGACCTACCAGTATTAGACCAAAAGGGTCACCATGGCGATTTCATCACAACAACATTGCCCGTGGTGATAGGGTTCACCATAATGTTACTCAGGTCAACAAAAATTGACGCCTGGGTATCCCAAGCAACATGTGCGCAGGCTGTGCAGGTACAAGTGAGACCGATGGAGAAAACAAAAAGGAAAATAAATATAACCCGTTGTATTAAGGGCCACCATTATTCTTTGTTGACAGAGCCAGTCATAGATGGTAGGCAATGGCCCCCATCTGCATTGCAGGATGTGTTTCTTCATTCTGGCTCTTCCGGAAACACCCTACTGATTTGTAGGAGCCCAACATGGTCAATTGTAAATGGACCGAAAAAGGGGACATAAATATAGCCCGTTGTATCACACGGGTTACCGTTAGGTCATGTGTGAAGACTCGTGGAGAATGACAGGTTCACGGGTACGCTGATTCAATAGAGAGTGTCAACAGCAGTTCATCCTATCCTGGCTGCTGTCGATCGTTAACATGGGTCGGAATGGAATGTCTTTGAGGTTCCATCAAGACCTACCTTAGCTCCTCGTTTTCGTCCATCCACCTGGATGCGTTCGCGTTCTCGATAGGAACAGAACCTTGCCATCTAAACCTCACAGCAAAGAAGACATATTAAGTATATAACCTGTTGTATGGAAGAACAATCATCCAAAGAGACTGAGACAGCCAGTCTCTTACGGGGTTCCATTCCGATCTTGTACAGTCCCTGTTTAGTTAGAAGACTATTCGACCTCAACATGAGATATGTATAGGACTCCTCTCGACACTTACCTACTGTTGCTTAAGGAGCTGTTGTCTGCAGCAGTATGCTGATCTGTGCAAAATAGATCCTTTAAATCCAAGCCATACGGCAAAGAAGAAGACATTTAAATAGAACCCTTTGCATCAAAAAATAACAAACACCGACTTGCTTGTGTGATGAGGTAAGATGCAGTCGGGGTAGAGTTCTGTCCTCGTACCGTCCTTCTCTGATTCGAATATTATTGGATTTTGAACTGGAGATATGTATAAACTTGCTCTCGACACCTAGTACGATGTCAGTTGCTACATCCAGAAACATGTTCTGGAGCGGATGCATGATCTGGCAAGCAATGAAGGCTAGAGTCAGTCTCAACTCCTTGTACACGACGAATGTATAGGGGGGAACATAAATAAAAATAAAATCAATGAGAGGAAATCGGAGAATAAAACCACATACCGACCATGCATCTATGAAGAAGTTAAAACAAATTAAAGTGAGAAGGAAAGACCTTTATATCGGAGTCTTCAACACTCGACACCGGTCCTCCATTTCTATAAAGCCGCAGACGGCTGCACATTACTGCATGCAGTAGTGTCTGGGCTATTTCCCAGTCACTGTGGACAGGCTTATCCATAATGGGCTCAGGCAGAGGGATATATCAACTTCGTTCGAGTGGATAGTGTATCACCACACTAGTTTAAGACAACATCGTTTTGTTTGATGTCTTTCCATTGAAATGCCGCATCTTTGCAACATTTATATTGCGTGGTATGTTGTTTATGAGCCTTTGCGGGATGCTTGATAATGATTCTATATGTTATGGTGCAATTTAGGGACCACGCCCACATGGGATCGGTTTTGTACGAGAGCAGAGCCCATGCTGCTTTGCTACTTTTAACTGTAACCGTGCAGCAGATGATCAGTAATGACTGTCCGTCTGTTCAAGAGACGAAATATAAAGATGGTGCCTTGGACCATGCAAAGCCGTCAGCAACAGGCCGGAAGATGGGTGATGAAATCCCCCAAAGAAAGAAATGAAATGAAATGAAATACCCACCGGTATTATAAACTGGACAGCCATTGCTTGTACAGTTCAGATAGGAGTGGGCTATCAGAAGTCTCAGATCATCCTGAACTGATTCACATTCTGTCTGGAGGAGCATTCCATCATTAGCATATCTGACAGGACCACGGAGCATAAAGCAGCACCAAGAAGAAGAGAGAATAGGCAAGAACAACCTCCAATTAGACATCGTAGGCAGGATAAGGCATCTAATGCCATACCTGAGTAGATACCATATAATTATTCGGTGAGAGGAACACATTATATGGTGTCTATACTATCAGAAACGGTACTGGCACGGGCTTATGCAACGTCCCCCAAGGGCAACAAATGAGACAGTGTCAAAATGACCCTGTGCAGCAGAATATACCATATTTTAAAATATTAGAGAGGAGTAGGGAGGAAGGAGAGAAGAAGAAAAGAGAAAGCGAGAAGTTGAGCAGTTCAAATGTTCAAAGAGCATAGAGGACACGTAATCAGCTTCATTCACTTGGAATGCTAAACCGGGGCCGATAGAACAAAGAAGGCGTCATCAGGCATTCACTGACTGAGCTTTAAGCGAGATTAAGGCATGTGGGAGCCCGTTCCAGGTCCTTGCAGTGAAGGCAAAGGGTGTGATAGAGGGTATCTAGGGCTACGAAGACGGAGGGGCCGTGGAGGTGAGGGCTTCCCTTCGTAACGAGGCCAATCTGCTGTCTGAATTGACAAGGACAGGATGGGACTGTAAGGATTAATATAGCCAATATAGCATTAAGATAAATGTTTATTTAGCTTCGTCCAACCGGTAAAACAATCAAATCAATGCTGCCGTGTCAAAAAAAAACAAAACAAAAAAAAAAAAAAGAAACTCCACGAATATACATTTCCAGCCTTTTTGGGTATCTTTTTGCTGTACAGTAATGGTATAAGCCGAGAGAAAAGCAGGCAAGGAGAGCCGTATAGACGCATGTACACGGAATGGAATCAAATCATCTGCTGGTCGTGGATAGCATCAAAATCGCACAGAGGCTGTCTGTAATCCTTCATTAGAAAACACGCCAAATGCGTCGTGGTCCCTTTTATCGTCGGCCATCAAGCCTTTGATGACGCCAACGGCGCCGGGTGTCTCAACCCAAGTGTCGTACGAGTGCTCCAGAACCAGCCGAGTCTCCTCGATACTGCTCTGCGAGCATGAGTCCGGCTGAGTAGCCGGGACACAGCCCGGGTCGACAAGACACTCCCAGAAGTGCGGGTTGCATGTCTTGACGGTCGCGTAGAGACTGCACACCTGCAGCTCCAGAGACTCGATAGTGTGCGAATGGTCCCAGCGGTCCATGAGCTTCATGTTGGAGCTAATGATGGGACTCCGCACGATATGCCTCTGGATACTGTCGAGGATCTCCCGGGGCACTTTCTCGCCCACCACGACGGAGTTCTGCAGTGCCTCCAGGTCTAGCAGGAGTTTGATCTTCAGCAGCGTGGCGGCAACGGTGTGGCTGAGACTGAACGGCCGGCGGCAGAAGATGTCGACGCACTCGAAAACATCCGCGCCCCGGGTATCCAGGTAGGGCAACTGGGTGTTGGACCAGTCGTACTGGTGGTCATCGGCCGTAGTATGCCACCACTTGAGGAAATCATAGCACTGCTGGTCCTTGTTCAGGCGCAGAAGTAAGAAGGGCACGATATTGCGCACGCCCATGTTATCGCTCCGACACAACCGGAGCATGTCCAGGAGGTGTTCGACCTGCGCCTGCACGGAAGTACGCGTGTTGATCTTCCCCAGCGCGTCGGCCAGCGCGAAGCGAGCCCGCATGTACTCGCGCGTCTCGAGAATACCCCAGAAGATGCCCTCGTAGTTCTTGAAGACATCCTCGCGCAGCCACGAGAAGGGCGAGTTAGAGCGCAGCGCGCGCTCCTCGGACTCGAGCCGGGCGCATTTCTTAGAGACCACTTTGCAGAGCGGGTTGTGCGACTCGAGATGGGCGGCTTGATGCGCGCCGTTGCAGTAGAGCATGACCTTGCAGTGCGGACAGCATTGCAGGTTCTCTGTTTTACCGCAGACTCCGCAGCCAGAGGAAAGGCCGTGGGGAATCAATATGTCCACGGTCATGTTGTTTCTTTCTTCTCTTGCCGAAGACAGAGAAAAAGAAGGTGTTCCGAGTTTCCTCTCTTTCAGGGAAACTGAGATAATTGCAAATTCGCCGGTTCTTCCTGAATTCAATAACCTCTGGACTGGACTTGTAGGGCTGACTAGGCTGTGATTCTGATCTTAGGGAGAAAGAAGGCGAGAGCCTCAACCTGTCAAACGGTGAGCAGCCATAAGAGGCCAAAAAGACAACCAGGAAGGCTAACAGATCATGTCATCAGACAAGCAGACGAACTATCGCTGTGGTAGTGCAGGAGGAGAACAGTCCGGTCTGCAAAGGGTGGAAGTCAGTCCGGGACATTGACAACGATAACATGAGATGCAGGAGGAAGAGGGAAGAAAAAAGAAAAGAAGAAGACGGTAAGGCCCTTTTCTTTTCTTTTTCCAGTTCCCTTCCCCATCTTCTGTGCTTCAGGTTCGACCCACCAGCAAGATTGACTGCAAATTATAGACTCCCGATCGACGTGGCCGATGGATCGCCGATGCTGGGCCGGATGTGATTTGTGGTTTGCGGAGGCGATATTACCTTGGTCCAAGGGTCGAGTTGACCAGTATTCTTGGTAAGGAAGCTCTTGTTCCCAGGCACGGAATTCAAATGGTTTGAGGTGGTTCAGGAAATGGGAAGACGGGCACAGGGCAACGGGGGAATACCCCTATTGCCCCTGGGTTGATATATACGAAGCCCAGCGCCCTGGATGGAAGAAAATAGAACAGAACAACAAACAAACAATGCGCGGAAGGGCATGGATTGATTGAAACTTTGCTACGGAATCGGCAGTCCTTGCTTCCAGCAAGAAGACAAGAAGGCCAATTGGCCCTGCCCACGGATTGACCAGCATCAGCATACACCTGCAGGAGTGTCTGTCGGACTGCTCCATGTGTCTTTCTTTGCCTTTGCCTCTTGATGACGATGAGAGCTACGCTGTGTCTTCCGCAGATCGCTGTCAGGCCACTGTGGCAGGTGACCTCTGCTTCTATTTTCTACTCAGAGCCTTTGTTCTTCCGAGGCATGCCATGTCGAGACTGAGGACATTGGAATAGGGATTAGAGGCACCGGGCATGCTGGCGCATATGTACCCAAGGGCATACATGCTGTATGTAGTATGTTGTTATGTACTATGCACGCATCTGCCTCCTCCCGAGAGCCCGATCGGAAGCTATCCGCTACGTATCTGAAGACTAACAGCACCAGGAATACCGGCAAACCTTCCAGAAAAGGAGGGGAAGACAGAAAAAGCAATAAAGCGCTGCAGGCAGAAAGTCTAATTCATGACCGACAATGACCTGGCCGGCGGTAGACCGACATTTCCTGAGAACTTCCCCTACGCAGCTCCCAGTGGCGAGGAGCAAAGAAAGTTTCGGTGATAAATCACAACGCGCCGCGGAAGAAACAGAGTTTGCGCCATGGCTTCTTTTTTTACCTTCGCCTTCACTGAACCTGTTCGCGGCGCATGCGTGATTGGAGGAGCGCTGGATGCTGAAGTCATGGCTTTCCGGACACGAATTCTGCTTCGGATTTTGGGAAGCTTTGCAGATGCCAGGTCAGCTGCCTCTCAGGGCTTTGTCGCGTGTTCCTTGCTATGGTGAGGCCACGATATACTGGAGCTGTAGCCGGTAGCCGGTGGCCGGTAGGGAGGACGCAGGGGGGAAATGCATATGATCTAGCAGCCTAGCAGTCTCTAGGCCCCGGGAATTTATAATAATGATGCCTGATGCTTCAACGTGTACGCCTTTCTCCCCCGGGAATCCTTGATGCCGGGCTCATAGACGTCCCCCACGCGAATAGCACCGCTGAAGCAGAACTGCCCTTCGCCCGACTTCAGGGTCTTGTCTATACCTCCGGGTCGGATTCACAACCCCAGCCTACCCATCGCTGCGGCGGAGATGCGGACAGGTGGCTTTCCAGGCCCAGTGCATAGGTATACGGGAGAATCTCATATCGTCGCTTGATCGTGTCTCGCACCAAGGAGGTGATCTCGGGATGCATCCATGGCTCGATGACTTCCCCAACAGTGCTATTTCCGGGCGATGTTTTGAAATAGATGATTGCGGACCGGGGAGAGTGTATGCCCAGCTGTATCCATCGGGGGAGTAGTTCGGTTCACACGCAAGAAAAAGAGATTATACCTTCGAAATCTGCAATGCCGTGACCGCTCGGATGGTATATTTTACTCTTTGTTGAGGTTGTGATTTTCGATTTAATCTATTCTTGTTCTCTTCAAGTCTGCTTGCTTCTCTTATTTTGAACAACGTCCAAAGGAAGACGGGATCTATGGCTCAGCACGAGGTCAACCCTTCCCAGAAGTGCGAGGATGATCAGGTCTAGGACGCGAGCAGATCGAGATTGCGCTCCAAAATAACCCATACCCGGGGGATAACCAACATGATCAACCGGGTAAACAAGTCAGAGCCTTCGTCACTGAACGGGGACGTGGGCTATTCCATGGTCAGTTAACTACAGGAGACTGGAGAATGTCGCATCCGAAGTCCAGCCGCTACGGGAACAACTGGTCGATATGCACGAGCTTTCGGATTGTCGTCGGAAAATGCTGGTCAGAAATGATGCTCTACTGCAAAGCCCTACGATCAATGGGCGTTGAGAGCATTGCGTTCGTTACACGCATCTACATTCCACATTCCATTCAAATACAAGCACAGCTAATAAAACAGAGCCCTGTCTCTAGAACGCAGAGCCTTCCAAATGGCCAAATCCAGCGCCCTAAACCAACTCCTGAACTGCTGAACCGGACTTCTACCTCTCCAAATACCCGTACAGCATGGATTTCGTCTGGGTAAATCGGCTTTCCGCTTCTTGCTACTTCTGAGACTTTCTAAATTTTGTCATATTCTTCCGGAGAGAAAATGTGGGCGGGGCGAGATACTAGCTCTTGGGCATGGGCTCCTCGAGGAGCTGATGAGGAGCGGTAGTGGTGGCTCGGACAAGAAAATAGCAAGGCGTCGAGACGTCTATTTGCAGATTCTATGGCCAAGTATTGAGAAGTACGGACGGTGCAGGACGGTAATACTCCTGGTGCTTCTGCTTCTACTGCTGCTACTGCTGCTTCTCATCATGACAGGGGAGCTGGTGCCGAGCTGATTGAGTCCACAGCTCCGTTCTGGAGCCTCTTCGAAACATCCCAGGTTGGGCTGCAATCCTTTGTGGTGGAGCTGTTCATCGCAGTGTATTTTATTTGCCGATGGCGTGGCAGGATTTTTGGGGATTTCTGCTTGTCTGTTAGTTATCCGCATCTTTGTATCAGACATACGTATAGTATGGATCATTCTAATTACTCCTGCTCCTGTAAAAGACAACACTTGTGGACACTCAGTAAGGACAACAACCGAAGATAAACCGACAGTTCATATGTGGAAACTGGCAAGGGAAGAGAATAGGAATTCCAATTTCCGCGTTGCATTATTCTCGTCGACGAGTTCAACTTTGACTGTAGGATTGTCGACCGAAGTCTGAATTCCACGTATTTGCATGCATACGTGGAATATCTATAAGTCAGAGTATCTCTGGAATATTAGCCATTCATCTACTCCGTACAACCCTCGTAGAAAATAGAACATGTTGTAATGATGCTAACTACTATGTAACAATACATTCTTTAGAAACCTAGAGAAAGTTAGCACGACCCTATTCACGACTCAAATGCTCAAACTAACTCACCCTTTTCCGTGTTGCCCTCACCCATACTCTTGCTGCTGCTGCTACCACTCTGGATTGCCCCCAGGATGCCATCGATGTACGGCGCTCCGCTCCACTTCTGATGCGTGAGAACGTCGACGCCGAGTTCCTTCTCGCGGGACTGGATGAGGCGGACGTAGGCGAGCATGCCCTCGTCCTTGAACGCGCGGGAAAGCTCCGTCGTTATCGTGGCATTACTGTGAAGACCGGCGAGGGAGATGAGTTGGAGGACGAATCTAGAATTCACCCATTAGCATGATCTTCTTTTCTCTTTTTTCTTGAGATGGATCCACTTACCCTTCCTTGGCGAGATCCCAAACAAACGACTTCAACGACGCCTCATCGAAGCCCTGCCCCATCCAGTTGAATGACGGGGAGAGGTTGTAGACCAGTTTCTTGCCCGGGATTGCCGACCGCACGTTCCTAGCGAGCGTAGCCGCTTTCTCGACGTTCGGGTCGCCGGTTTCAACCCAGAGGAGGTCGGCGTAAGGCGCGAATTCCTTGGCGCGTTTGGTGGCAGCTGGGAAGCCTGCGCGGTAGTGGTAGTAGCCTTCCCTTGTACGAGGGATATCCCAGGACCAGAAGACGGGGGTCTTGGTGTAGTCGTTTGCCAACTCTCTGCGGCGGGAAAGGGCCAGGTCCGGGTTCTCCTGGACCTTCTTCTTGTATGCCTCTCGGACGGCGGGAGATGCGCCCTCTTTCTCGAGGTGTGCGTCGACGGCTGTGTAGAGGGTCAGGTCCAGTCTTTCACAAGAAATATAGGAGACGTACCTTCGTCAAAGGTGACCAGTTTATGCGTCTTCACAAAGTTCAATTCGTACGCGTTGATCTCTTCTGTAGAAACGCCTTCTCTCTCCATCGCCTGGAGCGTCTCGGCAAGAGGCTCAATGTCCTCAGTGACACCCAGGATAAACTCATGGTCACGAACGTCGATAGCACTGCTCAGCAGTTTCCCGCTTTCCGAGTCGGTCCGAGCAATAAGTAGGTTCTCGGAGCCCATTAGATCCCACTGGAAACGAGCAGCAACCAAGCGGTTGATATGCTCGCCCACGGGAACGAGCACCTTGCCTGCGAGATGGCCGCACTTCTTTCCACCATGCATCTGATCCTCGAAGTGGACGGCCGCAGCACCATTCTCCGCGAAGAGCTTGGCTAGCTTGAGAACTGCCGACAAGCCACCGTGTCTGTAGCAAAACGACATACAATAAGCCACCCAATTCACTTTTCCAGAACGCTCAAAACGGGACAAGCACATACCCGGTATCTCCGTCCGCGACAATAGGCCGCAGATAGTCAACGTAGGGAGTCTTCTTCCGCTCCTCGGGAGTCAACTTCTGTCTCGCATCCCAGTGCTTCCGATCATGCAGCTGCTGCGCCTTGAACAACCGCTGAACCTGGTTTGGCACAGTGTTATACGGATAATCGCCGAAATCGGCAGAGACCTCGTTGGTGGTGGTCAGCAGCGACGAACAGGCCCAGCCGGAGATGTACAGCACTTCCTGGTTGGGAGCTTGCTGCGTCATCTGCACAGGATCGATAGCACCCACTTAATGGAAAGAAACTGGTTAGTCCATAGCCTTCGTAAAATGTCAAGAAAGAAAAAAAAAAGATAGAACAAGCCCACTGGTATGAACCGGCTTCCCCTCCGCCGCACGCTCATTCAGCAAATTGAACAGTTTCCTTGCCATCAACGAGCTCGGATACGACTGCTGCAAGGAACCACGCTTGCTCACAATATCCCTAGCCGTGTAGGGCCGCTTAATCCCCTCGTACCGTGGCGTCTTCCACCACGCCTCGACATCCTTCACCTGCTGCTCGAAAAGAGCGTCCTCGGCAGCTCCGGCTTTAGCGACGGTCGACAGCAGCTGGAACGAGTCAGCCGGAAGCGACGTCGACACAGGAGGCTGTACCGGGGGAAGCTGAGAGGATGACATTCGGAGGGATGAGTATGTGAAGGACCGCAGAGCTGCTGTGCGGGATGGTGACAGACTGCCAGCAGTCGTGGGGAGGCGACGGGGCAGTCGACGGGATGCCCTCCGGAACATGGCTGTACGAGGTTTTGGAGGATGGTATTCAAGTTACAAGACAGACATACAGACATGAGTAACAAGAAACCAAAGAAGACCCTGCATCGTGACGGTGATGGTCGAGTAGTTGTTGCAATGACGGACCGTGATCCCCGCGTTGACAGTTCCAGCTCGGACCGAGGAAGATTTCCAGACCATTCATTCATGGAGATATTATTATCATTCACCGATATCGTCTATTTCTGTACATGTCTAATTGAATTAATTATGTTGGACATATCTACATCATGCATACTCCTCCACAACACTCTTGGGCGCCACATACTTGCCCAGAGGCACATACGGAATAGAATCGTATCCAAACGCCCCGGGGCCCCCAATCTCCAACCCGCGAGGACTCTCCGTCCAGCGAGGCGAACACGTAATCCCCAGGACAGTAACCATCACCCCGTACCGGAACTCGGGAACACCCAGCGCGCGTCCGGACTGCGAGTCCAGGACGGAAATCAGATCAGGAACGGTAGCAAGGTACTTCTCTGCCCCGTCCTCGGCGATATGTTTGGCATAGATGTTTTCGTTCTTGAACGGGATCTTGAGCACGCCGCCGACGGCGACGGGCGTGATGCCGGCAGACTCAAACTGTGACCTGCCAGCACTGTCCTCCTGCTCGTCGTTGCGCACTTGCTGGATGGTGATCTCTCCGTACGAGTGGGCTTTGAACAGCCTCCTTTCCACGGCGATGATCTTGCCGCGGAAGAGTATCTTGGCGGCTTCGGGTCCGCCGCATTCGGTGACCATTTGCTCTGCCACCGTGCTGACGGTGTTGTTTGCGTGGGCCAGGGCGATGGTGCGACCGATGCGCCAGGCGAGGGAGATGGTGTTGAGGACGCTGAATGAGGCCACCGCGTGCTTGGTGGTGGGTTTCGCTGCCATGCCGACCCGGCTGCCCATTTCGGAGCAGGAGGCGCGGAGGGCCCGGTCGACGATCTCGTCTGTTGCGGATTTGGTCATGAAGATAGTGTTTCCGTCGCCGCTGGTGATGGCGCAGGGGACCAGCGCCCCGGTCTCGTAGGCGCAGAGGGTCGTTTGCCAGTATGTCGGATATGCACGACCTGTTCGCGTTAGTTAGGAAGACTTGCCAAAGAGTAGATGAAATGGATGCTTACCCATGAAATCTGCATCGACGGTCGGGCAATTCTCGTTCTTGGACGACCCCATCGCCAGTCCCTGTAGCCCATTCGCGCCACCGATCTCAAGGTCAATGAAGGCATCAACCTTTTTGTGCCCGAGGAACTCCTTCAGCTCGACGACAGCCTGCTCCGTCTCATCATTGGCAAGTCTCTCCACGGACACAGCGGGGCTTCCCATGTGTCCACCCCAGTAGATGACGGCGTCGTCCTTCAGCGAGGACACGTCGACGACACGCATGATGTAGCCCTGTCGAACTTGGTCGCGTAGACGAATGTATTCACTGAACGGAGAGCCGCCTCCCGCGCAGCCCAGGACGTAGCAGCCATCGGCTAGCCAGGCAAGATCGAGCTCAGAGATGATCCATTCGTCGACGCCTGTACTTGGATTCTTGACAACCTTCGGGCGATAGGACAGAATATCCGCCGCTGATTGCGCGTTGTCTTCGTCTTCTGTGCTTTGTTGCTTTTCGCCTTCTGCGTAGAGATTTTCATCGTCTCCTTCACCGTCGTCGTCAACGAAGCCATCCTTCAACGGGAGGCCTTCCGGTGACAGTTCCCCGACTGCTCGCGCGATGACTCTCATCTGGTTCGCGACGTATTGCAGAGGGATCGCGTCGACTTCGGCAACGTAGACGGTGTCGCGGATGGCACCAGCAGCGACGGCACGCTCGATCGCCATAGCCTTGGCCTTTTCGACAATCTCCGCGGCAGACTGGTCTGCTGTGTTCTGGATGGCGTCGACTGTGCCGCCAACCTTTGAGATGGCGGCGCCGACAGCGTTGGCGACGGAGTGGAATGGCGGACAGATCACCTTGGACACTCCGTCCAGTTGTGTGGGAGAAATAACCGACCCTCCACCGACGAGAAGAACCGGAAGAGGAGCCGGAGAAGTCTTCATCTTGTCGATGACGCCCTCGAGCATGGTCTTCATCCTTGCCTGTGCCTTGGCCACGATCGAGGCATCCAGATGACTGACCAGTTCCGGCTTTCCAATCTTCTCACCCGCAGCGACAGCGATATCCGTCGCCGTGAGAGTGTCTCCTCCGAACACCGTTGCCCTGGAGTCCAGGTAATGTCCGACAGAGTCCGGTCCTACCGTGACCTTGTTGTCAGCAACACGCACGATCGAACCCCCACCAAGGCCGATGGACTCGATGTGAGGCATGCCAAAGTTGATCTTGACCCCGGCGACCGTGACGTACGCAGACGCCTGGCGGGGGAAGCCCGATGGGAGGAGGACGCCCACGTCCGCTGTGGTTCCGCCGATGTCCACGACAATGGTGGCTGTCCGCTCGTGGTTATCGGCGGCGGGCCCTTGCTGGAGACCCAGATATGCTGCTCCGCGCATGGAGTTGGTCGGACCGGACGAGAATGTCCGGATAGGCAGCTTGGCCGCCGCAGGGGCATCGATGAGAGTGCCGTCGTTCTGTGTGAGGTAGAGGGCGCATGTCAGATTCAGTCGCTTCATCGCAGCTCTGAACCCGCGGATGGTCCTCCGGGCGAATTTGAGGATAGATGCATTGAGGATGGAAGCGTTTTCTCGCTCGAGGAATCCGATCTGCGACACCTCGGACGAGCAGACGACGTCGACGCCCGGGAGCTCGCGCAGGATGATGTCCCGTACGTGGTTCTCCTGGCGGAAATGCTCGTCAATCGGCGAGAAGACGCCGGACACGACGACCGCGTCGATGCCCTTCTCCTTGATAACGGCGCACTGGGCGACGACCTGTGCTTCGTTGATGGGGGCTTCCTGTGAGCCGTCGATGTGCAGCCCGCCGTCCACGTACCCGCAGTGGCCGTTCATGATCTTCTTCAGCGCCGGCGGGAAGTCGGAAAACGGAGGCACCTCGCGCGTGAAGGACTTGGAGAGGCGGATGACGGCGACGGTGGACAGTCGCCGGGCATCGTGTTCGATGATGGCGTTGATGAAATGCGTGGTGCCGATGGTCAAGCAGGCAACCTGCTCCCTGGGCACCTTCGACTGCTCCAAGACGCTGCGGACGGCCGTCTCGATGCCATCCGTGACATTGGGGCTGGTGGTGGGCGTCTTCTTCAGCGCGATGACCCCCCGGTTTGGGGCATCGGACGCCCTGGTATCGAGGATGACCGAATCGGTGTTTGTGCCTCCCACGTCGACACCAATGCGGTAGAATCCGTGCGACATGATGGGCTTCTTCTGCATGGAATGAATGAGGCAGACAGCAACTCGGCACTGATCCGGACACGCCGCCTGCTATTTATCCCAGCGAGCCCGGAGCAGCAGCACTCCATCCACCAGGTTGAGGGAGTCCCTTCGCCCCGCAAAGATCCATCCAGCAGCCAAGGGGCGGCCGATGCAAGTCCGAATCTTGATCTTATCGTCGTCGGCCAACTATCGCAGGCTTTGGTCCACCAATTGTGCCTTCTTTTCGCCGACGGGACATCCACATGCTTATCAGGAAGACTGCGTGCGGCGACTTTCCCCGGAGATGAGGCGAACCGGTGCAGATAGGCCTTGCCGAACTCGATGCATTTGTTGTAGATATTAGAAAGAAAAGCAAATATCTATACGAACATGGCCATCCGGGCTGTCCTCTACCGGTGCTGACGGCGATAAAGACATGCTGGTGGCTCGCCCTATTTAGCCCCAGGGTTTTCCTCCTGAGAATATCTGCAACCCCTGTTTTCACGGGCAAAGAGCCATCCTCGCCTCGGTCCAAGATGATTTCCCTCCGCTCCATCGTTTCCCTGGTGGCCGTTCCGGTGGACAAGGAGCACGGCAGCTCGGCCTGGATCAACGACGATATTCGTCCGCTGCCTCCATGGCGCCGGACCTGGACGCAGTGGGCGTATGTCTCCTTCTGGGCTATCAACCAGATCTGCCTCAGTAACTGGCAGCTGGGCTCGTCGCTGGTCTCCTCGGGGTTGTCCGTCTGGCAGACTGTCATCGCCGTGGTCGTGGGCAAGTTCATCATTGCCGCCGTCGCTATATCCAACGGCTATGTCGGTGCGGAATGGCACATTGGGTTTCCGGTCTGGTCAAGGGCTGTCTGGGGGATGTACGGGTCCTACGTCGCGCTGCTGCAGCGGATATTGCTCTCGCTGGTCTGGTAAGTCCCCGGGTTGAGACCAGGGATCCTGCTTCGAAAGGCTCTAACAGGTGCTAGGATGGCCGTCCAAAGCTGGACAGGCGGGCTGTGCGTCACGGCAGTCCTCTCCTCGATCTTCTCGGGCTTCCAGCATCTCGAGAACGTCTTCCCCGAGTCGGCGCATATGACTACCAAGCAGTTTGTTGGCTGGATCATCTACAACGTCCTCACCGTCCCCATGCTGTACCTGCCGCCTGAGAAGACCCGGACCCTGTTCGCCGTGATGAACGCTGTCTCCTTCTTCACGCTCGTTTCCATCATGATCTGGGCCCTCGCCATCGCGAAGGGGGGCGGCCCTCTTCTTCACCAGCCCTCGAGTCTTTCGTCCACCGAACTCGCCTGGCAGATCGTCAAGGGCATCACCTCCACCATCGGCAGCATCGCCGTCGGACTGACGAACCAGCCGGACTATTCGCGCTTTGCACGCAGGCCAGGCGACCAGGTCTTCGGGCAGTGGTTTTCCATCATCGTGTTCGGGGCATTCATGCCGTTCTTCGGCTGTCTTGCCTCCTCCGCCACCATGGCCATCTACGGGGAAGCGATCTGGAACCCCCCGGACATCGTCCTGAAGTGGCTCGACACCGACTACAACGCCAAGTCGCGTGCGGGCGCCTTCTTCGTCGGCGTTGGGCTGGTCGCGTGCCAACTGGCCGTGAACACGGTGGACAATGCCTTCTCCGGCGGCATGGACATGTCGGCTCTGCTACCCCGGTTCATCAACATCCGCCGCGGATCGTACGTGGTGCTGATCATCTCCATCGCCATGTGTCCGTGGGAGCTACTCGCGAGCGCCGCCACCTTCATCAACGTCTTGTCCGCATACTCGGTCTTCCTCGGGCCCATGTGCGGCATCATGATCGCCGAGTACTGGGTGATTCGCCACAGGAAGGTGAAGCTGACACACCTCTACCAGCCGTCTCCGGAGAGCATCTACTACTTCTGGAAGGGGATCAACTGGCGCACGTTCCTGACTTGGATCGTGGGCTTCACTCCGCAGCTGCCGGGCTTCATCAACGCCGTCAACCCCGGCATCGTCGTCCCGGTGGGCTGCACACGGCTCTACTACCTTGCCTTTCCCGTGGGCTTTGCGATTAGCTTCCTGTTGCATGTACTGATTAACTACCTGTTTCCGCCTCGCGGACTGGGGGAGATCGACGAGGTTGATAGCTACGGGACCTTCACCGACGACGAAGCCATCCGGCTCGGCGTCGTGCCGAGAGGCGAGGATATGGAGGGATTTGAAATTGGCCAGCTGCCGAAGGGCGTGGAGAAGGAGGATCTTGGGTGTTGATTGTTGATTGCTTTCTGTTTTCTCTTTCTGTTTTCCTTGAACCGGAACCCTATGCATACAGCGTACATAGAACCTAATGTCCTAATGAAGAACTCCTGTCGACAAACCGGCCACCCATTGACTGGCTGTACGCCCCGACTGAATTGGATTTGCTGTCCGAGCTCTCCACGGCTTCGACTCCTGTTGGGCCACGATGCAGCCTCAGCGCAGTAGAAGTCATTATGACTGTCGGCATCCCCGCACCAAAGCCTTATCTTCCTGGAATCGTGTTGGAGGTTATCTCCAGCCATCAGATCTGCTGCCTTTGGCATCTCCGCACGGCTTATCTATGCTCTCTCGGGCATGCTCTCTCTCTCCCTTTCCTCCTCGTTTCTCCTCGCCCGGTTCTTTTCTCTTTCCAATGCTCTTCTTCCGCTCTTCTGACTCACTTGGTTCATTCATGTCTGTTCGGCTTCTCCCTGAGCCCATGACATCACTCCACCGGGCATGGAAGACATCAGAATCCCTTCCCCCTCTGCTATTTTAGCTCCTTCGCCTCCAGCTGCTGCTCCTGCTCCTGCTCCCGCCCCCGCCGCGGCTGCTGCTCGCCGCTCTGATAGCCGGCTGCCTCGTCCGCCGACTTCCGCTGCGCCGGCTTGCGAGTCGGCGAGGGATCCTCCAGCGGCGGCTCAGGCCAGGCCCAAACAGTCGAAAAGCCGGAATGGTAGGATTGATTTTCCCGGTGTCCTTGTTCTGCTACTGCGAGATGAGGATCTCTATCTGTTCTACGGGCCCTGCCGGGGCTCTCCCGTACAGAGCGACTGTGCTGACCATGGCCAGGCTGTCTCACTTGCAAGGTCAAGCGCCTCAAATGCGACGAGTCCAAGCCCACCTGCCAGCAGTGCAGGAAGCGCAACGTGCAGTGCGGCGGTTACAAGAAGGAATTCAAGTGGCGGCCGTTTGAAGAGAGCAATCTCTGCGCCCGGTCTACTTCCAAGGTGAAAAAGGGTATGTATGCCTCCGTCAGATCCATGTCCACGTTCAGTCGGCCGGGCGTTTCATTAAGGACCACGCAGTCGCTCCGCCGGCGCCAAGACCAGTCGAGAATTCGCTTGCGAGCCTCCTGACTCCGCCCGCGACGGAACGGTCAACTCCCCCCGTGGAAGCACGTCCTGTCCCGGTGAGGAGGACGTCCTCTACGCGATCCATCGGCTCTCCATCCATTCGAAACTCCCCTTCCCACCCGAGCAGCCTGCCTGCAAGCAAGTCGGACTTCCGGTCATTCTTGTCACGCCGGGAAACAGACCTGGCTCCTGGTCCAACAGAGCTTCCGGATACCCTGGACATCGGGATTCCCGACGGCGAAGACGTCTCTTCTGCCGTGCCGGATTTTGGTCCGGCTGGGCCGTCATGGTTATCGGAGCTGTTCCCCTCGAGCGGTGATGTCCAGTCGAGCCTGGACAGCGCCCCGCGGGGCTTGCCAGCTCCGCCAACAACCCCCAAGTCGGATGGTTTCAGCTTCTCCGCCTTGCTCCAGGACGATGCCGACGATGCCGACGATGCCGAGGAGGTGGTGAGACAGTCGGAACCGGGCCAGAGGCCGTGGATGCTTCCGATGTCGGGATGGGATGCGCAGACTCCATGGGGCGACGAGCCGCCGGCACTGAGCCTGGTCAATGATCCAGACTTTGGCATCGCCAGTCCGGAAATGCTCGTCATGCGGTTCGACCGGATTACGTGCGGCATTCTATCCGTTAAGGATGGGGCCGAGGAGAATCCCTGGCGGACCTTAGTATGGCCCATGGCCAAGGACACACCGGCCCTGTACCATGCCATCTTCTCTCTCGTGGCATTCCAGTCATGCAAGGAGAATCCAGCGTTCCGGGTACACGGAGTCGACCACATGCGTCAGAGCATTACGTGCATGGTGCAGGGGATCCAGAACATGAGAACCGACGCCGCGTTGGCCACCAGCCTCGCGTTGGCGTTTGCAGACACCTGGGACCAGCACACGCGTACATGCATCCAGCATCTGCGAGGTGCGAAAGCACTGGTATCGCAGGTGCTGAGGGACAGCACACAGACGAACCTGTATGGAGGCGACATGGGCCGCGTCCGGTTTCTATACAACACCTGGCTGTACATGGACGTGATCGCGCGACTAACGTCCCTTGAAGAATGCGGGAGTCCGACGCTGGACTTCCCCATTTTCAACATGCCCAATGATGGAGTCCACGAGATCGACCCCCTGATGGGCTGCGCGGCGACTCTCTTCCCTCTGATCGACCGAGCGGTCCGCCTGATCCAGCGCGTCCGAAAAAGCGAGTCCAACTCCGTCGCTCTCGTCTCCCAGGCGATCGAGCTGAAGGCGCTCATTGAGCGATGGGAGCCCCCGGAATTCTTCGAGCCCCCGGAAGACCCGACCTCGGAGGTGCAACATAGCATCCAGACGGCCCTTGCATATCGCTGGGCAACGCTTCTGTATCTCCACCAGGCCGTGCCGGAGATGCCGTCCGAACCGGCTTCAGAGCTCGCCAAGCGGGTTCTGATCCTCCTCGCCACGGTTCCCATGCACTCCCGAGCGACGATCATCCACATGTTCCCTTTGCTGGCGGCTGGATGCGAGGCTGACCAAGAGGAGGACCGAAACTGGGTCCTGGAACGATGGCGTGCAATCCAGTCCCGGCTAATGATCGGCGGCGTTGACCGATGTTTGGAAGTCGTCCAAGAGGTGTGGGCACGTCGGGATGCGTTCGAAGCGGAGAAACGCCGTCGGTTGGCACGGCCGGGACGAGCCAGCCACCAGTACGTCGCTCTGGATAAACTGGCGAAGAGAGGATTGATCTATGGAGGAGGATCGGAACCACACGCCTACGCGCCGGGTGAACCGTGGCGAAGAAGGTCTGTCGTCGAGGACAGCGGCTCATCATCTGCTGTGTCCCGACGAAACTCAATTGCGCCTCTATTGGAGAATATCGAGTTCGAGAAGACCGTACGAGGGAGATTACATTGGGTGACTGTGATGCAGGAGTGGGAATGGGAGGGTAGGTTTCTTTTTTTCTTTTTTTCTCTGGTTGCAATGACAATTTGGCTAACAGTATATGCAGTGTTCATAGGATAGCAACGAGGCAAAGGGGCAAATCAATTTCGGTTTCATTTTCAAGTTCACCTTCCATTTCCATTTCATGAAAATATCACGGGTCACCCCCTCTGCAAGAAATCAGATCGTTTCAATTTCTTCAAATCCCCCGTCCCCTCCCCCGAGACGGGTTTTCGAATAGCACTCGGACTCATCCGCTGCGGACCAGACGCGCTCCCCGTCGACTCAGTCTTCCGACGAGTCCGAGGCGTAGCGTCAAGATACGAACGCAGTGAGGCCAGATACGATTCTAAGTCTTCCGTGATGGAGACGGTCGCCATGACGTTAACGTTGCCTGATGTTCGATGACGATTGTGTAAATTGCCGCGTATGGCTTTTTTTTTTTTTTTTTTCAATGACTTCGTGGTATTTTATAATGACAGATAGATTGGGCCAGTGCGCTGCCTTTTCTTATTTATTCTTACGACTGGCTCCCGATCGATTGGGTGTTTGTCTGTCTGTGTCTGTATCCAATTCGTTCTGTCTAATGTCCAAAATCAGCGCGGCGTTCGGAGTGATCTTATATGTATGACTGGAGCGGTTTATAGTATGGGAACAGCCAACGAGGGAGATTGCACAGACTTGAGGATATATAGCGGCCCTGTCTTCTTTGTGCTTGATGGTACGAAGTATATGTTGTCGCTCTCGCAGTCCGCTGGATCTTATTGTCGATTGTACGTATTTTATTGTATGTAGCTGGAGGCGCTTTCGGGGTCTCAACCGGGTGTTTCGTATCCTCTTGTCCTGGTCTTTCGTTGTCGTCTTACTAGTTGTCCGTTAAAGTACGAAGATAGCGGACGTATAGCAATACACGACCATTCCAGGTGTAATCAGTTGTGATCAGCAGGAATAGCCAGGGAATGCCAGCTCTTGTCTCGTCTCAGGAAGAAGGGACAGCAGTTCCACCCTGAAAGTTATACGGTCTCTGCGCGGGGACGATGATGACGGAAACGGAAACCCGCATTGGGCTGGTTCGTGAGTTTAACGGGCGATAATAACAATAATAGTAGAACGAGAATCGGCGGATTGGGGCTAATAGAGGTGAGGTTAAAGAGCGATAAAACCGCGGAGAGAGAGAGGGGGGGAGGGAGGATATAAAGCCTTAACCGACCCCTCGATGACACGACAGGCAAACCAGACTCGGAGAAGCAAGAAAAAAGTTCCGTGATTGTTCGTGCAGGGTATTATTTCATTTTCTTGGAGGGATATTATACTCCTACTGTCGAGCGTCCGGCATTACATGGCCATGGGACATCACAACAGCTGCACTCCGCAATAGAGCAGACGCATCCCATGCAGTGTCAAGTCAGTATCGACAGTATCGACAGTATCGTCAGTATCTACCAGCTACGGCATAGGACTCAGGTGCCAGAAGATGACCTCTAACAGCAACACCCCAAAGATTACACCAAAGCAAGACTTAAGCTTGTGCCCTAACCCCAAACGGCAAACCCTGCTTCCCCGGAAATGCTAGCCTGTTCGGGTCAAAGAATCCTCAACACTACCGCAAACTATCATAGCCATGAGCATGCAGTATCCACGCATGTCGTACAGCGTACAGAGTGCTCTATCTGGTATGACAAGATTCCTGTGAGGGGTAGATGAAACGCAATCCTCCACCACTATCTCCGTCGCTCCGTCACTCCGTCACTCCATCACTCCATCATTCCATCAACACTGCATACCCAGACAGGACATCCGATCCGTTTCGTTCTGGGAACTGTCGACTTGCTCCAATGGGCTCATTCTTCCCCTCATTCAGGGTCGATGTTGTGCTTCGCAGCTGAGCGCTGAATTGGAGACCCATGAGGGCAAGAGGTAGTGTAGACCGGGTATAAATATGGCATGTATTCCTTGAACAGCCACCACCACAACCACAGCTCTCAGTCAAGCAGTCACGCAGTTAGCAGTTAGCAGTTAGCAGTCAAGCATTTCTCGGTTACAAGAAAACCAAAATGGCACCCGTCGCATTCAACTACCACGCCCAAGCCCAAAAAACATACAAACCCCCCCTCATTGCCAACGAGAATGCCTACCTAGGAGATGTCTTCTCGAG